>JAECYV010000037.1:11563-67757 GCA_023014305.1 Lepiota subincarnata
CACAGCGCCCCTGTTCGCAACCAACACTTCGAACACCTTGAATCGCAGTACAATCCTGTCCCGCACCCAACGATGCGGCAACCCCCACAAGATGTTCGATCCACAGAGGTATCGATGCATTCGAAATCGGGACTACCCGGGGAGCCGGGGAGAGGACATGGTTCGAAACCAGCTGGGCAGACGCTTATGAGGGGTACRGAGCCAATGCGCTTGCTTTTCCCGTGCCAACTCTTGTCGCTATACTCCTCCCTGCCGTGATCATGTCCGCCAATACACTCCTCATATTTTCCACCTYTGCCCCTTTCATCGCACTCTATTCCTGACTTTACATACAGTGGTGCAACGAAAGGGATAGAGCTGTAGAGAACAAGCAAGGCGACGCTATAGCGCATTTATAAACGCAGTTGTAGGGGCGAGTGATTCTATAAGGCTTGGAATACCACCGTGTCGTGAAGAAGAAAGAGAGGGGATATATACAAACTGCATTGYGATTYYTCCAAGCTTCTCAAACGTTTTCTGTAYTTGYGCGGTTCTTCTGAGGAAAGGTGGTCAYTGTAACCAGTCGTGGGTTAATTCTCACAGCCTATCATGACGGAGAAATCCGAGGAACATCGGTACATTAGCCCTCAATGCAGCTCCTTTAGTCCACCGCGGGCTAGTCAATAAAAATAAATTGTCGCAAGACGATATCCATTAAGGACCGGGGCCATAACCGCGCAAGGCATCGCCTACAAACTAATGGGAGATGGAGATCAACCTCTTAATAGACGCTATCAGGCGAACAGGCATTWGTACCATGTTTAGGGGAAAGAATCCAGCGGGCTCTGTTATTTTACATCTAGCGTGTGTTTTAACTCAGAAAACTCTTTAAGAATAGCTTTAGCCATATTCCATCGACACCCAACTCGGGCGTAAAGCGCAGCCTCAACATCCTAGTGAACCCTCACTAGAAGCATTCTGGACTGCCTTTGATCCTGCCAGTTACGCCAAGGATTCGGWACTGTGATGTGAGCACATTTTAGGTCGGGCTTTGCAATGATCTTAAATCGTGCGTAATCTTCAAGATACAATCCTATCATTACACGAATTTATTACACCGGCGACAATACTCGTACATCTACAACGGCGATGACAAGACACGAAATTACAAGTTGCGGTTAATATCCTGCTGAGTAGAGCCCTTCTGTTGACGGGCATCACCTGAACAAATATCCAACAAAAAAGAAATATATCAGCGCCATCCCTCTCAAAAACGGAACAACCACCCAACTCACCCGCAGTCTGTTGAGACTTGTCGCCAGTAACAGAACCTATGACCGAGTCTTTCTTTCCACCAACACGGTCCTTGGTGCCTTCAGTGTACCCCTGGGCACGGGCGGCATCATACTCTGCCTGACCCTCTCTATGCTCCTGGGCCCCGGACTGTTGCAGGTTGGTGGAACCGGTCATACTGCCGAGCTGTAATGTATGCACATAAATATCGAGAAAAGAGAGAGATGATGGTGAGCGCCACGTACAGTTTCCTTGATACCGCCCTTGGTAGAGTGCATTTGCCCTCCGGTTTTGCTACAAAACCAAGGTAATTAGGGGTGGAGGTTACCACATGGGGGTGGGATTCGCGCCCACCTTGGATCGCTGGACATTGTGATTAAAGAAAAAAGTGTGTTTAAAAAAAAAGTTGTAGTGTGAGGTTGGTTGTGAATGCAAGTGGTTGTGAGATGTTGGGTCTCCCCCCGTTCTTCCTTGACTGCTTATATAGCCCTACGAACTCGATCCATTGGAGTCGATCGGAATGCGATGAGCGCATAGGACGTGGAACAAACACGTCATGCTGTGATGTCAATTTTTAGGAGAAGCCCCCCCACCACAACCCAGGTGATTCACATCGCTGGCAATTGAAACCTCGTATGTGTCAGAATTGACGCGTTGGCCCTCTCCCCGGCGGATAGCATTGCTAAAATATCGTCGATCAAAGACCAAGCAAACGTCACTCACACCACCCGTGATTGTCTCGTGCTGAGAACTTGACGTCATGACCGAGCCACCTTGGAAAGGTCAGAGTCACTCTTTGCGACACCGATTTTTTCGTCTACCCAATGACATCCCACGCATAAATGGATCATCGTTAGTTGGACTTCTTCTTGTTTGGCGGCCCCTACATCATTGGCATGCCACCCGCAACCATACTAATGTATATAGCACATTGTGGCACATTGCGGATTACCTAACGTCCTATGTACAATGTGACGTGACGTAACGTATCTCAAAGACTGAAATTCTAACAACCAAACCTACGCTCTGTTTATCTATTTTTCACCCAAGAATAAGCAGGAAAATAAGCGTTCAGCTGTCTCAAGGACCGATGACTTTGCCCAAACACAAAACAAAATTTATTTCCGAATGGGGTCATGACCCCTGTGTATCATTGATGAACAAAGGGGTCACAGGCACCTCCCTATGCAAACGTTACGGTATCGATGGAATTAACAAATTAGTCCCAGCTCTCTCTTCCCACAGATATTTCAACCAGAATATCCTAACCAATTCTCGTGTAAAAGGACTAGAGCTGACAGAGTTTAAATATGATTGGGAAAACCTGACCGGAAGCGGACGATTACTACACAGGAAAGAAGCACACTTTGGAAATTTGATACACCACTTGATCCTGAGCTATACACAAACGGGCATAAGAAGAAGGGTCGAGAAGAGTTTCAGTGACAACCATGGGCCCTTTCTTGTGTTAGCCTATACAACACTTTTCCCACTCACCCTCTCATACCAGGATTCGACGATGAAGAGGACGATGTTGAGGTGCCTCATGGACCAATTTATCCCCGTCCCACCCGTGGTGGACGTCGACCTCACCGAAAAGACGGTAGTCATCATCGGCGCTAATACAGGACTCGGCTTTGCGACAGCAAAACACATTGCGCGGATGAGGCCGGGGAAATTGATTCTGGGATGCAAAGATCAAGAGCGCGGGGATAGGGCTGTTGAACGTGAGCCGGTGCATTCAATGTTCCAAAAAGTTCAGATGATAGGAAAATTTCCAGGAATCAAAGAGGAGACCGGGTGTACTGCGGTGGAGATGTGGTTGGTGGACTTGGGCAATTTCGCTTCGACCGTTGCGTTTGCCGATCGTTGCACGCGTGAACTCGAGAGACTGGACTTGCTTGTGCTGAATGCAGCGGTAGCTCAACACTGGGATCTGTCGTATACTGCAACAGAGGACGGGTTTGAACATGCGTAAGTTCCCTCGTGCTAGGGATTCAGAGCCAGGAAATAAAAAGACGGCTGTGTACGATAGGTTACAGATCAACAACCTCTCACAATCACTGATCGCGCTTCGCGCGCTGCCATTGTTGAACCGGACTGCTGAAGCGTTTTCGACGGTGCCAAGGATTGTGGTGGTGGGCAGCGAAGTGCATCATAAGGGATATATTCCTGAAGACGTATTCCACCGTCCGAACGCATTTCATGTCTTGGGAAGCAAGGAGTACTGCTCGGCTTTCAGGTGCGTTCTTGCGTCGTGGACGAGAGTCCCCTCACGAGTGACTTTTGTAGCGTCCGACTCCGTCGGTATTTTGACACCAAATGTATGGCCTTCTTTTGTTTGGCACCTTGGGAAACACACCTTGAAACTTGATTAGTGCTCAACCTTTTCTTCGTGCGTGGTCTCAGCGCGAGACTCAAATCTCGGCGAGTCATCGTGAACACGGTAAACCCTGGGCTGTGTTCGAGCGAGCTCCGGAGAGACGTGAAGGGGGTCGCGGGAAGTATTTTAAGGATATATGAGCGGGTGTTTGCGCGCACGGCGGAGGAGGGCAGTCGAGTGATTGTGTGGGCTTGCGTTGGAGGTAGTGGTGAAGAGGAGAGTCTGCAGGGAGCGTACATCAACTTGAACAAGGTTGAGGAGCCTGGAGACACGGTGCTTGGGGAGGAGGAGAAGCGGCGAGAGGAGAAGCTGTGGGTGAGTGGTCGCTAGCTGCGCAGGGTAGTAGCACTGACCTTGTTCAGGACGACCTGGTGGATGTCCTGGCAGAGGTGGATGGCGGGGTGAAAGATGTTGCACGTGACTGTATTAGAWGCTAGTCACATGTCCGCTGCTTTCGCGTTTTTGCGCTGACTCGATAATCGATTGCAATTCTGGCTTTCCACACGCGCGCCCTCTCTGCTCTCCGCCCACGTCTCCCGCGTTTCTCTCCACCCACCCGACCACTCCAGAGAGCCTCCATGTCCACTTCCCGCCCCCCTCTGCCCGCCGTGCCCGACACAAACCCTTCCCGGTGTGCCCTCGACTCGTACCGGATAGCCATCTCCCAGCTCGTCGCAGATGCACTCGCCCTGTCCGTCGACAACGTCTACCCCGGCGTGTCATACGGAAAAAAGGGCGTGGATTTTACCGTGGCACTGCCTAGGTTTAGACTCCCCGGCTCTCTCAACGACCTTGCCAAAAAAGTGACCGACAAGGTATTATCATCTCCCCGTGTTTACCCCGACCCACCGACAACTGAGCGACACCTATTCAGTTTCAAAAGAACGACTGGATCGAAGCCATCTCGCATGACAAAGCCTTCCTCCACTTCACACTAAACACCAACAACCTCGCAAGAGACGTGCTCACCCAGATACACGACCTCGGACAAGAKTTCGGAACCAACGAAACCGGAAAGGGCAAAAAACTCGTCATCGAGTATTCCTCTCCCAACATCGCCAAGTCCTTCCATGTCGGCCACTTGCGGAGTACCATCATCGGCGCTTTCATCGCCAACTTGTACCGCGCTTGCGGATGGGAAGTCACCTCGGTCAATTACTTTGGTGACTGGGGCACCCAGGTGCGTCGATTCAAGTCTGTCAACTCCCCTCAACTATCTTACCCCATTTCAACTAGTTCGGTATGATTGCCGTCGGGTTTGAGAAATACGGAAACAAGGAAGATCTAGAAAAAGACGCCATCAAGCATCTCTTCGAGGTCTACGTCAAAATCAACAAAGAAGCAGAAGAAAATCCTCAGGTCAAGACAGATGCCGCAGCCTGGTTTAGACGAATGGAAGATTACGAGCCCGCAGCCTTGGAAAACTGGAAAGTGTGGAGGGAGCTCAGTCTAAAAAAATACGAGGGYGAATACGACCGATTGAACGTCCACTTTGAGGTCTACACAGGCGAGAGCGCCGTCTCGCAAGAATCCATGAACAAAGCGTTGGATCAGCTCAACGACATGGGGCTCATTGAAGAGAACAATGGCGCCAAACTGATCGATCTTGAAAAATGGAAATTGGGCAAGGCCGTGGTCCGGAAACGAGGTGGGTATTCTGTTTGGTTTTCGACGAACGATACCTTACGGTCGCACTCTCACAGACGGATCCTCGATCTATCTCACTCGTGACATTGGCGGTGCTGTCGAACGATACAATAAATACAAATTTGACAAGATGATCTACGTCATCTCATCACAACAGGATCTCCACGTAGCYCAATTCTTCAAAGTCCTCGAGCTTATGGGTTACCCCTGGGCAAAAGACCTGCTGCACATCAACTACGGCCTYGTTCAGGGCATGAGCACGCGAAAAGGAACAGTGGTATTCCTGGACCAGATYATCAACGAAGCGACACAGGTCATGCATGAGCAGATGCAGAAGAACGAGGAAAAGTATGCTGCCATCGAGGATCCCGAGACAACAAGTCGGGAGATTGGTATCACCGGTATCAAGATCCAGGATATGGCCGCCAAACGGTAAGAAAGAGAGAGAGAAAACCTAGTACCCTTAAGAGACCCCAACTCACAACTGATCCAGAATCAACAACTACACATTCAACTGGGACCGCATGCTCTCCTTCGAAGGCGACACAGGGCCCTAYCTCCAATACGCCCACGTCCGACTCGCCTCCATCGGCCGAAAAAACCCACATCTCCTCCCCCTCCCCCCACCTTCCCAAATCARCACTGACCTACTAGCCGAATACCCTCAAGCACGAGATATTGTCTTCTTACTCGGCTCGTATCCGGATGTGGTGCTGACGGCACTCAAGACGCATGAGCCGAGTGGCGTGGTGACGTTTGCGTTTAGATTGGCGCATGCGATTTCGAGTGCGTGGGATGGCGTGATTGTGATGGGGGAGAAGGATTTGGAAAAGGCGAGGGCGAAGATGTTTTTGTTTGAAAAGGCGAGAGAGGTGTTGGCTGCKGCGATGAGGTTGTTGAGTATTAGACCRCTTGAGAGGATGTGAGGAGGGATTCACTGTACAATGAGGAATTTACGAATGCGATAAATTATTATGTACCCCACTGCCATTTGTTGTTCATACCTATAACCGCCTATGTTCATTATATTTTACACGCGTTCACGAACGTACTACGTGAAATTGTACACTCCAGACTCGTAACCGCATACAAACAGAAACAATCACGCCATCTGCAACCACATCAACCCTAAAGGGCTTTCCTTCGAGTGTTGATTTAGAGGGCACAGAGGGATGCTGGTAACATTGTGGGATGCCATCAAGAGCAAACGATAGGTCGTATCGCTTACTCCTGATAGCYAAGCCGGCATAACCAATGTACCCTCACCGACCTCGAGGGAAATTCCTTGGGCAGAGTTGACTTGGGCGCACTGCGACGCTCCTACAACAAGTACCTATTTTATGAGAAGAGAAGAAAGGAATAGCTCAGATGGTATAGTGAGATTCTCAAGAAAGAGTGGAATCGAGAAAGAAAGAAAAAAGAAAAAAAGAAAAAGAGGAAGATCATAGGAGTAGCTGGTCATCCATGTTCTGCCGGCGTAAATGGCGCGCACATGAGTTAAAGGCTCGCACTAGGTACAACAACATTCTCACCAGAGGATATAGACTGGATAACTATATGCGGATCAAGATCAGAAAAAAAAAATACACCACTCCTGTGAAGACTTGGTTCACACACCTGTGGGTCTTCGAAGTGGTCCACCTCGACTGTAGGACGCGCCCTCAAGGGCAGTTCGGGCGTGATTGCCTTCCTTATTGCATCTGTGTATAATATCTTGTAACTTCGGGCGTCATCGTGTAAGCGTGTGTACGACCGGTAAAGGTCATGGCTATACGATGTGAGATAGTGGTTTATTACTGGTTCTAGGCAAAGGCACACCTGATGCTTGTCAAGAGTTTCCGAAAGGTTGGAGTACGATCTGCATCTTTTGATTTGGATGAGTTTATACATCGTAGGCCAATCGGAGAATGGCATACACAGGAGTCTGATCAGAGCCTACAAATCGTACGCTCTCTCAGCAATCTATGACAAGGCAAACATAGCCTTCCTCATACCTGGGTCATAGACGCGCCATCTGTGTCTTCCCAGGAACTCCAGCGATCCCGCGGTACAGATAATGATACCTGAGAGCAATCTATGAGCCTACTGAGGGCGAGGTAAATTAAACGTCACGTACCACAAGTCGCGGAGGATCCTCAAAAGGTTCATCGACTTCAAAAGGTCTGTCTACTTCTCTGTCTCGACAGAACCCATCACATGGAGAAAACGGTTCAGGCGTTGTGTGTTCTCTGGTTGGCGATTCAAGTACGGCGGCTTCGGCCTTGTCCATATCTGCTATGAGATTGGCCAGTGCAGCCTCGATGGTGTCCTTGATATCATCTTTGCTCTTAACCACAGTCGGATTGACGTCACTCCTGAGGATTTGTCTGCTGTGAAAGAGGTCAGTTCGGTCAGCAGCTGAGCCAGTATGTGATTGAGGAACGTTCGAAGTTCCGGAGGGTATTGATGGCCGCTCCGCAATCCGTCGCACTGTACATGCCAAGGGTTCATGAGCTCCAGATTTGGAAAATGAAGGGAGAACGCACCGCTATGGTTCCAAAGTGATGCAGCTCTTGTCCTTTTTAAAACCCATGGAGTGTAGACGCGATTGCACCGGTGATGTGCCAAATCTATGTCAGGTGCAGCTAGTATTGCCAACGAAACTAAGACATCGAGCACTAACCTAGTGGGGAAACCGAACCGCGCGAATCGAAGATAGCCTACGTGTTTCCAGCTACAGGGCATAAAGCACCAACTGAGATAGCCACAAACCGTTAGAGTACAACCGCCCGGTAGCCTATCAACAAGAATCCGCCGCAGATCCTGCACCGGTGCTTGTTAGTGTAGGGAAGATACGAAGAGGGCTTGAGGGCGTACTTTGTCTTTAATCGGGTCTGAGGATTGGGGGAAGTCGGAAGGAACGAGGGCTAGATTGGGACAAACATAAGTACTGCAATGAGACAAGAGCTGAAGAGTACCACCGCCCGGTAGCCTATCAGCAAGAATCCGCCGCAGATACTGCACCGGTGCTTGTGAGTGTAGGGAAGATACGAAGAGGGCTTGAGGGCGTACTTTGTCCTTAATCGGGAATGAGGGTTGGGGGAAGTCGGAAGGAACGAGGGCTAGATTGGGACAAACATAAGTACTGCAATGAGACAAGAGCTGAAGATCACGCACACTCGTCCATCCCATCCTCCTCGCTGCCATAATCGTTGTCCTCWTGCATCGAATGACCGACATCTCAGAACGTGGTAAACTCAACGACGAAAACGGGTAGACAACAGATTTACAGTGAAAGAAAAGGCGATCGCCTGGTTGCGCATCCGCTGTAAGTTCCGTTACCTTGTCAATCTGTGCGCTAAAAGTTATTATRGACCCCCCAATAACCAGCAGGGGGATTYACAATGTTGTCATATGTAGGTTGTAGTTGCTCAGGATCATTATTGTCGATGAGGATTGTTATGTTCTGCTCGTGATATTCATATTCACCTGATGGACATCATAAACAAAAGCTGCAAATCATTTGAGAGCATACCAATAAGCAATTGTTTCATATCCTGCACASCCCCRTGGSRASCARCRRGTCGCACCCCACCGCCAGCACGATACTCGATTCCAATGAGCAACGCCTTCTTCCGGGGCTCCCTCTTGAGAGGTGGATCATCGTGGGACACAAGTGTGGGTTTACTGGGCTCCTCAGGAACAAGTGGAATGCCCATCTTTTGAGAGCTCGCATCCATCTCTGGAATGGGTTCCAACAACTCGCTGAGCGAATATAAATCAACCTCATGCCGCACAGGTATAGGTTTGAATTCGGGGATGGAATTGGCATCCACACCAAGACTCGAACGCCTGTGTGGAGACTCCGAATCCTATACCAAATAATGAGCAGCTAGATGCGAAAGGGGCTGCGCACACTTACAGGCCCTTCTACGTCAGTGTCTCCAACGAGTTGTGCCCTGTGGTTGTGATTATCGGTCAGGTGAAAGACTTCAGAGAGCGAATACAGGTCGATGGAATATTGTCTTGGGAACGGAGGGACCTCTGGAATTTCGTCAGCTGGCATGGTGGCAGTAAGAAAGGACGTAACATGCTTTCGGGGAATAGAGGACTTCAACTTCCGTGACCAACGTTCCGTCTTCCCTATCAGTCACACTGCACATACATATATAAGYCAGATTCTTGTCTCAGAAGCGCCACGRSTAGCTCCAGCTGAGGCATGGACATACCTTGAGCCGCAACGCCAAAATGCTGTTYCATCGAATCCTTTGGCATTTAATGCTTGCACYCRTGTTATTCATTCRTSCTGGATTCACGGTAGATAAGATAGGCTGTTGTAAGGATGACACGAGGTTTCTCACAGTGATTATCAATGCTGTTCACCCGTGAAGGTTGAAACGAAGCTAGGGCTGTGCTACTCCAAATACAGGTTTTAGGCACGTGATATACARTAAATAAATATTKTATTATTTATAATTACGAACAATATCTAGAGCACGCAATTGAAGGCTTGTCGATAGCACATAAAAACGGGTCTGACATCGTTTCATTTTTGCYTTTTGAAACGCCTGCGTAGCCATCCGATGCAGGACGCATCGAGTTCATCTATATCACTCTCTACGTCATGCAGCYGCCCTTGCAAAGCGCCCAMCTGATGCCTCAGCCCTCCATTGGCACSYARRTCCGACGCCTTCAACATATTCTTGGTATCCGTCAAATCCGCCTTCAAATCCACAAAGAGCCGTTTGGTAATGGAACAAACATACTGGCCGACCTTGGTGTTGCGGAGGTTCATCTTCTGGTCAACAAGCTCCTTCTGGATCTGGGTCGCGTCACCGCCAGGTCCTTGAGTGATGATACAATTCAAAATGTTCCAAGCTGACTGTTGCGTRTTTTCTTCGAAACGCAGGSTCCTTGATCCYYTTGTTATCATCTCTGCCCAAAATCCCTCCGTCAGCTCCGACTCTCGTTTATCTCCCACTTCCTTTTCGACAGATTCCCACATCGTCGTTGCGAGGATAACCTTCCGGTACGCGTTTACTCCGCAAAGTTTCTTGAACATCTCTAGGTTTTTCAGGGGCGTCCCTGCCATGCGATTGTCCGAAATTCGGTGCAGGTATAGAACCCCGGAGAGACGTAAGCCGTCTTCGTACCTGTCTTCCCCGCTTAGTTCAACAACAACAGAATAGGTCGCTAAAGCACGTACGTAGATTTGAGCCATCCTGACACGAGCTTGAGAATATCAAGGTCCGATCTATGCGTGTCATCAAAGCCGGGGGTGTCGACCAAAACTACGCTCCGTGTCGCTCTGGGACCTTGGCAGGTGACTCTAACGGCTCGCATTTCGCTTGTCTGAGATTCTAGAGTGTGTCCTACACCACTCCGGATACCAGTCGCAGTTTCGACGAACTAATTTGACAGTAAGCACCCATACTACCGCCGGCGCRGAAAGGTACGTTGGATTCACTTACAGCACTTTTACCGGAGCCTGTGGGACCCATGATGCTAGGGAGGGGGGGGGGAAGTTGAGCAACTTTGGGAACATATCCAAGAGTAGTATAACCTTACGCAATGATAATATCGTCTCTTGCCAGATCTTTCTCGGTCACGGCCTCGACCTTGCAGTTCTGGATATTGCAATACTGGCTCCCTTGTATTGGGCTTTGGGACTTTGCGGCGGGAACCTGCCCGCATCGCTGGCCGTTTTCTGTGGTTTGTCCCTCCGGAACTGCCCATYAAAGAAATTGGAACAAGCTTATCAGTTGTCAAAAACGTGGATCAAGCTGTGGTTATCTTACAAGGCGTAGCGCTTGTTTGATAAAGTGTCCGGCACGTGTGTTTCGGAACATGTTTCAGCCTTCAGGTAGATCTTGTAGGAACTACRCGAATAGCACTGGATCGTTGAGAAGGAGTAGGGATATGTGAGCAATGTTGGTACYGAAAAGCTTTGAACGTTGTTTTGAGAGCCGTGAGGGCTTAGGAGTAGGGCTCATATATACGGTGAGTCGGCTACTGAGAGATACGTTGTAACCGAATACCAAAGCATTGAGCCGGAAGTCATTGGCGGATTGTGACGTTAAAGTTCCCCAATAGATAGCAGGTGTTCTATAGAAGCAAAGATTCTGGAAGCATGCGGCCAGGGTGGCGATGCCTTGCTGTAGCCTTGTGGTGCCAAGATTGGATTGATACGGGCCATTGTCCTCGTATTCCGCACCGCTTATTAYGCCTTCTGAGGCTTTGGGGCGTTGGTGCCAGGCTGGAATGGGAGAGGACGGGGTTACCAAACCCCGACAATGGCRATGATCTTCCGCGTTATGTTATACCGCCACCTCCACTATAGCATTTGAATTCCTTTATTCTCTCTAGCTTTCCGACTACACCCACCCACTGGCACCAGACACATTGGTTGTTTGCATATTCCATGAATTATTGCGGTATTCTGAACGGGTGGAGATACTAGAATTCACTTCTCCATGGGGCATTAGTAGCCTACTTTCATGGAACAGGACCGACAAGGGGGTTTTGGGTCAGGAGGCCAAATCACTGTACCTTCTTAGGTCTCTTATTACCCAGGGATGGCGAGCCAAGTAAAACCGGAACACTGATCTGAAATTCAGTAATCAATCTCATCTACATACAGCATATCGGAAGAGTGTAATTTTTGCGTACCCACTCACTGACTGAATTTTTTGAGCCTCAGTCCTGGAAAATGGGAAAAACGAGGAGCCATGATATTGTGCCTRACAACTCGCTGAGCGAATATAAATCAACCTCATGCCGCACAGGTATAGGTTTGAATTCGGGGATGGGAYTGGCATCCRCAAGACTCGAACGCCTGTGTGGAGACTCCGAATCCTATACCGGAAATTAAGTAGCTGGATGCGATAAGGGCTGCGCACGCTTACTACGATAACAGGCCCTTCTACGTCAGTGTCTYCAGTGAGTTGAACCCTGTAGCTGTGATTATCGGTTATGTGAAAGACCTCAGAGAGCRAATACAGGTCGATGGAGTATTGTCTTGGGAACGGGGGGACTTCTGGAATTTCGTCAGCTGGCATGGTGGCAGTACTAAAGGATGTAAAATGCTTAGAGGACTTCAACTCCGTGACCAACGTTCCGTCTTCCCYATCAGTCAGATGCATATGCATATATAAGCCAGATTCTTGTCTCAGAAGAGCCATGGGTAGCTCCAGCTGAGGCATGGACACACCTTAGCTGCAACGCCAAAATGTCGTTTCATCGAATTCTTTGGCATTCAATGCTGCATTCGCCTTTTCATGCATCCTGGATTCACGGTAGATAAGATAAGATAGGTTGTTGTAAGGCTGTCCCAACGGATGATACCAAATTTCTCAGTGATTATCAAAAACGATTTAGGGCTGTACGACTCTAACACATGCAGGCTTGCAAAACGTGACATAGAATAAATAAATATTTTATTATTAGCCTGATCGAGGGGAACTCCCTATAAATACGAACAATTTCTACAGCATGTCATTGAAGGCCCGCCAATGACACACACAAACAGATGTGATATCGTTTCATTTTTGCCTTTTGAAACGCCTGCGTAGCCATCCGATGCGAGACGCATCGAGTTCATCTATATCACTCTCTATGTCATGGAGTCGCCCTTGCAAAGYGCCCAACTGATGCCTCAGCCCTCCATTTGCAGTTAGGTCCGACTCCTCCAACATATTCTGGGTATCCGTCAAATCCGCCTTCAAATCTACAAACAGCCGTTGGGTAATGGAACAAACATACTGGCCGACCTTGGTGTTGCGGAGGTTCATCTTCTGGTCAACAAGCTCCTTCTGGATCTGGGTCGCGTCACCACCAGGCCCTTGCATGATGATACAATTCAGAATATTCCAAGCTGACTGTCGCGTATTTTCTTCGAAACGCAGGSTCCTTGATCCTCTTGTTATCATCTCTGCCCAAAATCCCTCCGTCAGCTCCGACTCTCGTTTATCYCCCACTTCCTTTTCGACAGATTCCCACATCGTCGTTGTGAGAATAACCTTCCGGTACGTGCTTACTCCACAAAGCTTTTTGAACATCTCTAGGTTTTTCAAAGGCGTCCCCGCCATACGGTTGTCCGAAATTCGGTGCAGGTATAAGACCCCGGAGAGAAGCAAGCCCTCCTCGTACCTGTTTTCCCCGCTTGATTCAACATAACAGAATGGGTCACTAAAGCACGTACGTCGATTTGAGCCATCCTGACACGAGCTTGAGAATATCAAGGTCCGATCTATGTGTGTCGTCGAAGCCGGGGGTGTCGACCAAAACTACGCTCCGCGTCGCTCTGGGACCTTGGCAGGTGACTCTAACGGCTCGCATTTCGCTTGTCTGAGATTCAAGGGTGTGTCCTACATCACTCGGGATGCCAGTCGCAGTTTCGACGAACTAATTTGACAGTAAGCACCCATACTACCGCAGGCGCAGAAAGTTACGTTGAATTTACTTACAGTACTTTTGCCGGAGCCTGTAGGGCCCATGATACTGATGGGGGGGGGCAAAGTTGAGAGGCTTTGGATTATCTCCAAGAGTGCTATAACCTTACGCGATGATAATGTCGTCTCTTGTCAGATCTTTCTCCGTTACAGCCTCGACCTTGCAGTTCTGGATATTGCTATACTGTCCCTCTTGCACGGGGCTTATGGGACTTTGCGGGAGCCTGTCCGCATCGCTGGCCGTTCTCGGTGGTTTGTCCCTCCGGAACTGTCCATTAAGGAAATTGGAACAAGCTTGTCAGTTGTTAAAACGTTGGATCAAAATGCGGTTATCTTACAAGACGTAGCGCTTGTTCGATGAGGTGTCCGGCACGTGTGTTTTGGAACATGCTTCAGCTTTCCAGTAAACCTTTACGGAACTACACAAAGAGTATTAGRTAGTTGAAAAGGGGAAGTTAGGATTGTGGGCGCGTTGATACTGAAAGGTTTTGAACGTTGTTTTGAGAGCCGTGAGGGCTTAAGAGCAGGGCTCATATATACGGTGGGTCGGCTACTGAGAGATACGGTGTAACCGAATAACAAAACCTGGAACCGGAATTCATTAGCGGATCGTGACGTTCAAGTTTCCCAATAATAGCAGTTATTCTATAGAAGCAAGGGCGCTGGATGCATGCTGACAGGTGGCGATGCCCTGCCATAGCCTTATGGTGCTAACATTGGATTGATACGAGTCACTGACCTGTTATCAWGCACCGCTTATTGCGCCTTCGAGGGACGACGAAAAACGAAAACGAATCTTCGGCTCCGCGCAAGCTCTGCTGATAAAGAAACTGATAACGCTGCGATAATGGTGCTTTGGCCGAGGGACGACGAAAAACGAAAACGAATCTTCGGCTCCGCGCAAGCTCCGCTGATAAAGAAACTGATAACGCTGCGATAATGGTGCTTTGGCCGGTGTTCCCGTCTGAGCGCCATTCATGGCGCCCCAGAACCGGCGAGCCAACATTTAATGTATTGCAGACTATTATTTTGTGATAGGGTAGTCTACAAAATCAAATGAATGGCGGCATGCCAGAATAGGACATTGGCATCTCAGGATCCGAGAGTACAACCCAGACCTCACAGCCAATAGGTACAGTAAAATTTCTACCCTCTGAGAACGAAAATACATCGGGGATTACTATGTGCGGCTACTATGTAATTGAATATCTACGGGTGTACAAGAAATAACACTAATCAAGTGGCCAGGTGGCCGCCATGTTTACACAGCAAAAAAAACTTTCCCCTTCAACGCTGTTGACTCTCCCATATTCTGAATAGACTTCACTGAATCTCAGGCATGGCCATCGGGCTCGGTGGTTACTCTTTTCCCTCCTGAACTGCCTTGAGAAACGGAGTTGGATTTGTCGCCCGAGGACAATAAGGGGCAGTGAGATAATCTACTCAGATTTTACAATAATTTGTAGTCATTCGATTAACTGCGTATTTAACGGCCACTCCTTTTTCCGTCATCCAAACGCGCTCTGGACTACCGACCGAGTCCGACAGCGCCGCCGGCGTGTCCGGTTATCTTTGACAGTCTTGCTCGGAACCGAAGATTCGTTTTCGTTTCTCGTATATGCTCTTGCGCCTTCTGAGGCTTCGAGACAGCGTTGTGCGGGCCGCTGRCTCCGGTCCGAAGTCGGATGGACAGCTTTCGCAACTTGTCGCCGACTTTGATGATGGGCTGCCGACTTAAGTCGGGAAAGTCAGGTTAACCCACATGATGGATTCTCTCGGTCTGCATCATGYAAACTCTTATTCAGTACTTTTGGATAGATTCTCACAAAACGTCGAGGAAGGCGGAACCTGCTTGACCTTGTCGAACTCAAAATGCATATTCGCAATGAGCAAGTTCGGGAGATTTCTCAGGGAGGCAAAGGACACAAGAAGCGGATGTTTGAAGCTCTTGGAGAACGGGATTCAGTGCAGCCAGCTCCAGAGAGCAACACAACAGCCCCAGCCTTGACACCAGCCCCTTCCGTACCCATGGCCGCCTCCACTACAGCATTTGAATGTCTTGGTTCTCTTCACCTAGGTTCCTGATTACATCAACCAGACACATCGCTTGTGTCCACATTCCAAATTATTGCGATGTTCTCAACAGGTGAAGATGCTAGAATTCATTCATCCATGGGGCATTAGTAGCCTACTTTCATGGAAAGGGACCGACAAGGGGGCCTTGGGCCAGGAGGCCAATTTTATTGTATCTTCTTAGGTCTCTTTTATTACCCAGGGACGGCGAGCCAAGTAAAACCGGAACACTGAAATAAAATTCGGTGATCAATCTGATGTACATAAGACATAACGGAAAAGAGCGATGTTTGCGTAGCCACTTACTAACTAAAATTGTGGAGCCTCAGCCCTGGAAAATTGGGAAAAAAGAGGAGCCATAATATTGTGTCTGCCCATTAGTGAGCGCTTTTGCGATTGGTGATTGCGCAACCTCGCATATAATAAGCCCTACCGCCGCTTAAAATGCGGTTTTACCCGTGATGGTTGACGATCCCCTGATGTGAGTACCCAAATAGTGCAGCGGGTCCACACGAGGGGGTCCACGGCACGGATACCGAAGCACCCGGGGCGTGCTTTTGTTGGTCTCTCAAATATCCTTTCACCCCAAAACAAGATTTCTCACCAGATCGATGTACATACATAGCCATGTAACAGCTATATATATATATATACCAAGTAGCTGCGCCATCGATCGCTGTCGGCTCAAGGGATTCAAGCAGGCCGACGCGGTGCCCTTGAACTGTAGGTATGACTGGTTTTTGGGACTGAGGGAGGAGGGCTCAAAATTTTTTTGTCTTAGGCGAGGCAATGTGCCAGACGGACGGAGTGATACCATGAGCCGTGGACTAGGGTAGCAACAATTAATGGAATTGCTTCGTTATTTGGGATATTTGGGATTTATTTTGCCAATTGATTGCGCCCACAATTGTGATGTTGTGGAAAAGGGTTTAATAACAGYCATGGCGGCGGAGMTTTCATTTACAGCCATATTTTTCCGRTCCGGAATGTAGAGAATGCCGCGGGAATGTTTGATGGGCTACACTTGCTTTTAGTGATTGCACAGCTAATATCATGTTCAGCAGAATCAAGACGGCGATGGTGATGTGATATCTCTGAGMTATCATGCTTWGAACGATGGKTTTGRACCGCCGYTTGATCTTCACCTTCTTGAAATTCCCGGAATGCCAGAMCGACCGAATWCATGCYCTGCMGTAGGTCTGGAACRTCTCTTCATGAAGCTGGTGGTTTTGGAATGCCCACACTGCCGGCGGAGTTGTTTAGGTTAAATTGTCGTCTGATTGTCGTCRTCAGGATGAAATAAACACATGCAAACTATCAATAACCTATTTTTGAACTTGTGGTCTCCTTGACATTGCCTCTGTTCTAGAGATATTTCATTTCTAGGATCAGTGCCTTCTTACCATGCTATCGTTGCCATGAAAGTTAACATCTCACGCATCACAGTTGACAACCCCCCTATGCCTCCATATCTCAGTTGTGGGTACCCAATCTCAGGTTCGTCACTCGTCTGCATGCCGCTCGTTGAAAAACGTCACCATGAGCGCAGCGCGTCTTTTGTAAGTAGAGTGTATAGTAGGCTTGAAGAGCTATCAGGAGGCGAGGGCTCCACTTGACGCATTCTCCAGGAGCTCCTCTTTGTCAATGTAGCATAAATATAGACAATCCTCCCTTCCCCTGTGGCTCCATGGGATTGGTARCGGGTGAGCGCCGGGGAATTATGACCGCAACGGGGGTGAGCCGAGAAGCGGCACTGGATCGATGATCAGGGTCTAAAGTCTAGTGTCACAAGTGTCCCAAAACGAGCTAAGCAAGGTCACTAGCCCGAGAAATGCACAATTACAGATATATTCCCTTTTTCTGGAACCCGAGCCCACTTTCTCCTTTGACGTCCACGACACCTCTCACGACACGAAAATGCAACGAATGTGGTCAACGTATTTCCTCTCGCCGCCCTCGACAAATGAGTCTGGGGTGCCAAGTGAGCGACATGGACGGAGTGTGAGTAGTTAACGTTACTGATTCAATAATGTTATTACTTCTTGTTACTATATATTTTGTTACTGATCCGAGTGACTGACACGCCTCTTTTTCTCTCCACTCCCCGCCCTTCTCCCCTCCCCAATAGATGGAGCACGCCAATCCACACTCGTAGGTCTTATTTCTTCGTCTCTTGGTCGTCTCTCACCCCGTTCGTTGCTCCTGGACTGCCCCAACCCTTTGCTACTCACGGCACACACACCACACCACAGTCGTGCTTCGTCCTCCGAATCCCACGATGCTAATAGCACAAATTCCCAGGCGGCGTCCACACAGCATATCCTTATGGACCGCGAGCGAGCTCGCCTAATGCCTTCAACGGCGGCTCCCACGACCAACCCCAGCACAAGCGTCCTCGAGCGGCCAGTGGCCCCCTTCATGCTTGGCGGCGGCGGCGGCGGCGGCAGTGGCAGTTCAGGCGGTGGCTCACACTCAGGGACAGCCAGCCCCAGCCCACTGCAGACCCCCGCAATAGAGCACAAGCTGGTATCAGAAAGCAGCAGCATGTCGTTGAGTGTGAATTACCTGCCGCACAAGTTTTCGGCCACGATGATCAACCCGGGTGCGAGGCGGAGGAAGGCTAATGGAGGCGGCAAGAAGGTTGAGCAGGCACAGGTGCCAAAGATGGGTGGAGGTGTGGATGCGTTTAGGAGTGGGCTGGCGAGGATGCCTGAACAGGGGGACGATGAATATGATGGAGTCGATTTGAAGAATGGGCTATTTGGCGGGCGGGAGGGGACTAAGAGGAGGATGAGCTGGAATAGGTTCAAGTGGATACTATTTGTTGCGAATATCTGTGTAAGCCCTTTCTCTCGCGTTTTTGGGATGTATGATGGTTTGGCTGACTGGGTTGGGGTCAGCTTTCGGCTTATTCCCTTGTTGCGCTCGTCATTTGTCTCCTCACTTGGTTCGACGTCTGGGACAAGGCGGACATTGTCCGTGTTGGCAATAGGTCAGAGCTCGTCATTTCTACTCTGGCTGCGTCGATGGGCATGTTCACGTCACTACTCGGCTGGGCTGGCATCCTCCTCAACAACCGCTCGTTCCTCGCGGTCTATACTCTCTTACTCTGGATAACCTTCGTCTTCGTTGTCGCGCCGGGCTACCTCACCTACAAACGTCACACTTTCAACCTCGAGGGGAAGATCAATGCGCAGTGGTCGCGGGACCTCGGGTCCGACGGTCGCCTGAGAATTCAGAATCAGTTACTTTGCTGCGGCTACTTTAGCCCATTTATCGAGGCGACGGTCAGCCAGACCTGCTATGCAAGAAGTATCCTCCCGGGATGCAAACTGCATTACCTGCAGTTTGAGAGGATGGTCCTCCGGAGGTGGTACACCGCCGTGTTTTCAATCGCTCCCTTCCACATCCTGATCATGGTTGCGGGCTTGCTGTGCTCCAATCATGTCACGTACAGATTTGGAAAGGGGATGATGCCAAAGGCGTATAGGCTGAGCATGAACAGCATGGCGATTATCATGGATAATTATGCCAGGTGAGTAATGGCTATTTTTGGGTTGCCTGGTAGACTTGTTCATCTTTTTTTTTTTTTTTTTTTTCAAACGCGCAGTCAACTCGCGGAACGGTACGGGGATGGTGTTGCGTCGGAAGTGTTGGCGCGCTCGCGCTCGAATTTGCAACTTGACGCGCTGCCGTCAATAGGGTATTCGCAATCCAAAGGCCCCGCAAAGGGCACAGACTGAAGGGTCTTGTGATGATGGATGTGATTTTTTTTTCCCATTTGCGCTCTGCTTGATGGCACAATTTTCCCATTCATTCAATTCGTCCATTCGTTGCATCCCCTCGGACTATTTTCACCAAGGACTTGAGAATAGAGCGCGAGGCATAGACAGTTCTCTCATTTTTTCGTTTTTCCCTCCCTTTTGTTGCAAACAAATGCTATTACACAACGGACCTCGCCATAATCAAATACTCTTTGACCACGTGATACGTGATGCGGCGTCTTGGCTGCAGCGCTGAGCGGACGGAACTAGCAAGCCTGGGACTCTTCGGGAGGGCCTTATCACGAAGTTCTATATAATGGCGTCGGTAGCACTCCAATACTCTAGCAACCCCTTGGAATGTATGTCCTATCCAGACGCGCCACTGCGTCCRTCGCGCATCGGGTCTCGGTGACCAGTACAGCGGTGGTGGTACATCATAGGAGGGAGTATCACGACGAGACATTCGGGTATCGACCCCCGCCGAAATACGTGTTTCCCGATTGCAAGTCGGTTTCCATATGTCCCTGTATCAATCCCACTGAAATGCTTCTCCATCCCCACACACAACAGATACACCGAAACAGCTAGACAACAGGCACCGCAACGCGACACTCTTGCGTTATGTCGATTCCATGCGCACCCACGGACACCGAGCGGCGAGTATCGATCCACTTGATTTGATACATCGTGAGGATGTTGCGGCGCTKTAYCCGGAGCGGTATGGGTTGGTGGATAAAGGGGAGCGGTATGATGTGGATGGGATATTGTGGACGAAGCGAGTTGGGGAGGGGGARGGGGAGGAAATGTGGACRTTGGAGGAGATTGAGAAGCATTTGAGGAGTGTGTATGTGGGTCGGATTGGGTACGAGGTTGGTTTTCTYTKTTTTCTTAACGTTGTTGTTATTCTGGGTGCTGATGGTTGGCGCGTGGTTCAAGTATATGCATTCGCCGTCYAAGACGGAGAGGCTTTGGTTCTCCCATTTGCTGGAATCGCAGACTTTGCCTTCGCCCGAGGATAAACCGCTCATGGTCATGGACGARGAGAAGAAGAAGAGGATACATGAGCTGTTGGCCAGGAGCGAGGTCTTTGACCATTTTTTGCAGGCCAAGTTTCCGAATTTGAAGAGGGTAGGAGTGCTTATATGCGTCAAATGAACTGAAGCACTGAGTTGAGAGTGACTATAGTACGGCCTGGAAGGAGGAGAGTCAATGCTTCCTGCCCTTGATGCATTATTTTCTGCTGCTGCCCATGGTATGCTCCCATTATGTCTGAGAGTGTTGGCTCTGATGCTGTTCGTTTCATTAGGGGGTATTCAAAGCATCATTCTGGGTAGGCAATCCTTGGGTTATATTACCTATGCTAAACTTACATTACCCCAGCAATGCCTCACAGGGGCCGATTAAATTTGTTGACGGATTTATTGCAGTACTCTCCGACGGCGCTGTTCCATAAGATCAAAGGAAACTCGGAATACTCAGAAGAGCTTGGCGTCGAGGGTGATGTACTCAGCCATTTGGGTACGTTTCCTCATTCCTAGTTCTGAAAAAGCACTATGTCTTACCAAAGAATCATCCTTAGTATCGTCTCCAACGTTCCAATTCGAAGGTGCTGAAAACCCATTGAAAGTTTCGTTATTACCCAATCCTTCGCACTTGGGTACGTGCCTACTCTGGTTATTCATGCCCATTTCAGGTCATTTGTTGAACTGCTGATTCTAGAGGCGGTGAACCCTGTCGCGCTCGGCAAGACGAGAGCCAAGCAATTTTCTTTACTCAAGACGTCACCCAAGGACTGCCGGCTGGGCGACAGGGTTATGTGTGTACAACTTCATGGTGATGCGAGCTTTACTGGTCAAGGTATCGTTATGGAAAGTTTGGGTTTGAGTGAGTTTACCTTTATTTATTTACTTTGTTTTCATGCAATGTTGATGTGCGCCGGACAGGCAATTTGCCTCACTTTACGAGCGGCGGAAGTGTGCATCTAGTCGTTGAGTAAGTGGATTATCAAATTGCACAAATTGTTATGGCTGTTTGAAACTGGATATCTTGTATAGCAACAAGTGCGTTTCTGAAATTGTGGAGACGAGAGCCTGCAGCTAACGGGAAGGTTTAGTATCGGGTATACTACGCCAGCCTCGAACGCCAGGTCCTCTTTATATTGCTCAGATGTCGGAAAGATGATCAATGCGCCAGTTTTGCATGTTAATGGCGACCACCCCGAAGGTATGTACCCTCCCATACTGTGTTGGACTGCAGTACCGAACGACGTACAGACGTGGCCCGGGCAATGGATATTGCTTTCCGTTTCCGTAATTATTTCAGGAAGGCGAGTATGGGTGTTCCCTCATGTATGGGGTGTGGCTGACGTTCTCCCTAGGACATCATCGTGGATCTATTGGTTTATCGACGATGGTAGGTCGAATACACATATCTGTTTCGATATCGACATAATATTCGTCACAGGGGTCATAATGAATTGGATCTACCCGGGATTACAAGTCCGCTCATGTACGAAAAGATTGCAGCGAGAAAATCTGTCCCAGAACTATACGAACACAAACTTCTGGTGCGTTTTTGGTTCTAATTGAACTCTTATGCCCCTAACACACTTACCCCTTTTTTGTTGCGCAGTCCGAAAGCGTTCTAACGCAGGAGGCGATCTCCGACATCCGCTCGTCATACAAAGCTCACCTAGAGTCCGAGCTCGCCAAAGCACCCAACTATGTCCCCGCTGTTACTGAGGCGCCCATGCTTAAAGACCARTGGTCCGGTATGGTCTGGCCAGCGGGCGAGGAAGCCAAGAATACAGCATACATT
The DNA here is from genome assembly GCA_023014305.1 of Lepiota subincarnata. Classification (NCBI taxonomy): domain Eukaryota; kingdom Fungi; phylum Basidiomycota; class Agaricomycetes; order Agaricales; family Agaricaceae; genus Lepiota; species Lepiota subincarnata. Next base: position 33,949 of record JAECYV010000037.1, read on the forward strand.
GCAACTGGGGTTGAAAAGGATATACTGAAGAAAGTCGGGGAGGCGAGTATATGGACRCCGAATGGGTTTGAGGTTCATCCCAAGCTACACCGACATGTGAAGAATCGGTTGACGAGCTTGGAAAAGGAAAAGGGATTGGATTGGGCTACTGCCGAGGTGTGATTTTTTGCCTTCCCCTCAACACATATTGGCGATTCAGATGGAAGCTGACCGAGAGGATCTCATTTGGGCGCTAGGCTCTGGCATTCGGTTCGTTGATGCTCGAGGGCTATGACGTGAGAATATCTGGACAAGACGTGGGGAGGGGGACGTTCAGCCACCGTCATGCTATGTTAGTTAACCAGAAGACGGAAGGTGTCATTGTRCCCCTGAATGAGGCACTGGGTGCTGAGGGAAAGCTGGAATTGGCAAACAGTAAGTTGTTGTTACTCGTACCAAGATTTCGAACGCCCCTAATTGTGTCGGCAGGTTCCTTGAGCGAGTTTGCTGTTCTTGGGGTATGTCTTTTTTATTCATGGATTAATGTTTGCATGTTCAGGGTTTTAATTTCTCCAGTTYGAGTATGGTGCTAGTTGGGAACGCCCAAACCTGCTACCGATTTGGGAAGCGCAGTTTGGTGATTTCTTCAATGGCGCACAGGTTGCGATTGATACATATATTTCATCATCCGAGAGTAGGTCTGTTCTTTCGCGTGCAGGTGCAAGKGTAYTGAAGGTTYCCCATCAGCGAAGTGGYTGAAGCAGAGTGGTATCGTCCTACAACTTCCTCATGSCCTGGATGGTGCAGGCCCCGAACACTCATCATCTCGAATTGAGCGCATGCTTCAGGTGTGTCTTGCCCTTTGTTTACTACAGGGGGAGACACTTGTGCTGACAGGATCGTTGTTTGACAGTTGACGAATGACAGGTATACGGAACAGGAGTCGGATCCGACGAGCATCAACATGCATGTTGTCTTCCCCACTACCCCGGCTCAGTACTTCCACCTCTTGAGAAGGCAAATGAAGAGGAACTACAGAAAGCCGCTGGTTATCGTTGGACCTAAGGGTCTYCTAAGGCTTGCGGTGCGTCCCTACCCCAGCCCACCCCTAACTTCTCAGGCTTAAATATATAACAAATGCGTGCAGGCATCTTCATCCCCCCTCGCAGATCTTGAACCTGGGACAAGGTTCCAACCTGTTCTTTCAGACCCTCTTGCAAACCCCGAGAAGACCAAACGCATCGTCCTGCTCACCGGCAAGCTCTACTATGAACTCATCAAAGAGCGCGAGGCACGGAACCTCACAGATCAAGTCGCCTTTATCCGCATTGAAGAACTCGCYCCATTCCCATTTACACACTTGCGTGAATCGTTGGAGGTTTACGAGCGGAATGGGAATGGCGATGTTGAGGTATGCTGGGTGCAAGAGGAACCGAGGAATCAAGGCGCGTGGGGACATGTGAAAGACAGGATTGAGAGCGTGCTTATGGAGATTGGATTGGATCAGAGGAGGAATTGGTTGGGATACCTCGGGAGGAAGGAGAGTGCGGTGCCGGCTCCTGGTATTGGGAAGATGTATGCGAAACAGCAGAAGGATGTTATAGCGTCTGTTTTTGAGGGTTTGTGAGCGTGCGCTTTTGCTTTTGTCTTTCGCCTCGAATCAGGACATTCGGTCTGGAGTAGGACCATGGATTTGACTTTTCCTGTATCATAGCTGGTGCTCTGGAGATGTGTTGGCTAAGCATTAATGACACGCGGTCATTGTTGACAACGTTGGGGCGTTTACCGAACGCCTACCTTTGCTTCGCTCCTCCCTTACAATACATGTCTCGTCTCTTGATGCGATATTCCATTTGACCTGGTAGTCGAACATATTCAACGGATCAAACTGCTAAAGTACAAGGAAATCCAATAACTAGAGATCTTGCTATGTTAGAGTGTCAAAATGATAGGGAATTACGCAGGGGCGGTCATGAAATAAGAAATGTTTAATGCTTCAAAGTTCACCAATCGAGCTCTTCAGGGAAGAATTTGGCGATAAGACCCATATAGTATGGTTTGAGCTTTGCCGGATCCACCGGATCATCGCTCTTACTATATAGGTCATAAGGATTGAATGCACGCACGGCCTCAAGCGCCTCGTTATCAGCGTCATTGCACAGGTGCATGTAGGCACCCTCCCGATGCCACCTAAAAGTATAATAGGGGGTAAATAAATACCCGACCCGAATTTCCCAGGAGTAGACATCAATTGAAATCGACTTACGGATAAAAGGAGTGAAAACGGATCATCCATAAGCCTTCCTTAGGCAGTTTGCACTGGTCTTTGAGGACATGGTAGAGGTACTATAGAGATCAATGTGAGCTTGCTGTTAACTTGTAAAGGAATATCGAACCTACCTCATCGTGCCCCCATGATAGAAGAACGTTATCAAGTCCGCAATGGGGTTCATAAATCCCATACTCTGTCATGAGATTCTCATCCCTAAAATCTGGGTTGGCAACGAAGGTCATGGGATATATTATTTTGTCTGAAAATTTGCACCCGACGGGGAAGGTATCCTATATGAGGCAGGTCAGAGAACCCGGTGAGTCGAACCAGGAATGCCCACAACACTTACACCAACTATCGCCCATTGGCCCCTGAAAAAATAAAAATAAACCGGATCTTAATAACCCGCCGCAAGAAGTTGAGAATGTACTTACTCTGGCTGAAACGCAGCGAGCAACTTTCCTAAATCGTGCACTAGTCCGACTGCTTGCATCCATTCAGGTTTTCCGTCACGTCGAATCGCCTCGGCTGTTTGGAGCAGGTGCTCAATCTGGGTCACATTGGTCTGTGCGGAGCAACACCAACATGGGTCTTCCGGACTTGTACATAAGGTCAATTTTTACTCACATCAGGATCTGAGTCATCCTTCATGTCATTAAGGAGCTCCATTGCCTCCCAGATCCCTATGGAGACATCAACAACCTGATAGCAATCTTCAGACCGAGAAACACTTGCCCATCCTTGCACGTCGTGTCTCCTTGAAGCGTTTGCGAATTTCAATATTAAAATCAAGCGTCTGCTTCTCTAAGGGTTCGGAAATAAGCCCAGGTCCTGAATGATCTGCAGGGTGGAGGCGAACCGTGCTGTTCCCTGTAGAAGTTCCGGACTCTTTTACATGCGGTGACGTATTGCCTGTATTGTGCCTCGTCCTTGTCCTTAATGAATCCGGCTGGTCCATTCCATACTTTCAGTTGGTTAACTACCAATCAACTCACATTCGGTCAGATGTCACTCAACAAAGCTAAACAATAAGTACTTACCCTCGTCGACAGCGTCTGAAGTTTCTTCGAGTTTTCCAAAGTTTGATTGGGTCATAGTGGGAGGACAGTATACGAGTAGGTTGGGGAGGGGACAAAGCTGTGGAGTCAACTGCTGCTTAAATAAATGGTCGAAATGAAGTCACACGAGCAGGATGTTCAAGCACTGCGGCTTCCAAGGAAAGAAGCTGTTGAGAGCGTGGAGCACAAAGATAGATCCAGACAGTCAAGTATCTGTGGATCAGGTCAAGGCGAATCTGGTGGGAGGAGCTTGTACGTCAAACTTACCCAGGCAGCATCAGCACGTTTATATACTATTCAGTTCAGCTTCATTTTTTCCAGCGGCCTACACCATAGCTCACTACAGGAGGTAGATTTCTTGGGCCATTAATACCCGCGCCGGTTCAATCCAGCACCGTGATGAATGATCAATCCAACCCGGTGATGGCATGACGTCTTACCACTTGCGATATATGTGTTGTCAGAAGGGCAAACTTTCGCCGACAGCTGCCCGAGCCCTCCAAGTGAAATGAGCCCATGAGAACGGACTGGATTTTGGGATGAAACGTTGGGCTATGATTGTTCACTGGAGTAATACTTCAGGGTTGCGAACTAGGCTTACCGGGGCTCGGTATATGACCGATGGGGTATAAAATATCCACGACCCATAAGCCACGCAAGAATCATGATTTTGAGCTAAGACCATTGATACATAAGGCTCCATGAGGCGGCTGTGCAACACCTGTGCGACTTATTTTAGAATAACGATAAGGCCGAGCGCTCTGCTGACTTCACTGATCTCTGATCTAGATTATATTATGCACGTCGCTAGTCATCATAAGACGACGGGTATGCTCAACCGACGGTTAACGGCTTTCTTGAGTCGCTTCCGGACCGTCAAAAAAAATACTAGCTATGTGACGGGGAACCGGAGCTTGGCGTTGCAGCCTGAGCCCTGGTTTTCATAGAATGAGGCCTGAAGTTCTCGTACTAGGCATTAGCTATGACCGCTGAATTTCAGAGCGTCACGTAAGGCTCGAAAGCTTTGATAGAAAGCCATGCCCATCATTAACAGGAACCATTCATTCAGATTATTATTATTATGTAACGCCACTGATTTGCCGGATTCGACAGGTCCAAGCTCAAGGAGTTGTGGCTCTCGCAGGACGAACATGTGTCAAAGCGCAACAAGTCTAACAAGCCTCAGAGATGAACATGCAAGCAGAAACACCCAACCCTTAGTAAGTTCTCCGCTCATATCGCCACATCCTAATCGGCCTCAGCCAGCTATCGTGCTAGGGCTTGGCTAGCCGATCGTGAACAAAACGAAAGTTTCGTTTATTTATTGMCGATGCGTCTAATATATCCATCATCACGGGAAGCCCATGACAACCCGCCCCATACGCACCAGCATACCGAGTCAAATATTCACAAGGCTCGTGGCATTGGATAGTCACCGTGGAGCCCCTGAACATGAGCGCTCGGTGATTTGCTAACATACGCAGGGTTCAATTACCAGGGCACAGAACCCCAACACATGGAAGTGCTGGCTTCGCCTCTAAACAAAGTTGCCAACCACTTTCAATGACTTGAGTCGCGCGCCACAGCTCGTGTAGCCATCGAGGCTTTGGGGGCTTATAATCGCGTCTTTCGTGACTCGATTCACTGGCCTACCCCACTTACCACTCGGCTCTTCTAGGGTGCAAATCTGTGCTCAGCATGGATACTGACAGGATCTGGTAACTTCGAATACATTTAATACCGGGATGTTTCATATTTTGACGTCGAATGTGTACTTACATATCCTGAGTGGCAATCTCCTCGGCTGTTCTGTCTTAACTTTTTGCTTTTTGCGGTTGAGCCTAATGGCGACCCTGAGAAATGATCACATCCTCGTTCCAACCGTGGAGTTCTTGGCTCATGCCAACTCTGGAAGGCCCACCGTGTGGGCCGCCTGACCCTAATTCTGGATGTATTCTAATTACCTGCGTGCACCGCCCATTGAATGATTGCATGAGATCCCCGCTGGTGACCCTGAGAGATTCTTTGATGATCAAAACCTGCGAAGCGACCCAAAACAGCGTTTTTTGCGTAGAACTGTTCAGGAAGTGCAAGGAAGCATTACTGCACAGCAGATRGCCCCGTTTTCTACTCATTCAAATGCGCCTGTGATTTCTCCTTCCCTGCGAAAATATATCAGAGGGTGTTATTATCCGGACCGTAAGACCGATTTGAATTGGAAGAACTATAGTCTGGGGTATTGCTCCCACAGGATTTGTCAGTCATGAAATATATCAAAACCAATTTAAGTATAATGCTCATGCTGTGGACCGTGTAACACCACGACCATTAGGGGGGGGGACCCAAAGTTCGTGTACTAATAGTTCCCTCTATTGTCCTGCGCTTGGCATATTTGGCACTCTTGAGATGATGTTTGCGATCGCCTACTTAGGGCACGGCGGGAACGTGAGGGCAAACGAATGATTCAGCTCTCGTTCGAATTTGCACTACTAAGGATTAAATCATTCGACGTCAGATATGCTGCCTTCCATTCTGTAATTTCTCGTTACAAGATTCAACCGCCTGCACTCAAATCCACTTTTCCATATGGCGCGAACTTGAATAACTACCGGTGTATAAGCCTGGGTGTGCGGCTGCTGAAATAGTGGGATGATTGCAAAAGAATTTCCCGCACAGCAGATTTTCAAGTTCAAAACAAAGAAGATGATGTTGGAATCAAACGCGCTTCGGGGCCGCCATCCCATGATTATCACCTCACTGTTCTGGCGCACACCATCAATCCAGCTAGCTAGGACATGAAATAGYAGTAGTTCCCACACGGTAGTACTCGAGCATACTACGAGTGACTGATCGTACCATTCTTACCGATGGTCCGTACGTATTAATTATTAACGGAGATAGCCTGCCCAACCCGAGTAAAGAAAATATCTGACCGGGGCGTCCTGTCGCGGCCGCTTGTCAAGAGAGTCGGCTGAGGCCACTGAACGTTGATTATATTGACCCCAAAGTGATTCGAGCTGCCAAAATCGACGGGGGAGCCCCGGGGAAACAGCCCGCAATGGAATGGCCCTCGGGTGAAATAGTTGAAATGAGTGTTCTCACCAGGCCGAATTTATTAATGAAGTTATGCCGGAGCCCAGACGCGACACGATGGGCGTTTCCGGCCCTAATTGACTGCGGATGTCCCTATCTCCATCGTGTACAAGCCCAGTTCACAGAAGACCCGTATAAGGACATGTGTCTATACTTTCCTCCGGAATCAAGCTTCGATTCTAACGCATCATAGAATAAGCTGCCCCTGGTAGATACGATAGAAATCAGCAACGAGGTACAAACTTCCAGCAATAATGACCAAGCCAGGGCTATTCATTCTGTCAGCTGCCCAATTAATTGCTGCAGATAATGACTGGTGTGGTAAGAGATCGTCGTCTGCGACCCAAAGGTCAACACCAGGTGTCAATTTTTTGACCACCTCAGCAAGATCTGCCGGGGCGACTGGCTTCACCCAGGGCATTCCTGCTGGCGGAGAAAAGGATACCAGTGCTATGCGCGTCGTGACACGCGCGCCGATCCCGTCGGGAAGACGCATTGGCAAAAGTGGAGATAAAGTCTCAAGAGGTGTTTTCGGTGGTGAGTGAGATAGAGCAAGGACATAAGTGAGATCAACATTCTGATGGGCGGAGAAGGGAAGGACACGAGTGAGGTAATCCGCCAAAGTTTTTGCGGATCCTGGGTTGTGGGCGCCATCAACAAGAACAGGGAGAAATTTGGGTGAGAGAAGGTTATGAAAGGACAGACGACCAGGCCATTGAACATCATTGATCCCTTCAGAGATAGCTGAAGGGGTAACAAGTCCAGCAGTTTTTTGGCCCAGTGGCGAGCTCGAACTGAGGACTGAAATTACAGTAAGGGCTGTCGTCAAGTTTTCAATTTGGTGTTCGCCATGCAAGGGGAAATCGGCCACGACTTGCTGAGAGGAAAGGGGAAGCAAACATGATATTTTCTGGGGCTTGGGTGGACGAAATGACGAGCGATGAAGGGATAGTTGGGCCTCGGACCCCTTCTCTGCGGAAACCGTGAGTAGAGGAACAAGTTTGGCACCCCTGAGCTCGATAGCTTCCTCGACAACATGGACCACTTCTGGATACCTCTGAGGGCCTAACACAAATGGACGTCCGCTCCTTGCAATTCCGGCCTTCTCTTTAGCGATCGCCGAAACGGTGGTACCCAAGAAGCTTTGATGATCGAGATCGACGTTGGTGAGGGCAGACACGAGGATAGCTTCGTCCGGTATAATGTTCGTCGCGTCTAATCTGCCTCCCATACCAACCTCAACCACAGCAACATCGACCCCTATGCGTTCGAAGATTTGCAGGGCGGTCAGCGTGAGCAACTCGAAATTGCTGATATTTATCCCGTGCTCCTTGTCCACATGCTCGATCTCAGCTCTCACCAGGTCATAGAAATCAGCGCTGACAGGGTGGTCGTTGATGGTGATGGAGTCGTAGATTGTAACGAGATGAGGGCTGTTGTATCTACCCACCTTGAGAGGCGGTGAGGTGGATCTCAGGATCGATGAAATAATTGCGGTGACGCTGCCTTTCCCGTTGGTGCCTGCTATGTGGCATGTTGGTCGTGTGTATTTTGGAAGATGTTGTACTGCGCGCTGGAGGCGGTCCAAACCGAGGTTTATCGACATCGGAGGTCAGGAAAACAAAAATACTAAATTGGAGTAAAAAAACTTGCTTGATAAACATGGCCAAATTCGGCTATACAGTACATACATAAGACCATATCTCGGCCCCTGAGTCTAACCAAGGTAACGACACCTGACAACTTCATGAATCTGTCCTGATCCTCGAGCCAGTGCAGGTTTCAACACAGGCTTCGAAAACGTGGAACGGCGTCATGCAAAATGGACACAACAGGCCACGGTGCACAATCTGAATATCATGACCATATCATGATCTTCTCTAACAATGCGTTGTAAGGCCAGAACGAGTATGGGGTAATCCGGTCGCTGAGTGAGATGCAGCGATCGGGAAATTCTTTCACATAGACTGTCTAGCCATTTGCAACCTGTCTCGCTTCTCCTGGGGGGGTCGGTCCCTGTAAATTATATGAAGTACGAATTTCGGGGTCAGGAAATACCACTGATACCAAAGATGCCAAGACAAACTCAGATTAGTTAGACTTGACTGTTTCAGCCTAGGGTATACTATTAGAATCCCAGCTCTTAAGGAGCACACAACTATCTCCGACTCCATACCTCTTCAGTTAGGGTTAGCTGCCAAAGATATTCAGGAGAACATACCCCGGGAACCACGGGTCTTTTTTTTGGAGGGACCAATAGACGTGCATCTATTTTACCAAACAACGCCGTCAGAAACTGTAGGACCAGCAGATCAAATGTTGGAGTAGGAAAATCATGACCTCGAAATGGATTAAAATCCCCTGGACGGTAAATGAAAGGGAGATCTGCCCCTAGCTGCCACTTGACGAAACAGAACATCACAGTCACTGCTGATGGTGTTGATAGCTAACTTATCCCAGCTGCACCTCCGACTAATATTCAACCACTTTTAAGGAGTTTCCTTGGCCTGGTAGCCAAAATTGCTGACTCCCTCGTCTCAATCATGACGCTAGGAATTCCCGCCGAGTGAGGAAAAACGGGTTACAAGTCCAAGTCGTATACAGACATCATGGCAAACACTTGAAAGCCTATCTACGAAGTAATAACTAAAAAATGGTCACTGTTCTTGACGGTCTATGGACAACGAGGGGGTATATCGGATGGCATACCGCGCTGTCCGTCCGAAATCGATAGTTACCGTTTAGAGCTCGTATCACGGCGCTATCTCTACAGCTCAGTGGACTCCTATAGCTGTTCTATATACTTGGGCAATATGATCAATGCCTCTGAAAGGATGCCAGGATGTCGATTGTAATAAGGGAGTTGCGAGTTTTCGTGCATGGGCAGGGGCCTAGGCCATGATCAATCGATCACTTGAGTGATACGATACATCGACCAGCAACGTTTTTTCAACCTAGAATGTTGTGACTGTCACTGAGCACGAGCTTAAGTCTAACTCAACCTTCTAAGGTTCTTGCTGGCTATGATCTAATTCCTGTCTGATTTAGAAGGAATCGATATACAAGGTAATCTCCTATCAATAAATAACATATGTGTGGACAGTCCATTGACGCGAAAACATGGATACAGGAACAGGAACATACTAAACTGAATGTAAATATGCCCTTAAACCGATGGTAGAGCAAAGGCTTCCTCATTAACATCCCGCTTCCAGCCTGGTGGCGATGGCACCTCCTTCTCAGCGCGTCGCCAAGGTGGCGTAGCAGCACTATCAGTCTCCCGCCTCGATTCAGGGGTGGGGTCAGCGCGCCTCCATCCAGGTGCCATTGACCCATCTCGTCTCCAACCAGGCGCGCTATTGCTACTCCGCTTCCATCCAGGTGCCGCAATGTTATCACCCCATCTCCAACCGGGTGCCGTAGTATCAGTTCGCTTCTATGAAGATGACACAATACTGTAAGACGGAAGGTCTCAAGGGATGAAATGAAAGCATACTAGGGGTGTAGCACCGACGGCAAAAGCAAGCATTAAAGCAAGAAGAGCGCAGAGTGGGAAAGAGTGCATTGTGTTTTGGTGCGGTGGTTTGGGTTGTTACTACCCCACTAGACAAAGCTACCCATGTTATATACCCTGCTAGACTCGAACAGGTAGGTACCTGAGACGTTCATGGTGCCTGCGATCAGGAAGCATGCGTCACAACTCCCTAGCAGAACTTGGGGGAGGGTGGTGCACTCTGTATCCCCATTCGGATTCAGCTAAGCCTTTGGCTCCAGATCAAGCTGCACAATGTCCACACTAGTCTGCCGCATAGGCCCACTTTCGGTTCCTAGTATCGGACCCCGGTACAATGCGGACAACCTTCTGAAAAACCAATCAACAGTGTTCTCAGGCTCCACTCTCCCCACCCCTGCAGTGGTGGCACTTTGGACTGTTCTGCAAGCATTGGACGAACCCATGACCCTAGTTCAGTATCATTTAGGAATAGCCACGGAGCATGTGTATCCGATAACGACAAGCCAACACATGGGCGAGTCCCGCCGATAAGAACACCCGGCGTCTGGAACAATCGGTTTGGAAATGCCATCCCGGGGAAGCCTTCAGAAAAGTGAGATCACCCTGCTGCAGGCCCTTAGGGGTATTCCCTCAGCATGTCTGACCGGATTAGAGTCGAACTTCAATGTCACAATGGTAAAAATCCATATTGAGCCCCACGAGTGTCGTCATGCCCCGAAAACACTATACATGGCATGCAGGAATTCTACCGCAGGTCAACCATGGTCAGGTAAAAAAAGTTCAGAACGTTCAAGTATCAAATATTCCAAGCGTCAACGCAGATGAAGCATCGGATGATAACTATAGGTTCACGTTAAAAAAAGTCATAATGTCCTCTGAATATCAACGAGTTGTAGAAAATGCTTCAAACCTTCCATCTAGAGGAGGGTCACATCGAGAGTTTCCCCCGTAGTCTGGCCAGTCCATACGTTAGTATGGCAAATCTCTCTCGAGCTACTGCAAGACACAAACATAACGCCAGAAACCACAAAGCATGTATGTATGCCCCTCAAGCCACCCCATGGGTCGCCTGGTCCTCGGAGTTGCGTCTGTAATGTCCACGAAGACCCCCTTCCTTCTTTTCAGTCAGCTATAATGGTCACCGGCCATAAATTAGTCGCCAAGGCGAAACCGAAGTTTGAGGGAGTGATTGCTCAAGGTGTCATCTCCCGAGACGTCCCAGGAAAAAAATATTGCGGTGACAAGATTCGGTTGCCATAAACACGACTCTCTCCATATCAAAAATGGCAAGAGTATGACCTAATCGAGCTGCGGCCTTGACTAATTCGATCGGATTCCGACTCGGTGGGTGCCGAGAGGAACGGACGGGTGGCATTCCAGAGGACGATTGGGCAAAGAAGACTCCTTCCCCATCATATACCGGGGATTTCAGGTTCCTCTTGACTCTGAACACAAATCGCTCCTCAGTCGTTATATATCACTGAGGGTGCTGGTAACCCTATGTATATGTATGATTGGTGTGTATCCACCCTTAGCGTTTAAAATTGAGAGAAAGAGATATCTGATCGAATAGGAGATAGGGTAATGAATCTCGTGAATCTATATACTTACTTTTTACACAAAGCCAGCCCAGTTCGGCTGTCAGGGCCGGTTTGTGATAGACAAGCCGTGCAATGTGCAATGATGACAGAGCAGACTGCACCCACACTTGCAGAACAAGTCCGATAGCTTTTCCCGCGGTGACACTACTCCGAAACCGGAGCCTAGCTTAACATGTAGTGGGCGCCTTGGTTCGGGAAATAGAACTGGCGGAGACTCCCCGGCGATTCATAAAACTCCATACTTGACGTTGAACCCACAAGTCGGTCAATGGTCTTAGACACGAGGTTCCTACCTAATGAGCATGTAAGACAAGCCTTCTCATTAGCTTCTGCGTTCCTGATTAATTCGCCTCAGCGGGGCATAGAATCCCTGCGCAGTAAAGCGGGCTCATCTATAATATATTGAGTATTAGCGGTTTGTGAGCCGTTCTACTGGGCACTTCGAGCGCGCCGGCGAATATCAATCATTCCAACGTTCAGTTTTCATAACCGACTTCGTTAGCGAGGCAAAAAGTACAAACTCCTTCCTCCCATATCGACATTATCTAGATCCCCCGCAATTTCACATATCCGGAAGCAGGACCCAGGGGCTTAGAAGAGGCATGATGGCACCGGGTTTTTGCTGTCAGATATGATCTATTTTTATGTAGCGTTATCAGGGACAACTTCCCTCCGAGTTTTGTTGCAGCGGGGCATGTCTTTGGTGCTTCGTGATCAAATAAGGCGTGTCGGTAATTGAGAGGCAGGTATTAAGGGGATCGTCCGCCGAGGAGCATTATGTGTGTGTATGTGGCGATTAAATTCGCAGTGAGTCGTTGTCCTGGCTCTGTAACGCTTCCTCTTTGTCATTGAATTTACACCATAGGTCTTAGAGAGATTGCTATATTCCTCGTCAGCGCTGTTTCAATGATCACCACGGGGATGTGGGTCCGCATTGAGCTTTGAATGATGCACTTCACGTGGGAAATTCGTCAAGCAATTATCTTAAGCGGCCATCGATTTGAATTAGCCTCTCGCATCAAATTTGATACGACAAATGAACGCAGCCAAGGGCGACGATCACGACATCTATTTTACTATGACGATAACCATCTTATCGATCTTTCGGTGTTCGAGAGTAAGGGGGGGTATTCATCATTCTACAGAAATACAGGGATGATATCGATACCAATAAATGAAAGTAAAAACCGATGGATTCAATCATCGGAATTGATCAAAAGGAAGATCACGGTTTAGGCTACAGCAAGAGGGAGTCAAAGCAAGGCGAGACATATATGGCTACAGTAAGCATTGTGTTGGAACATGCGTGCAAGTGATATATAGGCGAGAAGCCATCGAGAAAATATAAAAAAAGAGCACAAGTCGGGAAACAACGATTAAAGAGGGATTTTTTTTGTGATACTGCAAGGTCGTAAGTATTGGTATAAGCCGAGGGAGAAGAGAACGAGAATTGTCAGGCTGAAACGAGGAAAATAAATGTTCGTCATAAGCTTGATCACGCCTCGTTCTTGATGAAATCAGCCATCTGATTATCAGCAGCGCCGAAATCAAACCCATTGCCGACGAAGGGAAACTCGGTGCCAGTGACACAGCCCATATTATTCACAGATGAGAAGCCTAGATTGAGTTGGTCGTTTCCAAATCCAACGTCAGCGTGACTCCAAACATCGGCAGCCCCAATGTTGCTCATGCCGGTGAACATCGTATTGGCCTGCGTTGGGTCTGGTCGAACGGGCTGAGGGGCAAAGACGGGTAGAGGTAAAGGAAGGCTCTTGTCCGATGGCTGAGGAGAACCCGAGTAGGTTGATGATGTGTGGGACGAGGGAGCTGATGACGGGCTTTGGGAGTCGAGATGCTGCTGCAGGGAAGAGGAGAACCAGTGGTCGAGATCCGGCACCTCGGCAGAGCTATTATTAGACTCCGACGACGTGGGATCACAAGGGGTAGGGGCGCAGCTGTACATTCGCGAAAGAATATCCTGTGGTCCCAGGGGTTCTAACGGTCCCAGGCCAAGGTGGGTATCATGCGGCTGTTCGTGCGGAGGCAAGGAGGTCATCAAGTCGTTGACATTGAATGAAGCGGCTAGTTGATCTTGAGAAGACTGGAAGTTGAAATTGTTGAAAGTATTGAGCAAGGCCAGGTCGGGCTCCGGAAGATGAGACTCGTCGTGCTGGAACATGTTGGTATTCATGATTGGAAGATTGGGGGTGGTCCAGGAACGGAAGAAGGCAGGACCAGCACTAGATGGGCGACGCTGCTGGCCAAGCATCATCCGTTGCTGTCGCTGCATAGGTGACGCGGGTCGTGAAGTAGGTAGGAAAAATGGATTATATGATGCAGCGATGTTTGTGTAAGGGTTGTAGTAATCGTTGGGAAGAGGAACGGAGGAAGAGCGGCGGTGGGGGTAAACGGCCGGTGTGTGAGCAACCGGCGTCTGTGAACGCAACCGATCAAGGTTGCGAACGGCCTCGGCGAGCTGTTCACCCTTTTTGCCTTCCAGCARAAGTTGGGCGACCTCTTCACATCGGCGCTCATCTTCTGGTACTGGTAACGCTTTTTCCTTCTTCTTCTCCTTGTTTTTATTGTGGACAGGGCGGAAGCGGTAATTGGGATACTTGGCTTTATGTTCTGCCTTGGCATGTTTCGCTTTCACCTCCCAGACACGTTTCTCCTCCAAGGGTAGAGCTCTCCAGCAACTACCTGAAATTGCTGTGATAAGCTACGAGAAATAGCATACTTATCAAATCACTCACCGATGATCTTGGATAATGAGCCGTGGTTGGTTTCGATAGAGCCGGGAACATGTTTCTGACGAACGAAATCGGCGCGGAAGAGCATGAACGCATTGGGTGGGCGGGGGATGTAGCCGAGTGACCGCCGCTTGCCGGGTGGTACCCGTCGGCGACTGGTAAGCGGTGCCGGATTGTCCGAAGGTGGGAATAAAGTAGTGGACGGCGACGGGGGGTCCAGACACACATCTGAGCCATCTTCCGGATCGACAAAGGTTCCGGGAGTGACGTTGGGTGCAAATGTAACCGGCTTCGAAGGGGGCGGGGGTGGGAGGCCAATACCATAGACACCAGGCTTAGCTGGGTGGAAAGCTGTTGGATATTAGTAAAAGGGAAAGTCAGTGTGAGGGGGAAGAACATACATAGCATGGCAGACGAGCGCCTTCTACGGCTGGCAAGACGGAGGGCAGGCATATTGAGCAAGTACCRGAAGACCAGCGATCCAGGAAWGATGTGGGGATTGGATGGACGGGGAATGGATTTATAGGCAAAGACACTGGACGGCAAGGCAGTTCTCACTGGTGCTTCTGCGTAGACCCCCGGTCACTGCGTTTCGTAACAGAGCTATCAACGCCCTCTCCCCATCAGCGTCTCTCCAACATCAAAGATTCGTACCCACGCACCTTTGCAACCGTACAACGGCTACGAGCAAAATAATGGGTAGGGTAATTYACGGGAAATAATCCAGCACTTCTGTCCTTGTCTCTTTTAAGGACCGTGCTTTTGTTCAAAGTCGGGCAGGACTACCTTCCATATCCATCTGCTAGCTTGTGGCCGAATGTGGAAAGTTGTTTATGCCACCTGTTCTTTGTTCTTTTTCGAATCTTCCGCAAACCCTGTCAGCTTCTCCGGCAATCCTTCCTATCAGAGCCATGCCACCTCCGTCCCCATGATCAGCTGCACATTGCGTCGCCTCACACGCGTCCACGGACTTGGGTTTCATTCGACCCGGACCTTCGACGAGCGCACCCGYCCCTGCGGTCACGCTGGGAGATGTTCTTCCTCCGTCCACAYCCCTGCATTTTCATTTTCCTCTTTCCAGTTTAACTCATGCGAGCCTCCCTCAATCAAGATCATCCCTCGAACTTCAACTTGCTGATTTCGGCAGTATCAGCGCCCGTAAACATTACCAKAAATTTGGAGTAGACGCGCTTTCTCACTGATAATTCTTGCCTTTGTTCCCAATCTTCTTTTTTCGTTACCCTGAGGTCAACTGCACCTCGATAGCTGGAAGCWTTTTCGGCCGCGCGTACGCCCACCCCCCTGACATGTAACGATCCGCATGGGACATTGAGTGGCAGAGGTCTCACCCCATCTGGAGGCACCAGTGATTATGATGCCTAGCACTGCATTCCYCGAGATGTCACTTGGAGACCTGGTCCACTCGATCTCTCATCACAATCAACACCCGCACGGACCGCATCTCTTTTCGTGTTGACCAACCTGAATGATATCATCGTTATGCTCAACCTGTATATCAGCACCTCTTAACACCCAGTCCTTCGCCTTGGCTACTAACCAATTACACCAGACGGTATATTCCAATTTAATCAACGTACTGTTTACGTTGCGGCGTTGCATCGCTGTTTCTAGCAGTGGCCCATTGAGTCGCTTCAGCCCAAGCGACCGTTGCGCGCTATCAGGAAATGCACCACAATTGCTCGTGCAGTTGTCGGAACACCAGAATTCCTTGCCCCGCCTCCCAACTATCATTGTTAATTCTCCCTCACAACCCTTGCTTTTCAGGGCCATCGAAAGTGCGTTGGGACGGAAGCAACCACCCACAGCGTCGCACCACATTAAGGTTAGCTCCTCAATGACCTCGTGGTGGCGCTGTAGCTCCATCCACTAGATTTTCAATAATGAACAAACAACACACGTGGCGAGATTTAACTTTCGGGTCCCCAGAGACTCTTTGTAGTATGTTAGCCAGGGCTTTGGAGAGATAACCCCGGTCCCTACTTACGCAACTGCGAAAGGCGCGGAAAGGATAACAAACTCTCGATCCACCGGCAAGTCAGGTGCAGTTCCAACTGGCTTTTCCACCTTACACTCAGCAGTGTCTTCTCCTTGATATGAGATTTTATTCAAGCTGTATCTAACCGAGCTCAGCATCTTCGACGCAAAGTAATCCCTCCCTCCCACCTAGGCGTTCCAGCCCCGAAGCTAACAGCAATCCTGAGAAACAGAAACATCAAAACGGCATAACTTTTCGCTGTCGTTAGGCATATGTGATGCGAGTGGGTACACACAATACACACCTTTTAGTAGCAGTGTCTCGTGCAGGCGACGATGAGTCGAGATTTAGAATTTTTCTATCTGGATCTGGGTATTGGCCGCTCAGCGCAGTGCGGAATTATCACTAACGAGTGCGTATCTCGAGTTATCGTCATGGCTGAGCCATGGCAGAATCTGCCAATCTGGATAATAATGAGGGTATTATTGGATATGTTTCGAGTCGTGAAAACGACGGAGCGAGGTTGCTAGATCTCCGAGTTCGAAGGATAGATATAAATCGCTCGACATAAGTAACGATAATCTGATGTGACTCGTGGTTTCACGCCCTAGCGAGAGGTGAGATTCGACTTGGTGACATTGTTATTGGGCTGAAGCGCTCAAGGCGCTCAGGCCTGGTACAATCGGCCAACTCGGCTAATGAAGACTACTGATAGAAGAACTTGATGTAAGTTATGTGAAGCCCGCTTTGAGGGGCCGTCCGACATGCCCGCTTGCAAGTACATCGGAGGGATGCGGCGAAGTCGGTGGCGAATATTACACACATGTTTCTCACTGCCGGATCCTACGCTTACCAAAAAATTCCGAATTATCAAGCACGCTGTCCCCRGACTTTCGGGTGAAACATATCCTTGGCAAACAAGATAATCAAGGGGAAGGGGTGTGAATGGCTAAGGATCAAATCCTGGGCTCCCCGACGACCGCTTCCGTAGCCACCCGGATGATGCAGGTGGCCTGCATATTTATGTATGCTGCTGTCTGACCCCTGGCACTGGAGAGGAAGGATGGGCATGCTTATTTATGGACACCACCGGTCACTCACTGCAGACTAGCTTCCAAACTAAGATCATAGTCATTAGAGACCATAACAAGATAATGTGACAACAAATGTCACCGACCCACGGTTAACATAGCCGGACAAATAATGTGCCTCCTACTGCCCCTAACTGGGTTTCAACAAAATCCAAATTGTCCAGACCAAGGCAATCAAGTTCAAGTACGGAGGCGAGAGGAGACTCATACTTGACGCCCCATCGACCAACGGCGCTGCAACACCTATCGTCTCGTTCAAGCACGCCAAGAGGTCCATATCAACACCCTGGGGTAGAGGGGTGTCCGCAGTTCCCTCGGTATCGTATGTAGCTCTGTTATTGTAGCCGTCCAACGTGAGCGCTATAGAGCTCGCACGATAATACTGCACCACCTGTTCAGGTCTTGGTGTCTGGGCTGATGGATTGAGGGCGGTCGGGGATGGGGATGGGTTTAGATTGAGACGTGAGGTACAGTTTTGCGTGAGGTCGGAGGTGAGCTCGACCACTGTTTGATTATCAGCTAAGAGACGAAATGTGGTGTTTGTGGAAGATGATAGGAATGTAGAGGTGGCAAGAACGCCCCCGGGACGCGTGCTATTGTTGACCTCGCCATACTAAATAGTCGGGTAATGCTCTAAGGGCAGGCGACCAGGTAACGCTCTGTTTTGACTCACCTCTCCTCTGCCATCGAGGTACGTGTGGGCCACGAGCATTGCACCTCCTCCCCAAACCACGGGCCAAAAGAAGAATGGGAACCCACGCCCTGCAATACCTCGCGTTGTGGGCTCGCTTCCATAGCCGCTTCCATATGTCCTATAAACGAAGATAAAGATAAATTTAGCACCGACTGGTAGACACGACCAAGCATAATAATATGGCAAATGCCACCTACTTGGTTCCAAATACCTGATTACGGGTCCCGCCTCCAGCCAAACGTCCAGCAAACGGCAGGCCCGCGGCTATTGCAACGGCTGCTCCTCCCCCTCCTCCGTATGCGGAGGTGCGTTTGGGTTTACCAGGGAAGTTGAACGTATTCTGGCCCTTATTGCTAGTGCCAGAGCCGGAGCTGGAGCTCCCTGATCCTGGACGTGAGCCTTTACTGCCACCGGAACTGCTGCCCCTGCCGCCGCCACCACCCCTGCCACCCCCGCCTTTTCGCCGTTCGAGTGTCGGGGCATTTCTGCTGATAAGTGGTACCCACATGCTGCAAAGGACAACGGAATGAGGGGGGGGGGAAGAATTGAGGGGAATGAGAAGAATTGGAATGGTTGGGCTGTATTTTTATGTAATTTTATGTCCACAGTTGTAAGTTAGATGGCTGTTCGGTAGGGRAGGGCTCAAGGCTGCCTCCTGGCCTTCGGCAGTGCCAGGGTACCTGACCACCGTGACCATTATCCCTGAGCCCTGGAGATTGGCGATTCCAAAGGCCTCACTCATTAGTAACTGTCTTCCCCAATCTGGTTAACTCTCAGCTCAGAAACATCGTGGCTGGGATTCTAACTCCGGAATGAAAGGTAGCCGGTGCTGAGGCTGAAGATCAACTAGCTCATTAAAGGAGGTTCAGTTGCGGAAGCGAAGATCCTCTATATACGGTCCGGGGCTGAGCTGGGGCATCAGGGAGGACCTGGCAGGGTTGCGCTGTACAGTACTTTGTTTGCGCGTGTCGGGACACCGAAGGTGATCATCCGACCCCACATATAAGTCCTAGTATAACCCACAGCCATAGAATAAAGGCGCCTTCCGGTGCGTTCCATTTTTGTTTTCCGTGAAAGATCGACTCCGATTCACATAAACCATATATAATTGCTTGACCTATGTACTGTCCTGAACAGAGTTTACACTATTCTACGACTCTTAGGGAACCACGACTCGCGGCACGTGTCCGATATTGAACCAACTTAACTCATAAAGATTGTACTCGGTCAGCGATGGTGAAATGCCGCTGGAACCGAATTAATAAAGTCCATCTGTTCCTTTCGGAACGTGTCGGAAATCATCGCGGGGCTGTCCCCGTTAAGCCGGATGATACGCTGATTGTGGGATGTGTACTTTTCCCAAAGGGGGCCTRGGAAGAGTGTTCGCRATCCATGAGCCCTAGTGACAAAATCAATAAGTAGATGGAWRAACACTCACGCTGTAACCCCTTGCCATCATTCGGGTTCAAACTCGTCGCAAAAGAAATCCAATAATCGATCATCAGGGCACTGATCTTCAAAGAGGACGGAGATTCGTCAGGGGGGGCCCCATACACATACGCCACCTCGTCTCCATGCGTGACTGCTCCAAAATGAGTTCCAGGGAAGGAAATGTGTCGCGATCATTACTAACCTCCGAACAACGATGGATGCTGAGGCTGGGGTTGGGTAAAGAGGTACCCCCAGCTCTCGAGACCTACTTTAGCTGCCGTTTGTTGCCAGAATCGGCGTTGGGAAGTAAACGCCACATCACCAACTGTTCATCTCTCGCGTCAGTGYGCTCACTTCTTTTATGATTAGGGAACTGGGCGTACTAAGGGCGGCGCCACGCTTGAATTGGCTCGAAAGTCCAAACGTTTCATTGGCTGTGTTGAACGGAGATCCGAGGGCTGGGTTATCTGGATACAGCTCCAGCAATCTGTCTATCGTATGGGAGAATTGCGAAGGCTGCACAATGAGTGGAGAAAAATTAGCGGCGAGTAGGTCACGAATTTCGCTTTCGGAGTTCAAGGTTGGGGGTACGAAAATGGTGCCTATACTATCCATTAATCACATGTATCCAGCATGACGAGCATCGTAACTCGCCTTCGTCGAGATTAGTTCCGGCAATAAACGGAATCCTCGCAAAGTGGCCTTGAGCAAGCAATTTGGATGGAAGGTCAGGATACACTCCTCCGGGTCCGTCGATTACCGGGGTGAAGCCGAACAGCTGAGATTCCTTATTAATAGCGTTTAACAATCCGGCGAAAATCTCGCTGGAGTTAGCTTTGTGGAGGCAATCAAAGGTCCGATTGGATCCTGCTGTGGATGAACAGGATGCTACGCCAGCAACAAAGTTGTCCCAATTCTCTTGGCGGCCCGGTGGGCGGAGATTGATCGTGGTTGCAGAGGAGCCAGATTCGAGAATCTATTTCACAGTAGTTTGCGTGCATAAGCTGAAGACATGAGACGAACGAAAATACGTACGACACCGCGGGCAAGCTTGTCGAGAGAAGAATCGAGATACAAAATGGCGTTCATGATGGCCCCTGCGCTTTCTCCAAAGATAGTGACCTGTATAGAACTGAGGTTCTCAGTCGTTCCTGAGAATATGCGAGCTAACCTTCTGATTGTCACCACCAAAGGCACCGATGTTATGCTGGACCCATTGGAGTGCCGCTATTTCATCCTTGATACCAAGATTAAGAGCCTTCTGATCAGCAGCTAGCAGAGAAACATATCAGTGTCCCATCGACCCTATGTGAAAGCCAGGACCCGAACCTTCTTGGCCCTGCGGGAAACCGAGAGGACCAACACGGTAGTTGAAATTAACGTAGATGACTGGTGTTTCCTGTGCGCTCTGAGATGAGGCTATCAGCTTTACCAGAGAAGGCGTACTCTTTTAACACTCTGAGCAACAAGAGCGCTTCCGTTGAATACAGAGGAGGCGCCCTCTTGAAATCCGCCGCCATARCTATAGAAAATCGTACGTCTATCTCGAGCTCCTACAAGTTGAAGTCAATGGCTCACACCCAAAATAGCTGTGAACGTCCCTAAGCGTTTGTGGAATTAGTGTAAGAATAGGGACGTACGACTGGTAATTTCTGGTGATAGGTACTTGAAGGGCGAATAATATTGATGGTTAAACAATCCTCTGATGCTTGAGAAGACAGATTTAATCCCTGACCGAGTGTTATGTGAGGGTGTGTTGCATAGAATCAATGACATACATACTTGCTGGAGGCAGGCTAGTCCAAAACTAGATGCATTAAAGGTCTTTTCTTTAAGCTGGAGCTTTAACGCTGGGGGTTTCAACCTCAAGTTTCCCAAAGGTGCATCGGCGTAGGGTATCCCTGCGGAGGAATAATAAACTAAAATTTCCGATTCGCCAACATCACTAACTCACCTCCAAAGAAATCTTGATTTAGTCCTGCGATGTTCCGCCCTATGAGTGTTGTCCCACCGATCTTAACCTGGGGCGCAGCAAAGGACTGGGTAGCAGCCAAACCCGCCAGCACGAGGTAAATAGCGGGCTTCATTGTGAGGGGCTACTAGATTATGCATTCTGCTTCTGAGGTTCTTATACTGATTTATTCACGGCTAATGCCACGGTAATTCTCGTACCCCCACTAACGATGCCCACCACAGCAGTGATCTTGATCGATCACATGCCAAAGTGATGCCTCGAGGATGGATAGCGCAAAAGGGAGCCTATACGGTTGCCGGCCAGGGTCAGGTAGATTCCATCATCAAAGAACGTCACTCAGACTTCAGGCCCGATAAGGGTGTTTCTGGATGAAACACTACTAAATAAATCAAATTTGCTTGTAGAGAATAAATAATGTTCATATTTTCGTAGATAAGGAGTCATTACGACCGTTCAATTAAGTTATTAGTAGTGACTAATGAGGATGCCGTCGATTGAGGTCGTCCCAGGTGGAGCCATCCTGGGATGACCTTGTTACTCCACCTTGACATCTCGACGCCCTGATATTCTGGGATCCTAGATTGTCCCAGAATACATGCGAAAGTCACCCAGTCTCAAAGTATGGTGTGAAACGCGAGATACGACGAAACAACATACTTGAGCTTGTGGCCTACTCGGTATTGCCTTTAACGTTCAGCCTAGTTTCCGCTCTACCGCCACTAGCACTGACAAACAACCTAGAATTCTTCGTCTCCCTTACACTCATCCAAAGGTTGTTCGTCCTTGCGACATTTTCCCCAAATAACACACGGTGCACGTGTTCCAGTGGGGCAAGCAACGGTACAAATGTAACGGAGACTAATCCATCATGCGAGCGATATCACCAAAATCAACTATCATTCCTACCTCAAATGGAGAGCGGACGCTAGCTATGGCTCGGGAGCCACCTGGACTCCCGACACATCCCACTTCAACGCGACCTGAGGCGACGGCTCTGGCATCCACATGTTATATGGACCCACAACTACGTATATACCCACCCCCGTTCTTTTTATTCTTCACTTTTCATTTTATTCTCTTCATTCCCATACCCCTTTCCACTCTCGCTACTCTCATTACACCTGGCCCCTTTTATATTGCAGGCTTCGACACCCATCCATTCAACTAGCGCACGTCCGCCAATTTTATTATTATTATTTTCTCGCCGAATTTCATTCTTCCACTCTCTCTACACGTAGATATTCACTGTAGATCGTAGAAGGTAAATAGACAAATGCCTCTACCGTTAGAGACTGGCTGAATTTTACCCTATAACCAAAAGTCTCCCATCTCTGAGCTCTCTCGGCCATTCGGACAACTTTTATTCCTTTCCAGATGTATATTTTTTTCCCATCTGCTGATTACCCCACACACCTGCTCCCGTTTCCATCTCCTCACCTGCATAATTACTGATCGTACTGGATTACCCGAATCCCTGTGTTTATCAAAGTTAGATAGCCGGAGCCTTAGAACGCAGCCTACATACCTGAGTCCATATTTCCTTATTTTTCTAGAACGGGATCCCATCAACTCGCCGTCCGCGATGCCTGCTGGCAGCATTCTGCTCGCTTAATCGACACCGGGCACCAATTAATCGGCCTCTTTTGGCCGTCTTACGACCTCGTGTTGTTCCAGAGCTCCTTGAATGCTCCCCCATCTATCACCTCTTCGGAAAGCGAAGGTATGGGCATATATTCACAGGCGGGACAGGGTGATGCTGCCTTGGAAATCTTACGAAGACCGGGTTCTACTTTTTTTGTTATCACCTGAGATTGAACGCTGTGGGTGATATCATGTGATAGTCCAGACTGTATATATTAGACCGGACTTTCTCCTGGACTTGGCCTACGATCAGCGTCTAAGAGCCGTATAGCACAGCAATAGCGGATAAACGTGAAGCTAATAATTACACCCCCTTACAATGACGCACTGCAGGCGGAATGCCAGCGGGCCGCTTCAGTGTCACAAGATGTCTTGACCCATACAACACCAGTGCTTCCAAACTCCCGTTATTTTCCCTTCCCTTGATATAAGAAAGCTATGGTTTTTTGAATCAAGTCAATCACGCTGACCATGCTTAGCCCCGTTCGACCTGGGATTCTAACGCTGTTGTTGGGGGCGCTATGCGCACTCACTTTCGCCACRCCGTTGAATATCACATCTACCACGCCCGCACTGTCTGCGGAGATGTTCAAAAGGGCTGTGGCTGCCCCGTATGTATTCACCGCATTCACTTCGGCATCGGAATCGAATCTCTACGTGTATACATCAAACGATGGGACGACGTTTAATTTGTTGAAAGGACCTGCGTATACACCACCTACTGGGCTTATTCGGGATCCTAGCTTGATTCTGCATACCGAGTGCGTGGGCATGGTGTTGTGGTTTGTGGGTGGATAGCTAAAAATCTCCCATTGTAGCGGAAAATATTATATTGCTTGTGCGTCCGTAGCTGAGGAAAGGGGGAGCAGCGGGTTGAATGTGGGGTTTTCCTAACAGATACTACCGACTGGACTGGAACAAATTTTGCGATAGCAGTAGGTTCCCACCAGGCTACAAGGTCCTTGCTTCTAGCTGATCCCCTATTCTATTATGATAGAGTAGCTCCAACCTCATCACCTGGTCACTTGTGGCGACGRTCCCAACTTCTTCCTCGGTTATTAATCCCCTTAACACCTGGGCCCCTGTATGTTGGAAGCAATTTCATCGCAAAATTTATTATTTATTAACCGAGTGATATTAGGAGTTCTTCAAGGACCCAAAGACGGGTAAACTCAACATTGTAGTTTCGTTGTCAACAGGAAGCTATGGCCCATTCCTTCCTTACGTCTACACTGCCAAAGACGCGACGCTCAAATCGTGGTCTGGTCCCGTGGTCATGTCAGGCATTTCCAATGCCGGGCTGGGGTACATCGATACTTTCCCAGTTTTCTTCAAGTGAGCCAGCAACGTCCATCACGCATCCACCGAGCGCTGGGATATTCAGACCACTTATTTTCCAGTAATCAATACCACATTTTCACCAAGGCAGAATCTAAYGGCAAGAAACACATAGAGCACGCCGTTGCTTCTTCTATCACCGGCCCATACACCTTTATTCAAACAGGCGACTTTGCTGGCTGGGGTCAGGCTGAGGGACCTTGTGTAACTGTGTTACCTAATGGAAGGTTCCGCTTGTATGTTTTTTTCCTTAAGGGCTTATTTCCGACTTGTGCCTTACGTCTGCATGATGGTACAGATTCGCCGATGGCTTCAGTTCCGGTGAGTGCATTATTTCTGATGGATGAATAGCGCCTTGTGCTGACTTCGGCCGGGTGGAATTGATAGGCAAATACATTTATTCCGACTCAAGCGACTTGTCAAGTTGGTCGGCGTATCAGACTATTCCTGGTCTCAGTGGGATTGTGAGGCACGGCACAGTCTTAAAACAGTAGAAGTCGAAAGCAATTGTYGTAGTRGSCGTYTCCTAAMTGCAGTTCTTATTGTCCTCRGGTAGCGTTGTTCAGGAGCCCTGATAGTCCTTCGRAGAAGTTCTGAACCTATGGCATGTTTCTCCTTGGAACATGTGTTCGATCAGTAGTTGCTTGACAACTTTAATGGGCCCCCTGTGAATTCCGAACTTCCTTTGTGCTCCTTCCTCTTCCTCACCTTATGTGAAACTTTGTTCTATTTTCGGCTTTTCGGACATCGTGCGCGCTGTTGGGAACTCCATCATATGGCTGTCGATGTGTGTGATTGATGCTGGGACCCCTCTATGCGGCTCCCTAGCTTCATAGGGCATTCCCTACGCTGGAATATTAACCAAGTTATGTCACCGGCTGCCATTGAAGTCATTCCTTGATGAATAGCGTGGTACTCCGCCAATCATATGCTTCCATGTAGTCGCGATGGTCCTAGTCTCCTCAATCAGTCCCACCGTATTAATTTGATACCGACCTATGGCGATCAGCGGTGGTGCTCTACCAAAGTGGCAATAGCTCAAGTCTTCAAATGGGTCACTAGCAGTAGATTCATCAGTTCATTTTTTTTGTTCTTCTTGTAATAGGGCGCTCTCGTCCTTCGTCTTCTTGACCATCTAACCACGCCTACGTGTCCGCACCCCCTCGACCGCGACCTTGTCTGCCCATGCCGTTCTTCTGGCCGTCTGATCCCGAGCCACATTCTCCAAGTCGGATAGAGATTGCGGTGCAAGTCGAGACCGAGGTTGAGGTTGATTACGGGCACGAGCTCCAGGCTCAGGGAGAGCCAGGGCCGGACGAGAGACCGTCTTTGGAGCAAAGTTCCCACGGGTTTGCCCAGTTGGCCCATTCGCACAGCAGCCCGCTTCTGCGTCGCACCCCGTCACCATCACCATACTCGTACTCTCCTCCGCACTTTCGACAGCTGCATTGGCCAAATACTATGATGTCCCTGCCACGCTCTGACTACGATCCTAGGAGGGTGTGCTTGAACCCGTGCCCGAACATCACCCTCGGAAGGCACAAAAGAACCCTTGGAGTCTATCTCGCCGGAGCCTTGGTACGTCTRCTATTTTTTTCGGTTATTGTTCTCGGAGCGGCTAACGGGGGTCCCTTTTTTTCATCTTGGCTTCTAGTTTGCTCTGGCCAATTGGACTTTCCTGGACGCYGCTGTGTTGTCGGCGCACGCCAAGCCCAAGTGGGATGACGAGGCGCCTGTGCATGTCACCTTTGTCGACTGGGTGCCAGGAATCTGTTCTCTACTGGGATATTTCATCATCAACATGATAGATAAAGATAGGGTTAGGGGTGAGGAGGGCTTTGGCGATTCCAGAGCTGTGTGGCAGGCCCGATTGGTTTTGTTCATTGGATTTGCGCTCATGGCTGGAGGACTCGCCGGCAGTGTGGTGAGCACGTTGAAACTTTTTTTTTATCCTGGCAGGTAGAGAGGGGCTYACACGCTGCTGTTAGACGGTGCTGATCCTCAAGTATGTCTTGCCTGGGTACCCCCCGCAGTTCACGTATTACGGGTATGCGAACGTCTCCCAGAGCGTGGCGCTTATGYTGTCAGCGGTCGTGCTTTGGATTGCGCAAAACACGAGCAATGAGTATGAATATAATCTAACCYTGTAATGAAGCTGGTCCGCCATTATGTCTACTGCGAAAGCGTGTAATCAACTAKTTGTGCTTTTCAGACGTGCTTGCTTTTCAGAAAGTCGATATACTATGGGCCGTTCTAGATGCTCAACTTCACGGCAATGACGACCGACGGTCAAGGAGTCGGAGTATTCACCCACTAAGTTATTGGCTTAATGATGATACTCTGCCTTGTGTTGCATCGGGTGATCGTATGACGCGCTGCAATCACCCCCTGCTTCGGCCGTAATTGCTTTTCCTTATATATTTCATCCACTCCATCTACTAGCCAGTCCTCCTACACGCGGTAATTGTGGGTTTCCCCCTCCGTATTCTCGATAGGTAGCTTACCTGGCTCGTGCTATCTGCAGGTATCTACATGGATGATCATCATGGCCAAGGCTCACATGACATGAAGAGACAGGATTATCTCTCYAACTGAAAGGGGATTTCCCATTCCACATCGATGTGAACATATCCCTCAATTTGGCCGCTTACCTGCCTTGCAGGTATAAAAGACCACCCTTGGGGGTCTGGCTTTGCTTCCTCACACTCCTCTTCGATTACTAACCACCACTGYACAATGCCTCCTCCTTACATTGGRAAGTGCCTTTGCGGCCAAGTCACCGTTGAGATCAACTCTACGCACGAGGATCAGGTTTGGTCYTATCTCTGCTGCTAAGGGCATATAGTAATAGCGCTTATCGCACCCCAGATCGTGTGTCATTGCACCGACTGTAGGCAAACTAGCGGAAGCGCTTTCAGCACCAACGTCCTTGCGCCCAAAAAGGACACAAAAATCACCGGGCCTATTAAAACGTTCGACGCCACGGCCCTCAGCGGAAGAACCGGTGCGTCCCTTACCCGTCTTCCCTCCCCCTCCCCTCCCCTGCAATGTACGAAGCCATGGAGTTAACTGATAGGCACACATGGGACATATAGTTACTCGCGTGTTCTGCGGCGAATGTGGTTCTGCCATCTCGCATAGATCTGCTGCATTTGGGGATTGTGAGGCCATCCAGACCGGGAATTTTGCGGACTTTGCGAAAATCCCGATCAAGACTGAACGTGAGCGCCCCGCCAGTTTAAAAGAAAAAAAAAACCATCTGGCAAACGATGCTGATGCTTGTCATATAGTTTTCGTCAAGGATCGTTGGCCGGTTGTGGCGGCTGTAAAGGACGCTAAGCAGGTGGAAATCTTGTGAAGTCGGCAAATATAAATCACTGCATCTGAAGCAAACCGGAAGTTCATGTATATTGTTATAAATCGATTATGAATTCAATGAAATTCTGTGCGCCTTAGCTCCCAACGAATCAATAACGGAGGTGCAGATGGGAAGGCACGACCACCTGACCTGATGTGTATCTCTGGCCTACGCCGTGGTGCGTGATAACAGGCGATGATAAGAGATATCCATGTTGGTGGGTAAACGTCCTAGTCCGAGATTGACGTAGATCCATTACCTCCGTCCGAGTATGTTTACAATCCTAGGTGCGTGGACGACCCTTCGCGGTGATTATGCCAAAATGGCTGAATTCACCTGGGATGCTTGTGCAGGACAACTCAACCTCAAATACGAGGTGGCATACGTAAACAAGGATAACAGCAGACAATTGGAACTTTGGCTAAAACAAAGGCTATGTCATCAAAATTCGCACAACTTTCGCCAAGACGAAACAAATTTCGCGATAATCATCTATTTGATGCTAGTAGTGACCAGARGGGCAAAATCACACTACCAACACCYCAGACRTGATAGATCGATCGTTGATATGCGGAGCAAGCCTCAGCCCAACCGCTGTTGCAATCCTCGGGGAGCCAGGCTCTGCAAGAGTGTCTCGAGGGCCCATGGAGCACTGGAGTTGCGTGCAAAGGGCCCCACGAAAACTTTGCTCGAGACAAAGTGAACACCGTCAGCCTCCTGGTCTCACCAAGAAAAGTGGGTGCGAATCATGATCC
The DNA here is from genome assembly GCA_023014305.1 of Lepiota subincarnata. Lineage (NCBI taxonomy): Eukaryota > Fungi > Basidiomycota > Agaricomycetes > Agaricales > Agaricaceae > Lepiota > Lepiota subincarnata. Next base: position 62,495 of record JAECYV010000037.1, read on the forward strand.
ACCCCCTATATCGCCTTTGTACATGTGTCTTGCTAAAAATGCCGGCGCATCGTCGCGAAGCTGATCCTACCAAAATAAAATTGTAGTTGCTATACGCCTGCCTAGGGCTGTGAGAGTGCCACCCAAAGTACAGTTGGCGGCGGAAGCCTCAGCCTTGATGATATACATATCCAATGATAAACAGAAGGGGACATGCTAGCGCATATCATGTACGAAAGGCATCCGGGAATTAAACGAATCGTGGCTCGACTCTCGTTTCTCTCTCACGGCTTCATGGAACGTTTGTGCTGCTCCAGATAGAAGCACTTCATACAATTCTTGGAGCCGCCTCATATCGCCCGCATCATCCCAATCACATTTCGATATCCTGCCCCTAACATTACAGCAGTAACATGTACTGCCTCGTCTGATGCCTTCTCGTCTCCAATCGCCGTTTGACAAGCTGGCAAGAACGCAAGGTCGACATGGCCGGGTTACTTGGCGACAATGTCTATGATGGTCAAATGTTCGTCGTGGGGGGCAGATGCCGCTGCGTGTGGACCCTTGCTYGTCCTAGACATCATGACATACGAGGTGAATCCAAYTGCCGTYTACCGGGCGGGCTAGCACCTGTTCCRTCGTTGCCTGATCATTCCGCCGTATTTCAAAGGACAACCTAGGAATTGTTTTATCTTTTACAATTTTCATCTCAACATCGGGMAGCGAGTGTTGACCGGGTGCGTATGACGAGATAGCATGGTTACATCCCCCCCCGTCCATCTTGGCTTGGTTCCACAATAAACGGTTTGCGGTGGAAAAAACCRGTTGGTCGCCACCAAATCCGGGAAAGATCGGGTTCGGATCGAATTGTCTATAGCCAACATCAGCGTATACCTCTTATGAGAGCAAGTGTTCGTTACCGTCATGCCCAACCCTTGCAGGATAGGACAGACAATGGTCGAATAGATTTGCTCAGGAATCCTCGCCGTGCGAGAACCACCCATGGCGAGCGGTCCACCAGTACGGTCCTCCCATCACTGAGCCCGTCAAAGATATGCAAGGCATTGTCGCAGGGAGTTATGCATCCTATTTAAATCTTYGTAGTGAAGGTCGAATATAGAGCACTTGYTCTCTCCCATTRTCGAGCACTGATGCATCGCAACGGCACCGATGGACGTTGATGACAACCATAGAGCCCGAATTGGCGGCATTCTGGAGAACGGAGAATTTTTTCGGATGAAGGAAGTCGTGAAAGTTCGGAAGCGACCGTGTCTTCCCCACAAACGAAACCACTTCTGTGCGAGACGACGATCATGCCAAGTTTCTTCCTCAAGTGAAATAGGATTCTTGCCACTGGTAGTATGTCTACGGTGCCCCCGGGCAGTTGCGTTTTGCAGCCCATCTGAGATTCGTGTGAGTTCAATACAATGACCTAGGAGGTGATCGAAGTTCGAAGGCGGCGTAGCTGATTCCGGATGACTGGACGTCCCTGCTCGGGCCACTCGAGTGCAAGCTCTGGATGGCTACTGTCGAAGGCGAGTGCAGCAGCCTTTCTCAGAACATCACCAAGGCCGGCGGGCTGCGAATGACGTGTAGYAATAGGATCGCCAATCCAAGAAAATGGCGGCAGGAAATTCATAGCATGGCGCTATGCGACTAGGGCACCGGGAGGTTGCATTTGGTTTTTGAGCGGGCCCGCTGTTGTGGTACGAGGTATCGGAGCAATACTGAGCCCGATATTAGAAGTGACAGTTAATTGAAAGTTGGAAGTTGTCTTGTCTAAATCGTTCATCGACTCAGTGTGTCGGGGTCGACTCTCAAAGAAAATACCAAGATCAATGAGATGCTGTGACTTTATGACATAACCATCAGGAGCAAGTGATACGACTCGCCATTGGTGCCCGGTGGCCCCCCCCCCGGTGTCACTTGGCATTCCCATGTGTCCAGCTTGCCTCTCAAGGGAGTATCTGAGGTTGCCAAAATACATTGATTTGTCAGCATAACTGTTAGGTGTAACCTCTCTAGCTATGGGGGTGAGCCTCCTTACAAGTCAGATATCAATCTGAACAGTACATGGATTGAACAATGTAAAAGTCTATGATAACATGTGTGATAGCCAACATTAAATAGAGTAGCTATGGGGGTAAATACCAGTTACATCAGGAATGAGCCTGYTCTTGTTGATTAATGGCCCCTCTTCAAGGTTGCTGAGGGCTCCTGGGGGTGACTCCGGGGAAATCCCGAGGTTGCTGGAGTACATTGGTTTGTCGGGATGACCCCAGGAGTGAGGGATACGGCGTGCYGTTGGTACGTCACGGCCGTCCCAAAATCAAAAAGCATCCCTGTGTCCGCGAAGTTACTGAGGTACATTGATTTGTCAGCATGATCATCGGGAATAAGCAGTAGCACCCGCTGGAAATACCCAATTGCCTCCTCCGGGTCGCTAATTGTCCCCACATGCTCGAATCCTTCATACCATGCAATCTCAGCTTTGGAAAATCCCCTCGCTTTGGCTGATTCTCGCCCTTGCTCGAGCTCGAAGGAACGATTGACCATAACTTTCGACACGTTGCAAGTTGGGCTATGCTATCACGACCAGAGATAACAATTAGTCTGACGTACGRCGGCTCAAGCTAAGAGTTGAGGGATGTACCTATAGCGAGTAAGGCACGGCAGCTAGGTCCACGATGAGCAGGAACGTGAGGTGAGAGGAGCGTTGCACTCACTTAGGTGGTGGTAAAACGAGTAGCTGTTGTGGTGGCTGTGTGATCAGTGTTGCGAAGCAGTGCACTGGGAGCATATGGACGAAATCGGTTACTCGGAGTTTCAAGTACAAGACCATAGGTAGAACGTATAACATAATTCTCTTTCGAGTYTCACCCCAATCCTGCAGGTTACTCGCCTAGGTGGGAAGAGGATTATTGTAGTTAGTAAATCACCGCACGGCAAGAAACTAGAATGGGACTTTTTGCACGAAGCTCATCAGATGAAAAGTATTATGCGGATATATTTCGCGAACAGAGTGAAGTGGCGTTTAAGGGTTYTTTCATGGCTCGAAGCGCACCATCGCTACCAGGCGCATACCAGGAACGATACGCTGTTGCTTGTTATGGCTTAGGGCTATTAAGGGGGCATTGATGGCCCTTTGATATCATCATGATGTTCAAACTCCGATACGAAATCTTCCTGTGTTGTAAATCATTCTATTCTGCGCATTTTGTCATGAAAAGAGCTGGGTGTTATCAGAATAATAAAAATATAGTTTGCGCGTGTCAAATTTTGTCAAGGTCCGAGGGCTGGAAGGGAGGAAGCGGCAATCGAGGGCGGTAAGGTACAGTGCTGCATCTGATCCGGTAAATACGGGAAGCCATGCCGTCGTAAATCCCTCGGACATGGCATTCGAAGGGGCCATTCTCCGCCCAACCACAGACGGAATTTCGTGCACTAAACGCACATGTTAGTGTAGTATACTAGACGCCCTATTGTTGGAATTACGAGCGCTACTTATGGTTAGTCTATCTGTGTCCAGTTGTCCATCCATGTCCAGTTGCCTATGTAGTGTCCGTGTCCCCCCCCTCAGTATTTAAGTAGCTACAAATTACATGACGACCCCAGCGCGTTTGCGAGGGTCCAATTCTCTTTCTGCGCGAGTATTTCATTTTCCTCGACACCTATGTTAAGTTTGACGTAGATTGGGCTCAAGGACGGTAAGATATTTGCAGTGCCCGAAAGTGGGCCCTGTCCGATATATGGGTCTAAGATGGTAAGTAGCCACGTAAGTATTCTTCCGACGGCATATATTTATAGCTTGGTTCGGCCACGCCGCGTGGGCCATCTAGGTTCTACGAGGCATTCTGGCGTCATTCTTCAGCACTTGCTCGCAGCGACAACTTGTGACCCTACAGAAAATAGCACAAAAGCAGGGTGCGGGCTCATCGACCGGGCCTGGGACTGCCAGATCACTACCCTATGACAGGCATGACTTCAGACTTGAGTATATAGATATMCAATGGTAATACACAACATGATCGTGTTAGCATACACGGGTCATGCGCCATAGTGTACAAAGGGGACCTAGAATTAAATGGACCGTCGTCCCCCTCTCGTACCTCTCTCACAGTTTCATGCAGCGGGAACGCTGCTCGATCACTATCCGGTTCTCCTCCGGACAGAAGCACCCGCACACCCCCGCGGCAATTCTCGGAGAGGCCTCAACGGGTATCGCCCACATCGTCCCAATCACATTCCGGTATCCCGCCCCTAGCATTGCAGTAGTAAGATGTATCGCCTCGTCCGAGGCCTTCTCGTCTTTAGTCACCGTCTCACAAGCTGACAAGAACGCAAGATCGGCATGAGCAAACTGGTTGATAATGATGTTTGTGATCATCAAACGCCGTTCGTGGAGGCAGAGGCCACTCTGTGTGGGCTCTTGCTCGTCCTGGATAGCATGACATGCGAGATGAATCCAGCTGCTATTTTCCATGAGGGCCAGCACTGGTCCTCCTGTCGCCCGCTCCTTGCAAAGAATTTCACGCCGGCGCCTGGTGTCATTAGAAAACAGCTTCCCTATATGTGCAATCTCCGTCTCGACATCCGGCAGCCAAGGATAACTTGGAGTATATGTCATGGCAACACCGAGGATTCGATTGAATGGCCGTCGCTGCGCTGCTTTAACCTCAAGCAAAGCGTCGATTGTTGGTGTGTATGATGAAATAACGTGGGTAAACGTCCCTTCAATTCTGGCCCCAATGTTTCAACAGGSGGCATGAAGAAGATGTGAGGACCCGTTGGACACCACAAAACGCGAGGAAGACTTGAGGAATCRAGCCCAGCAACCGTCTGTAGGTCGTGTGAGATATGTGCGAATTCGGCACAAATATAAGGGTGGACCTGACGRAGGCGATCGACGGAARTTTGGAGGCGGAGTAGCTGATTCCAGACRACCRAACATCCCGACTCAAGCCACGCRAATGCAAGATCTGGACGGCYGACATTAAGGGTAAATGCAGCAGCCTCTCTCTGAATATCGCCAGGGGCGGTGAGCTGCGAATGACGCGTAGCGATGGGATCACCAATCCAAGCAACTTGTGGAAGAAGATTGATAGCTTGACGGTATGCGGCCAAGGCATCGGGGGGATTCAGTTGGACTTCTAGGTAGGCCCACCGTCGGGATGCGTGCAATATAGGACCAACCCTAACCCGGAGACCCGTTAACATGCTTCGTAGCAAAGCATAGTTTGAAACATATCCGACTAGGATCCTGGCACTCTTGGGAGGAGTGTTG
>JAECYV010000037.1:73522-122388 GCA_023014305.1 Lepiota subincarnata
GTTCCATGGACCACAGGATCTCTGCAGGATTTTTTCTGCGTGTATTCGTGCCGTTCTATCCAGGATAGAACTATTGCAGCGTTCCTTGGGACGATGGCATCTTCTAGCGACTCCGCATAAGCACCCGAGGGGAAGATGAAAAGCTTCTTGTGCTCGATTTTAAGCACGTGGTTTTTCGCCGTCTCTAGCACCTCGGTGAAGCAGCATCGCAAAATATGAATATACAGTGACACAGAAAGCCATATAGCCTCTTCGATGACACGGTCGTTTGAATGAGTCCAAAGATACGATCCAGGAATTGTTCCTGTCAAGAGTTGGTGACAGGGTCAGGTGCAGCGTGTTGAGGATCAGTGAAAATAACTATCAGGCACTCCTAAAGTAGCACATTCCTACTTTTATGATTCTGCCTCACCACACTTTGGAGACCCCAATCATCATCAAATCAACGTTCGCATTCGTCGTCATAGAACCCACGTTCTAATCATTAGTCATAAACATCAGACTCTAAAAACAAAGAACCTGGTGGTCGATACAGAAAAGGATACAAATGAATAATTAACGCGAGTCAAGGAAAAACCGCACCAGGCTGGAAATCTGATACTTGAATATCTACATATGAAGAAACAATGTGACGGAAGAGACATGTATGCAATGACAGGAAACCGCAGATGAGATGAGGGGTCGGTGCACCGGGGAAAAAATGTCGCAAATGACGATTGCAGTGTAAAAGTCTTGAAAATGATTCGATAAGAATGGCCCAGAGAAAGATTTGAAGACTTGAAAGAAGCAGGGGAATGTAAACCATAAAGGAAACCCCATATGGGGAGTCACCTCTCGACAGCCACCGACACCAATGGAGACCACAGCACATCCGCTACCCTCTTCAACGTAAGGAGATCCTCGATCCTCTTGTCATCAACCCTTGTTGGTGAGTCGGCACATGTCCACGAACATGGCCCAAGGGCATGTCAGCCTGCTTCTGAACTTGGGCAGGTACGACCTCCGGGTGTACTTGCTGGGGTATCTGTTCCTGCCCCTGCTTCGCCGCAACTCCAGCGCTCGCCTCTTTAATGCTGACCAACACCTCCTTGCAGTACTTCAACTTGTCCACCAGCTTCTGGTTGAACCGCACTTGCTCTGAATCCGCCATCCCAGGACGAAGACTCTGTGCCATCACATCGGTAAGTGTATGCCTCGTCAGATTATAGTTCTTGTCAATGTGGGTGATTAGCAAGCCATGAGAGGAAAGTATCAACTTCGAGTGGTCGTAAAAGTTGAACTATACCGTAGGAGACAACAAGAGGCAAAGAAGACGTTCATAAATCAATGATGGCATGACTAACAGGAAAGAAGAGCCCACCTGCAAGACGTCATGAGACAACTTGAACACAATGACATGTTTCATCCGAAGGTATTTGTGCACCCATTCCATCCCTTTTGTACGCTCCGTATCCTGGAACACATAATCGTGATGATTGAATAGCCGGTCCATGATATACCCCTCAAAGCTCTTTAGCAAATACACCTTGCTCTTGAGCTCATCGGGGTAAACGCTGACGGTGTACGATTTCCGTACGTATGCATTCCCGTGGTGACGCGAAGTGATATAATCAAAGTGCCTATACAGTCAATAGTCTTAGCAAATGCAGAGGGAGGCAAGGACGAAGAGGGACGAACACTTTATCTGGGCTCAAAACACAGCTCGTGCTGTCATTGAAGTACACCCCCACGCTTCCATCGGTGAGCGCGTAACCCATCCCGTATTTGTTGCAGTAATCAACCCAGCTCACAATAAACACTTTCTCTTCCGGCAATGGCGCGTTCGAGTGATCGCGGAACACTCGACCGGCGGCCTTTGCATCGAACGCAGCGGTCAACACTTGCGCAGCAGCATCGAACCCGTTAAGCTTCAGGGAGCCTTCAAAACCTCCATCGGGGCGTTTGGAAAGACTGTCAGCCTTGACAGGTATTGAGGGACCTGTAATCACTGAGATTCAGCCCCTGTTCGAGGAACGGGTGGTACGAAGGGGGGGCAACAAACCTGATACAGCGGGCACGTTTTCCTTTTCACGTCCACTGACGACCCTCTCTTTGCCTTTACCCTTCAAACTGTTAGTTACGCTCTCGCTCTTCGGTAGAGTGGCCGCAGAAGTAGCTAAGCCTGCCGAYGGAGGCATGTTTTCCCTCGTCGTCCGTGTAGGTCCCAGCGCCATCCTCTCTTTCTGAACCGGTGCTGGCGGCAACCCGTAAGTTTGTGCAGGTACCGGGGCGGGTCTTTCAGCGAGATGACCGTATTTATCCTTCTCTTTCGCTATTCCCACAGGGTTGTCTTCACCCTCCTCCTCTTCGGGTTCCTCTCGTACAGGCGCCATCTGCGCAACGATCCTCGCTTTTTGGGCCTCGAGCTCTTTTCTTGCGCGTCTGTCTTCCTCGCTGTTCGCCTCGTTTTCGTCCGCATTAACACAGTTACGCCGCAAGGGACTCTCCTTGGCAGCCTGTAGTTTCCTCAGTAATGCACTCTCTTTGGGATTGGTGGCGCTAGCGACGCCATCGGAAGGGCTTTGCGAAACACCCATAACCAACGGCTGCCTCGCCGAGCTGAGCAACGCTGAAATAGGTGAGCCGGGTTGGATAGCCTTCTGGAACTCCTTCTCCTGTTGTTGGATGGTACTAGTGATGGTCCTACCATTCGAGGTCGGGGGTAACGTTCCACTCGTGCTGGGCCCGATATTTGCCCCTTGATCGAGGAGCGCATAGCGTCGCAGGCGCTTGAGATTGCTCTCGGAAATTGGGGGGGTGATATTAGAAAAGTTAGGAGGGATGTCATGGGCAGACGCGGGGATATAGGCAGGCACTGGCCCCTGGGTGAAAAAGAGGTGATCTAGAATTTGATGAAGGGTGGGTCGCTGGGAAGGATCAGGGGTGAGGATCTGYTGGATGAGGCTCTTCGTCGCGGGGGCTATTTTGCGTTCGGCGGGAAACTCGTATTCGTTGTCCCGGATGCGTCTAAAGGAAAACGTCAGCAGTGCTCGATCTACTACAAGCCCACTCACTTATAAATATCCTTGACATCCTTGGTCTGGAAGGGCGGCCTCCCAATTACCAGGGTATAAAGAATCACGCCAATGGACCACGTATCAACTTCAAAGCTATGGCCGTTGACCGTATCGAACAGAACTTCTGGCGCAATATAATTAGGTGTCCCGCATATGGTCTTTTTCCTCTCCCCAGGGTTTTCAATCAGCGCGGCGAGACCAAAATCAGCAACCTTGATATTCATATCCCCATCCAGGAGCAGGTTACCAAGTTTGAGATCCCGATGAATGACCTGGTGTGTATGCATGTAATGACATGCCCCTATGAGCTGAACCATAAAGAACCGCGCCTCGGGTTCGGTGAAGCGACGGCGACGGCGGAGCATATCCATGAGCGATCCAGAGGGGCACAACTCCAGAGTCATATATACATTCTCGCCGTCCTCAAAACAGTCATAGAAGCGAACGATGTTGGGATGTTCGAGCGAACGGTGGATCTTGATTTCCGCCCACAACTACCCAACCATTAGCTTCTCGACAACGTCAGGGGGCTGACGATGCTTACCTTGGTCTTCGCCTTCTTGGTCTTGAGCGAAGATTTCGTGATGACCTTGCACGCAAGCCTAGTGCCTCGTGGGTCCTTGACTTCAAACACCCTTGCAAAGCCTCCCTCTCCGAGGAAGCCAACACGATTAAACTGGAAGCGGTTGTGTCTGTCCACAATCACTTTAGGGGGTGTCGGCGGGGTGGTTTTGCTATTTTGGCGAGGAAGTGGTGGCGATGAAGTGGTTTTGGGGGGTAGCTTGGGGGGTGTCTGCTTGTCCGCCTGCTGCGGCTCCTGGATGTTGTGGGCAGCGACGCCGAGGGGATTCCGGCGGTGAGGTTGGGCCTGCGGCTGCTGTACGGCTGGTGCCCGACGTCTGTATTCTGTGTTCATGATGTTGAAGGAGTCTTGTGGCCTAACGCCTGGTCACTGTTGACCTGCTGGTTGTCGTCGTTGAGAACGGGGAGGACACTGGACAGTCACGAAACCAACACGAGGCCATCGCGTTGTAGGCGTCACGTGAAGGTTCGAGATCCACGTCGGGTCAGGTGACCGTGCCAGCCACCCCCCGTGCCATCTCATTTTCCCACCCATTCAACCAGTCAGGTCGTTGTGCGCACCCTACGGTAAGGTGCAATAAATACCCAGTATGTACAGTACAGCCTCCCCCTCATATCAACAACATGCCACTCCCAACAATGATTGATCGGAAAAAGCTTTGCACGGAGGCCCAGGTATATATATCCCCTTGGTGAGTACTATGTTCCTCCCCTCCCCGATGGTACCGGAATCAAGCACCCATTGAGTCTTATCGACTTTCACCGCGAGATATTAGTGGAAGGCTGAGGCGCCAAAAACTTACTCGCTTTATTGATAGCTCGACTAGTGCTCATTTGCCGGCCTATCTGCAAATCCTGTGTAACCCTATGTTTGTTCCGTTCTTGACGTATTTGTTTTGAATCTATATACATATGGATACTCCGTTCATTAGGTCTCTCCTTCGTGGTCTAATGACGGCACAAAATTTGTGACACCCTTGTGCACGCAAACGCGATTTGACATTAACTCTCTTGTGTCCGGTTGTGGAGTAAACCCGAACATCTCGGAATCCCCTTATCATCCCCAATGGTTTAAGTCTTAAAAGGTTCTCCTGGTAAGTTTTTTGGCTTCTTTATCTGCAGATATCCCAACAGAGGTCTATGTATTGAAATTCGAGGCGCCCCATGTTACATCTCGTCCYTACCATTGTGCCAGGCACCAGGCACTGTGGGTAACCTAGGCTCCAGGATGGTCCAATATACAATCCCTATGCATGTGTTCACATGTATTCGACACACATGATTTGTGCAATCAGAAATGCATATCAGATATTTTAACTCACGTGAAAACATATTGGGTCCTCTTAAACAATAAAATGGTTTGCACGAGTGAGGGCCATAATTACCCAAGGTGCCTGTGCCTTCTATAGGGAAGCAAGAACATCGATATCTTTGATGGCATCCGAAAAAGTGCTAAATCGGGGCAAACTCCGAAGCTGCTTCGTACACTCCGGATATCGAGTTGAACGATGACTCAACTCCAGCAAAATCTGTGTCACTCTTTACTTGATAAAATGTAGCGGGATCAATGCCACGTTAACCCACGTTTATCGTCTGTTGAGCAAAAAGCTTCATTTTTAAGCTGGAAATTCAAGAATGTAGAGTCGCCAACCAGGGCCGGTTTGATTATTGTGTGTACACCCTCGGACGCCCTGGTCCAAGGATTTCATGCTGACGCGATAGGTGTTTAGACAGACGGCAATTGGTTCCGTGAGGCCCAGATAACGGAAATTTGGCGTTACCGGGAAATGTATGCACTGACACACACTGCCTAGGTTGATTAAGCGGCTATTATTGGACAGTACTACGCCCGTAGCGCAAACTCGGTCGTCGGGGGCCCTGAGGGGATAAGGCGCCATCTTAGCCTCCCTCCCTCGCGATGAAACCGTGCTTCCTGCTAGTGCAGCGCAGCCTGACATTGACCACCACAGAGGCGATTGGATAAATCCGAAGGTCGGGGGGCATTTCCGGGAACCAAGGTGACTTCTGTTCGGAAATATCTTGGAGTGATGTTTCCTGTTAATCACGTTAGAAGGTGGTTAACTCCATCACTGCAAACGTTGTGAAGATGTAAAAGGAGGGGTGTCATCATATTAGCTAATGAGCCGGTTCCTGGAACAAATCGACAAGTGTAAAGTTTTGCGCAGGTCAAAAAATCCTCTTGGCACGGCATCGGACTGCCTCATCGAACTCGGAATCCGCCCTAASCATCAGTCTGACTGGAGCAGGTTTTGGAGTCTCGGCAAATGTTTACCTTATACGCAGCAACGTTTAGTAAACAAGATGACCGAAAGATGATGACCAGGAGAATGAGTCAGTCACAAGATAAGCGACGGCGATCATCACGCTATGAATGTAGGTGCCGACGCCATTATGTGACGCGTCAGGGGTTTGGGTATGCCAATCGAGATATGGGTTTATCCTGTCTATTGGATTTATTGGAACTACAAAAGTCCCTATCGCATCTTCGTGTTTCGCGCCTTACCCTCCCCTACCCTTGCCTAGACACCCACTCCCAATGTCTGAGGGGAACGGTTTACAAACAGAGGCACTGTCCGCTTCCGTCTCCAAAACCACACTACGGTCCTCCAGCTCGGACAAGCACAGTCATTCGTCTCCTCCATCCACACCCCTTCCTGATAACGACCGTCACCTGAATGAACCACCCTCATCGCCTTCACACCCACGGCGCGAATCCTCGGTTTCTCATCCTGACATTACCTTCTTCAACCCTGACGGCGTTCGGCAGCTGCAGAGGACTCTAACACAAAATTCTCTGGATATTGACGAGGATCATGATCCTGATTCACGTAATTCGGTCGGCACAGACTCAACGATTGCACCAAAAGATGGAGAACCATTTGATCTCGCGAAAACTCTACGGCRCATTGTGCAGAAGTATGTTTACCTATCAGTAACTGTCTTAGACTTCACATATTCAGCGTTTTTACAGGCGAGAGGACCACGACCTAAAACCTAGGGAACTAGGTGTTGTCTTCAAGGACCTCCGGGTAGTTGGTCTTGGAGCATCGGTATCTTATGCGCAGACCATAGCTTCCGTGTTGAATCCCTTCGCCCTTCTCGAGGCCTTCCAGAGATTCCGACACCCTCCTATTCGTGATATTTTGAGTGGCTTTGAAGGAGTTGTAAARCCCGGAGAAATGATCCGTGAGCTTCCTCGTCTTTTTCCCCTCTGATATTTTCTTATATTACTATAGTTGTACTCGGCAGACCCGGGTCAGGTTGCAGTACGCTCCTGAAAACTTTAGCCAATCGGAGACATGAATATCACGCGGTCGAGGGTGAAGTTCATTACGATTCAATTTCGCCTTCAGAGCTACGGAAATATTTCCGCGGCGATGTGCAATACTGCCCTGAAGATGATATCCATTTCCCTACCCTCACTGTCAACCAGACTCTCAAATTTGCGGCTACTATGCGCACACCTCGCGATCACACAGAGAAAACTCGCAGTAAATACGCGGATAACGCCACCGATTGTTTGACTACGGTCTTCGGTCTACAACATGTACGGAACACCCCTGTAGGTGACCACATGTTACGCGGCGTGAGCGGAGGGGAAAAGAAACGTGTATCAATCGCTGAAGCTCTCGGCGCCCGGAGTTGTATTGGTGCCTGGGACAAGTAAGTGATCAAAGGTCATATGTATCGTCCGCATCGGTGCTAACCGAGACAACCCTGATTACAGCTCCACTCGTGGATTGGATGCCTCTACGGCCTTGGAATTTGTACAAGCGCTTCGGGTGGCAACGGATACATTCCATACGACTACGATCGTCTCCATATACCAGGCTGGCGAATCCCTCTACAAACACTTCGACAAGGTCTGCGTCATCTACGAAGGCAAAATGGCCTACTTTGGCCCCGGGAATCAGGCACGGCAACATTTCATTGATATGGGGTGCGCATTTCACAAGGTCAGATTGATAAATATCACTGACTTCCCCTTTTAGGTATGAGCCCGCGAATCGGCAAACCACCGCAGATTTTTTGGTAACGGTCACGGATCCCAACGCCCGAATCGCACGTCTAGGGGCAATTCGCCCGCCTCAGACCGCGGACGAGTTTGCGGGCTACTTCAAGAAATCCAATCTCGGCAAGCTTAATCGTCAGGAGATTGATGCCTATACCGCAGAATTTGTAGGCAAGCCAGATCGCGCTGATGCTTACAAGCAAAGTGCTCGGCAAGAGCAAGCTAGACAAACCAGGAAGGGAAGGTATGGTTATTTCCACTTGTGGTGCGATACATCGTTAATGTACTTCATCGTTCAAGCCCCTACTTGCTGAGCATTCCTCAGCAAATTCGTGCCGTAATGATTCGCAAGGTCCAAATCTTGCGCGGCAGTATGCTTATGACCGCATTGACTCTCTTGTGAGTTGCTCCTTTTCACATTGATCAGCTAAGGTCTTAAAAGATGTTCCAATCAGTTCTTTTGTATTTCAAGGGTTGATCATGGGCAGCGTTTTCTTGAATATGGAAGAGAGTACCGCTGCCTATTACTCCCGTGGAGGCGTTCTTTTCTTGTAAGACTTCACTTTCTCTTATCTCATACGGTGCCAATCCTCAATATTCTTCTCAGCTCCCTTTTATTCGCTGCTCTGTCATCTATGTCTGAGATTCCTGCCTTGTATGCTCAGCGCCCTATCGTTTCTCGTCATGAGCACGCTGGCTTTTACCATCCATTCATTGAGGCCATTGCACTCACGGTCGTTGATCTCCCAATCACTTTCGGTATCATCCTTGTTTTCTCAATAATAATCTACTTTATGTCTGGGCTCCAACGTACTGCGGTCAGTAAAGAATCTTTTTTTCTTTAGATCCCTAGGGATAATAGCTAACRTGGCTTTTCTCAGGATCAATTTTTGTAAGTTTCAATCAAATAGAAGTGCGTATGACTCTGACAATCTTCCTCAGCATTTTCCTTCTCTTCATATTCAGTTTGACGTCTATCACGAAGGCATGGTTCCGTGCGATTGCTGCCTTCTTCTCAGCAGATCCAATGGCGCAATCAGTTGCTGGTATTTCCACACTTGCTATTGCAATGTATCTCGGTRAGTCAAATTTGGAGTCCTAAGTTGGCTGTTTCCCTAACTTTTGAAAGGTTATATCATCCCTCAACCTACAATGACCGGTGCCTTGCGTTGGATCACTTATATAAACGTAAGCAGCGACTTCTTCCTGTTTCGTAGATGTCAAGCTTAACGTGTTTATGCTCGTCACTAGCCTCTTCGTTATGGGTGAGTATGAAAAAATGCTTCTTGAGTGCATTCCTCATCCCTGGAACAATTTCAGGTTCGAGGCCGTTATAACAAACGAGTTCCGTACTCTTCAAGGAACCTGTTCTACTCTGGTACCTCGGGGCCCAGGGTACGAGAACATCTCCCTCGACAACCAAGTTTGCACTGCTATTGGCTCGCTCCCTGGCCAACGATTGGTTGACGGCAGCAGGTTCATTGCGCTGACTACCGGGTATTCTTGGTCCCATACTTGGAGGGTGAGTTTGTGCTATCATTAGTTATCATCATGCCCTRAATCATKGTTCCAATAGAACTTGGGGATCAGTTTTGCATTCGGCGCGGGCTTCATTATCGCTCTTCTTGTCTTTACTGAGCTCAATACGTCCACGTCTTACGAAACTGCTGTTGTCCTCTTCCGCCATGGTCACAAGAAACTTTTCAGCAAACCGGATGAAGAGACGGGTAAGGCCAACGAAAAGGAGGTCCTACCGGGATCAGCCAAGAAAGCCGAAACAGAGTCCGTCGGGTCCCAGAAACACGCGACGGATATCTTCTCTTGGCAACACCTCAAGTACACCATTCCTACCGACGGAGGAGCMGATAGAATACTTCTGGATGACGTCTCTGGCTACGTCGCTCCCGGAAAGTTAACTGCACTTATGGGAGAATCTGGTGCTGGAAAGACCACGCTTCTAAACGTCCTTGCACAGAGGACCACTATTGGCGTTGTTCGCGGAGATCGATTTGTCAATGGGCAACCCTTGCCCCGCGACTTCCAGGCCCAAACGTGCGTAATAATGAACRGGTTGATAAAAGGCGAYGCTGACTTAAAGGACGCAGTGGTTATTGTCAACAGATGGATACCCATACCCCTGAGGCCACCGTCCGGGAGGCCTTGCTGTTCTCTGCAAAGCTTCGCCAACCCCCCTCTGTTCCCCTGGCAGAAAAGGAGGCCTAGTACGTATTTCATCAATACGCCATTTYTTTATTTGCCTAATTATGCTTCTCCAGYGTTGAGAAATGCTTGAAGATGTGCGGYCTTGAAGAGTATGCAGAGGCTACTGTTGGCTCTCTTGGGATAGAACATCGCAAACGCACGACTATTGGGGTCGAACTCGCAGCCAAGGTAACGCTTCATAAGATGAGATCCGGGTTTCGGTTGCTGACCATAACCATTCAGCCTAAGCTCTTACTGTTCCTCGATGAGCCCACGTCTGGTCTAGACTCTCAGAGTGCTTGGGCAGTCGTATCTTTCCTTCGCTCTCTTGCGGATAACGGTCAAGCTATTTTGTGCACGTGAGCCCTTTCCATGATTACTGATTATATGGCATGTGTTCTGATAATTTCTTCTAGTATCCACCAGGTACGATAAGCCGCACCTTCAGCCTATGCTACATAAATCCTAACTTCGTGGCAGCCCTCTGCCGAGCTGTTTCAGGTCTTCGATCGAGTGCTCCTGCTCAGAAAGGGTGGTCAAACTGTTTACTTTGGTGATTTGGGCCACAATGCAACGACTCTCATCGACTACTTTGAGAGAAATGGTGCTCGCAAATGTCTTCCTGATGAGAACCCGTGCGTTTATTTATATCAATCTCGGGGGGTCTATCTGATCTGGAGAATACAGGGCGGAATATATGTTGGAAGTCATTGGTGCAGGTGCGGCAACTACCAGCAAACAAGATTGGCACACGATCTGGAAGAGGTCTGGGGAAGCAAACCGCGCGCAGCGAGAAATAAATGATATCCACGCTGAAGGACGACAGAGGCCTGCAGTTCAAGCGACGTTCTCATCTGAGTTCGCTACCTCTTGGACCTATCAAACTTGGGAATTGTTCAAGAGGGGTCACATCGCATTCTGGCGGAATCCTACCTATTTGATGGCCAAGTTGTCTTTGAACATACTCGGGGGTCTGTTTGTTGGCTTTACTTTCTTCAAGCCTTCCAACTCCCAGCAAGGTACTCAGAATAAACTATTTGTGAGTGATCCCACCACCGCATATCTGACTCCGAGCCTGATCAATGTTCATCTAGGCAATCTTCATGCTTACAATTCTGAGGTAAGCAAAGGCTGAGCCTCCCATGAGTCCCACTGATGTTTTTGTGTAGTATACCCCTTTCCAATCAACTCCTCGTTCCCTATATCAAGCTCCGCACCGTTTATGAGGTCAGGGAGAGGCCCAGTCGTATCTATCGCTGGACTGCCTTTAACACTGCTTACTTACTGGTCGAATTGCCCTGGAACATCGTCGGCTCACTGCTTCTCTTCTTCTGCTGGTACTGGACAGTCGGTTTCCCCYTCGACAGAGCCGGATACACCTACCTCATGGTCGGCATCGTTTACCCGATCTACTACACCACTATCGCCCTGGCTATAGCCGCTGCTTCACCATCCGTTGAGATCGCTGCACTCATGTTCGCAACACTATTTTCCTTTGTCGTCACATTGTGAGTCAACCAAAATTATCTATTTTTTCTCCCTGTGACTGTTTGCTGATTTTCTCAATCATCAGCAATGGGGTACTTCAACCTTTCAGGGAACTGGGCTGGTGGAGGTGGATGTACCGCCTCTCACCATACACCTACCTCATCGAAGGACTCTTGGGTCAAGGTAAACCTTTTCCCCTTCCCTGGCCCATTCCTTATAACTCCATTGACGCCAAAAAAAATCCTAGCCATTGGTCGACAAGAAGTCCGGTGCTCTCCAATCGAATACGTCCAACTGAACCCACCCTCCGGCCAGAGCTGTGGTCAATTCCTCGACCGTTTCATATCAGCTCAGGGCGGATACCTCACGAACCCCAACGCTACGACCGCTTGCAATTTTTGCGGCATGTCCACCACAGACGGTTTTCTTTCGCAAAGTTTCAACATCTTTTATGATCATGCCTGGAGGAATGTTGGTTTCATGGTCGCATTTATTGCATTCAACGTACGTGTGCTCCCCTCTCATCCCCCTCCCCTCACCTTCGTTTGAGATCGTTGGTTTTTTTTTTCTGACCCTTTCGATTTATACAGATTACTGTCTTTTATCTCGCCACTTATCTCTTCCGCATACGCACCGGGAGCCTCATCCCGAAATTCCGCAGGAAATCCGATGAGAAATCTCAAGTTTAGATGCGATAGCAAAAAATGCATTTATCTTACCTCTCCCTCCCCAATGAAGTTTTGTTTTCCCATTAGATATATTGTGGATATCGAATAATCCTCTTATTGTTTTACGTGGATGTGTATAATTTTGTAGAACCCAATCTGTACATATGTACATGCATAGGATATATGTCCCTATCTCCCTAAAGGATTTATCTCCGCGTTTCGCTATCACCCCCTTGCCTGGGACCGTGTTTACAGTCGCATTTCGTATTATTTTACAAAATGGAAGATCTGATAACATTTTGCCGGGATTGCCAAATATTTTGGCTATGTTCCATTGAAGGTTAATCCTAGACTTCGTTGATTAATTTCGACCTGGTTTTATTGATTTCTTTCGTGAGTCTTTGGTACGTCAATGCTCATTTTATTATAAGTATGAACTGTGCAAGCTCGAGCAAGTCGCAGATGATTGACGAAGGTGGGCGGAGTCTAGCTCGAACAGTGGTTGTTCAAACATTTCATGGCTGCTGCAACACTTTAGACGGAGTTGGTCCCATATTTCAGGGCTTCGAATCGCCTCCTTAAATTAATGCAAGGCGTTKGGATCACACTCAGTTTAAGACATGGAGAGGGCGCATGAGATCGTGGGCAATAGACGGGTAAAAAAACGTAGAGGGCAGAAAGAGGGCAGGAATCGGCGCAGAAATGAAAGTTACAGGTGGAGAATGACGATGAGAGATGGCTATGCAACTGGCCAATAACCCACTAAACACCCAAAACACTCGAGTAGTATATTCCATGCTCCGTGGACCACAAACGTAGTATTTTACGCGGTCTTGTGTGAAGCTTTGGCAGCTGAAGCCTTGGCCTTTTTCTCCGCGATGCGCTTGGCGAGGATGGCACTGCAAGCGAGAAAACAGTCAGCGAGGGTCCCATTTACAAAGTTGAGCTGCGTACTCGTATTCCGCCTTCTGCTCCTTCTGGTGTTCCAGCCTTCGGCGTTTAAGAGAACGAAGGTGGCGACGGCGTTGGAGGCGCATGGGGGTGACCAATCGTTGGATTTTGGGGCTGGGCACGGTGGACCATGATTGAGCGCACAGAACAACGAAAGGATGGCTAAAAGAACATACGCTTTTGTGTAGGGCTTGGCATCGGGGTTCTTCTGGCTCTTAACTTCCCGGCGAACAACGTATTTCCTGACATCGTCCTCCTTGCTCAAGTTGAAGAACTTTCTGATCTTGGTTGCTCTCTTGGGGCCGAGGCGCTTGGGTAGCACGGTATCGGTGAGTCCTGGAATTTCTGTCTCACCCTGCTTGACAATCACGAGGGAGAGAACAGAAATATCGGGGCCGACGATGCAGCCGCGGACGGATTTGCGTCTGCGTTCACCAGCGCGACGGATACGATAGCAGGAGTGACCATCGGAAAGCAAGAGGCGGACACGGTAGGGGAGCAGGACACCCTGCTTCATCGGGAAACCTTGCTTGTCGTTTCCACCAGTGATACGGAAAATRTARCCCTTCCACTCATCACCGAGCGAGTCTCCGGGAACTTCCTGAGATATCTTCCTGTCGTAAAAGATGCGGCTGGAGGGCAGAARAGTAAGCGTGAGGGRTCGCTCATYGAATGAGCATGCTGGGAACGCACAAGCGCCTCTCCTCGTCGATGTCGATAAGCTTTTGAGCCCCAGTTGCGGGGTCTGCGCACGAAGTCAATGTTGAGTTCTAGAGACGCGGGCGGATGGGCTTACTGGCAATGTTGAACTTCATTCTGACAACGATGGGTCAGATCGTATTCCCTGCGGAGGGCCTGGGGCGGGATGCGCACCTTGAAGACGGAGAGTTGTGCTCGCCGTTGGGGACGATGGAGAAGCCTGGCTGGGTGTCAGTGACGCTGACTGGCTTCCAAATGTGGCTCAATTAAGGTTTGCAACTATACAGCCCATTCAGCCACCGCCCGGCAGTCTCCGGTGCGTGCAAGATCGCGTTGGGCAGCGCATCGCAAAGCTCGTCCACCTCAAGTACACACCAGATTTGTGAGTGTCGCGCTGTCCGCTACCGCCAGAGATCACCTGCTCACAGCGTTCTCAGAGTCATCATGGGTCGCATGCACGCTCCCGGAAAGGGCATTTGTATGTCGTCGAACACATCGCAGGCCATCATCACTGGTGCTCACCGCGTCCTCTAGCGTCCTCCGCACTTCCTTACCGCAGGACTCCCCCATCCTGGCTSAAGACCACTCCGGAAGATGTCGTCGATCAGATCGTCAAGCTCGCCCGCAAGGGTCTCACTCCCTCTCAGATCGGTGTCACCCTCCGCGACTCGCATGGAATCCCCCAAGTCCGCTTCGTCACCGGCAACAAAATCCTCCGTATCCTCAAGTCCCAAGGTATGCCACGCTACCTCCTCTACCTCGCAGCTTCTCATACACTCTCCCACCTTTGCCTCCCTCTTCGACGTGCTTTTATGTATTTTTTATGCATGCCTTTTGTTTGGGGATAGGACTTGGCCCATCCATCCCTGAGGACCTTTGGCACCTCATCAAAAAGGCGGTTGCCGTTCGCAAGCACTTGGAGACCAACCGCAAGGATAAAGACTCCAAGTTCCGTCTCATCTTGATCGAGTCGAGGATCCACAGACTCGCTAGGTACTACAAGACCAAGCAGCAGATTCCCCCCACCTTCAAATATGATTCGGCTACTGCTTCTACTCTCATTGCCTAAACTGTGGGGCTTTTCAGGGCTATATAGTATGTCATACTGCACATGTAAAATATATGCCACCCATTATCGACTGAATGATTTGGTCCCGGACACTGCCCTCGTTAACATTGAGTTTACCCCAGTTGTTCTGGTAAAGCATCCAAACAAATGCACCACTATTCACATACACCCGATTGCACAGCACCCAAGTTTTTGACAGCAATTTAAAAACTGGTCGCGTTCCATGGAACCCCAAGGGATCAGAGGCGTGTTGTTGCACCACAATTCCCCCATTTCATTTCAGGACATTGCAATGGGCCAATCCCTTGTAACGTCCAAAATAAAATAAATTACYTCTCACTGCCCACCACCTGAAATATGGCAATAGTGAGAAACATGGTATGCGAGGTTTCCAATTCTCCAAAAACCACGCTTAGCTCTGATCGCAGGTGCACTGAAAGGTGCCGAGCGTTCATATTATCAACCAGGCCGTGTACGTCATATGGCGTTCATCGAGGCCCTCGTAAGATGGGACACAAATTAACAATCTGGCCTCGCTTTTGGGCTTCTCCACCGCTGCAGCTTGGAACTTCTCAACCGATATACATAATGGTGTTGCTAACACCTGCTGTACTGTATGCCATTACTTTGACATTTCCCGCTGGATGCTGAATGTGATTTTAGCAAACTGACAATATAGGTCACCTAGCCCTGGACATACATTCGCCATATGAATCACGAGGTGACAGTATGGAGAGCCACGTTCTAGGAAGTCGAAAGGTATGAGTATGCGTGTTATTATATTCGCAAAGCACACACAGACCGGCCAGCATTAACACACAGGACATACATAAGTAAAATAGCCCCAAGGCAAAGCTCACTTCCCCAAGTCTCAATGCTCATCGTCGTCTTTCTGCTCTCCGCTCTTACATCACTATCCGCGAGCGCCCCTCTTTACAATCCCACATGCGGAGCGAGGTCGTGTCCCGCTCGTCTTTTTAGGAAGAGGTTCCTCGGATAACATGGGCGTCACGAGCTATCGAGCGGTTCGGGAAATCGTCTTGAGCTTTRCCTGGCGACGTTCTTCGCGTGCACTTGGGTCGCAGTTCACCCAAATATGCTGGGCCCAACGGATTCCAGGTGGATGAAATTCGAGTGGAGCACATCAACCATGATATACGCGTTGCTGGCACCTGAGCTCTTGACAATGTGGGCTATGTACCGGTGGCTAGCCGCACGGGAGATCGCGAAGCGGTTTAATGAGGTCCATATGGGTATAAATTTATTTAGTCAATAAAAGATCTAGTATTCATCTGGACATCTAGGCGTACCTGCGATAGGCATACCATGGTGGCACTATCTTCTTCATACTATGCGGAACCTTCCAACAAGCATCGAGAACGGTGTGAGAGAACTTTTCAAAGCTCGAAGCCAGGACCGACCGAAGAGATGGGCGAGTTTCTCATCCAGATGCGTGGCTTCATCCTGGCCCCTGATGGCAAAATGTAACGCGTGCTCACCTTTGCCAGCCTATAAAAGCTCATCGAGAAGGGAGAAGTGAATGTTCCTCGGGTGCTGGAAATCGAAATCAAAAGATAAGAACAAGAGCGAAGGCCTCACCAGGCCGGTCGTCATCCTCCAGACGACGTGGTGCATGGTCTGGTGCTTTACCCGCTGGGCCTTTTCCCTGCGGATGACCGAACTTGAAGTTGTCACCCTTGYATTAGCCACGCTTAACATAACTACATCTGCGCTGTGGCGGAATGAACCACAGCGGCGCAGAATGCCCTGSCGGCCATCCGCGTCCCGTGGAATATCAGTTCTGACGATGAGCGGCTCCTATTAGATGAGGTTCCCGGTGCCAAAGACGAGGAAGACAGCGAGTRGAGTCCTGAGTCCAATAAGCAGTGGGAGACCCTGGGAAAGGAGATCGGCCAAGAAAGAGAGAATTTAAATTTGCTGAGAAAGGAAGGGCGTCCGGCTCYGGAGGTTACGGAGCAGGTGAAGAAGGTAAATCAGTCACGAACGCGACGGTTGAGGGAGGAAAGAGGTTATTAGGAAGAGGTGTACTTGCAAAGGKGGATCTGGATTTGCGGAAGAGGAAGCAGAAGTGGCGAAAACAGCGGCAGGAATTGTGGAAGGGGTAGGTGCTGTTTTGGGTCCTACTGCCAATCGACCTTTTACTTCTAACCCTCGTGCTTGGTGTGGAGCTTGCCGCGTTTCTGGTGATCTAGATCCTAGGACTGCCCTTGTATTTCGTGGTCCCTCTCCTCAAGATGGGCTCCCCTGGCAACAACGTTAGCCCTCGCACATAGCGGGTACCCATGTTCTGGCGAGAGCAGATGGGTGACTACACCGCCGACATACCCAGCTTCTTAGTTGGCGTGCTCCTTTGGCGCACTTTACATAATCCCATGGTCATCTCCGTTCTTTCGGGAGATAGGGCAGTTATTGRCGAACTAGCGCAAACAAGGCCATGTGATTGTGACGCCGGAGGGCGAGCTTGATAAAATTAAGGGATCTTGCTGTCGTCAGAGTTCCACGTTACTAAGTTAAGTTGTACCGCATTTATTTTAGACGAATGAAGCCCACTCGGGACGGGGCGTTCATCGCGCTGCAGGTCTTGACCGATTTATTCTTCAATATAGACATGAGAAGTCAACATATAGCTTATTATCATTTTTGTACAATAAGAGCATTACGTGTTTGCACAGTGGTCAAGTCCCTCTCGGAGTGACTTGACCATTCCGACCTTGTTGAACTCCCTTCTATTGTGTGTGATACCTGATAAATTATATCACGAATTGCTTATCCAACCGGCCAATAGTGATCCATTGATGGATAGTGGAACGGTAGAAGACAACACAATGTTCCCTTTCCGCCACCACAGCCTAGAACTTACTCCTAGTAGCTTTCGCTCATTATATGCTCATGCTGACCAGTAACTGTGACTAGGTCCCCAGTGGCCATTGCACCASCGACCAGATGCCAGCTAAAGCACAGCTGTCTCAAGGGTTGTGATGCTATCGCCCTCACTCCTTGGCAGTTATTGGGCCGGCGCTCGGAGGACATGCAGTCCGGTCCATTTACCACTCCGCACGGATGAGTCGCGATGAGCGCCTCTTAAGGGTTTTGGGCGCCACGGTGGGCGTAGCGCCTGATCGATTAGCTTATCAAGCTGGCGGATTTTAGCATAACTTGTTTCTTCCTTCACTCGCCACTTTCCCACTCGCAGGTCATCTGCTACCCACAGTAATAGAAGGCGCCTTGCCTCCCAATTCATTTGAGCGATCGGACTTTAAAGTAATAAGTTCTTAGGGCAGTGAGTGTCACAACCTTCGTTTCCACGGCTGATTTACAAGGCATGTTACGACAGTTAGCAACAAAGCATCCAAGGGCACAATTTTGTAACAACAGTCCGAGAACAAGCACCTCCTCTTTTTGCATTCAACCAAGTTCTGCTGCAAGCCTGTGCAGCTATCCGTACTGCGTAGGCTGTACAGAGAAATTGACAACGGAAGTTTCCAAGTACCTGAACCTTACTTGCCAGATATATCCAGCACTGCTCATCGCCACGGCCCCGTAATCTTATAAAACGCGAGGACTCATCTACCGCTGCTCCCAAATTTCACCACCATAGTTTATGGCCTCCCCATACGTTTACGTTCCGCAAGCTGCCTACCAGCCGACTGCCTACGGGTCTCCCTATCGCCCAGCATCGCCCTTCATCCCTCCCGCCAATGTGATCCCGAGTTCACCATACAGTTCGCCATATTCTAGATCGGCCGTCCTTCCAGGCGGTTCTCCCCATACGCCCAACGAACCCCTTCCGGGAACCCCGAACACTCCGTTACGACCCTTAGATCCCTATCCCTATGGCGGTCCCGGATGGGAGCGCCAGCGTAGACCATCCTACCATGGCCCAAGCCCTTACGATCCATCTTGGCTCTCTGCGCCTCCCGTAGGGCACACTCGCACGCGTTCCTTTGGGGAAGGCTCTCCCTACTACCAGCCTGTGGGTTTACAAGGCTACTGGCCACCCCCAGCCAGCCCCTTCCCTGGCCCAGGCTACCACATCCAGGAATACCACCTCCACCCATTCCTCAACGGGGAAAGCCCCCGCGGCGACTTCCTCTTTGACATCTCAGGCCCAAGCTGTTTGCCATTGAGGTACCTAGGCCCAGGACAGACAGCTCCGCTTACCCCTGAAGAGCTGGCGCAGCCTGCTACGTGGCCTTCCGTCGCGCGCCTGCGGATTATCTGCGACCTCATCCCACAGTGGCCTATCGACATCGAGCTCGATCCCGCCCAGTTTGGAGGTCAAATACCGCCTGGATATCAGCCTCCGCCAATTACGATCGGAGATGTCTTGACGAGGATATACGAGGATGTGAACCAGAGGATTACGCAGATGGATTGGGCGAGGCTGACGCCCGCGGAAGAGACGGAGGTTGGGCGGGCGTACACGAGGAGATGTAAAGCTTTTGGGGTCTCAGAGATGGTGCAGAGGAGTCAGGGCGTGAAGAGGGTTGATTTCCTACTTGGCAAAGTTTGGTTCAGGGGTTTGATAAGGCATGGGGAAGGGTTGGATGTGTTGAAGTTGCATGTGGTTGCTCGTTGAGTGGTGGCATGGGGGTTTTGAACACTTTCCTGTCTATATTAGTACTGATTTTGACCGTTCTCCGACTTTTTGGAATATACTGCTCTATGTTCATAGTTACAAACTATTATTCTATAATTTGGATCCCGATTTGCAAGTACGTGCGTGGGGTCTCGGATCAGACTTTGAATTAGACTTCAAAGCTCCGAGCATAGGCTGTGCGCGTACATAGGTTCTATGCATGCCTATACACTGCACTTGTGGAGCGGATCTGAGTGATAAATTTAGAACTACTGAAAGGATGTCACTTATGCCTTAAAATTTTGTCTGCGTTGTCAACGGGGTTTGCAGAGTCACAGGTGGTGCTTCATGGGCGGGCGGGCAGGTGTCATCGTACCCTGAGGCATACAACTCACACGTAACGCCAGCCATGCTTGGCCTGTCAAGAAGTCTTCACTTTGATGGTCACTTCCAAAGCATTTTTTTACGGCTGTCCTTGAGGCAGAACCAGCTGTGGACCTCGCAACCACGGCAAAGTGCATGTATATATGCTGAGAACTTGGAGAGTTTTTTGGGCGACAATTATCGCAGCTTGTGGATGGTGTGATAAGTATCTTTGTTTCGTCAAGCTGAATACAAACACTTTGCAAGTGTGGGGCAAATACAAAGTTATTATGTCCTATACATAACGGTCGCGTCCAGGGTGTAGATAACGATCATTTGGCTTGGGGACCATCATTTATTGCCTTAGGGATGCATAGTCAAGAATTGTTCTGCGAGCTGCCCGAAATAAAAGCGTTCTTGTGGGAACAAGACTCTGCTCATCAATGGCCCGACGATAGTACTTGTGCATTGAATGTTATGATTTAACCGATTGATGACACTTGAATGATCTTGGAGTTGGGCTCTCCGTCTGAACGCTCGCGTTCGGGTTGCTAGTGCTTACGTCGAAAACATCAGATTGGCTGAACCTAAGTTGCCGAGGACGGCTTTCTAATAGGTGTTTGGGGAAAAGGTCTGACGTGACTCCTTTGCTATCAGACGGTGTCCGAAACCAATCCGGAGAGGTTGATCCCGGTGGTACTAATACGTAAGTGCTGCGCCTGGCGAGATACATACGAGCCAAGTGCAGTTTCTTGTGCCACGGCGTGATCGTCACGGGGATGCTCCTTATGTCGAGCTCTGGTCCTCCCGCTTCGCCACCTTCCTAGTGCTCCCTTTCCTTCAATACGCCACATTGATTTCTTTTCACTTCCCACCCGTCATTCCCAATACCGTTAGATACACTCATTCTAATCATATTAGCTTCAGGTCTGGAGGTTATGACCTATCGAGGCTGAATTGTGGAAAGACACCCCACAAGCATTTCGTTAGCTAGATCACGATACATCGTCAGTCCATGATATGTGGGGTGGGGAATAAAACTCGACGGGGTGCAAAAAACATAGACGTGTTCCCCTGTGGTGATGTTTCGGCCCTTTCCGGTTCCAAGGCCGGAAATCCACCACACGCCTCCTGTAAGTATGCTACCTCGCCCTATCCGTTACGCCCGGCACAAGGTTCCTTATTTAGCACACTGGATCTGGTTACTGAGACTCATTGTAAATGTCAAACTCTGCGCTAGCCGATGTTTCTTAGATCCCATTCGTCACACTATGAGGCATGAAGACTGATGCTTGAATTCGAATTTTAAATTTTGCCGAGTGTCGTACATCCTTGGTGGTCTTGAGCTATTGCTATTGTTACTTCAGAACCCATCCGTGCATTTGGTCCAGACCACCTGGCAGGACACTTTCAATCAGGGGGTCTTGTTTTGGGACCAACACTAGCAGATGAAATGCAGCTGTATTTAGAAGCGCCTGAAATTGGGATTCCCTAGAACATTACATACCATCTAAGACTTGTAAAATCGGCGCCTTTTCTGAGAGTTGGCCGAGTGAAGCACCGATGTCAATGAAGATTTAGGAGCCATATATTTTGGTAAAATACCATATTCAACGCTTTACCTCAAGATACATTGCTTCGGAGTTTGCAAACGGCGCCCTGCATTGACTCCAATGGYTTTGTCGGTTCTCTATCCCAGTAATTTATATGTGCATCTCACATATTCTATGCGCATCTTGTTCTCCGAGCCACAAATGGGCAGGTTGTGTATCCTGGGAGACATCACCGTAGAGCGATGAGTGATCCATAGGTACCACACCTGCATGCGCTTTTCGGTAGCCCACGGCGCTCTTTGCGTTAAAATTTGGGCGGCTTTCTTCTTGATGCCGCGCAATAAGGATCATTCTACTACATTATAAAAGGGGAACAACAGGTCACATACACAAAGAGTGGTTCGAGCCTGAGGCTGGCTCATGTTCAGGTCCTGGGGCCTCATTGGTAGTGCATCTGCGGGCCCGAGATATTGCACAGCAATTTGAAGGAGGCCACAATCCAATGTCTCAGTGTCACATATGCAGCGATAGATGAAAGCCGCTCCGCTCTTGACCACCTTAGATTATTGGACCCTGCACCACCAAGCGTCATTAAACCTTCGTTCCGACGATCATGGTCGGCTCTGTATAAAAGCCGCTCCTTCAAGTCTGCCTATTAAACTACCCTTCACGCTGAAAATGCGACCAATTATACTCATTCTCACCTCCTTACTCTCGCTTGCCCGTGGACTACAGGGGCAGCCTGCGAGTATTTTTGCGGATCCTATCTGTGTGTCCATCTCCAGGAATATCTCGACCGCCAGTGCTGTATTTTATCCAGGTGGCCTTCCATTATAGTTTAGTCTTAACGCAGTTCTTACGTTGTTCAAGGCCAAAGTTATTACACGAAAGGTATCTCCCATTGGGCTAGTTCAAGCACCCAGCTGGCAAGATGCGTGGTGGAACCTGGGACGCCTGCTGACGTAGGGAAAATCGTAGGTGTCCCAGCCATGTACTGCAGCTGTTAATCTTAGATTTACTGAGTTCGCTACTAGGCAGCTTCAAATCCTAGGATCGACCCGTACCCCGATTACAGTATGTCCGCAGCAATGTTTTTAATATTTATTAAGACGTTGTTCTATACAGGTTAAAGGAGGAGGACACCAATCCAGGGTTCTCATCGACGGCAGGAGTACAAATCGCTGTACCGCTTCTCGGAGATCACCTACAATCCAACCGAACAGACTGTCGTTATCGGTGCCGGATTGATATGGGACGATGTTTATGCTGCACTTGCACCCCATGGAGTAAATGTCCTTGGTGTACGTGTAGGTGGTGTCGGGGTGGCTGGGTTCACGCTTGGCGGAGGTATCAGGATTTTATTGTGCAGCTCAATAACTTAATGCTCATAGCACTATCACATGGCAGGATATTCCTGGAAAACCAACCAATACGGTTTGACAATCGACACTGTCACCGCTTTTGAGCTCGCAAAGCCAGATGGGACTGTCCTTTACGCACAGAGAACACCCAGCCAGATCTATTTTTCAGTTTGAAGGTAARTGATCGACCTTTCCGCTCGGCTCTAGCTTATAACAATGGCGTATAGGGAGGCTTTAATAACTTTGTAAGTGTGATATCATATTGTAATAAAGTTATGTCATTCAGGAGACATTGTTTCAGGGAATTGTCACAAGATTCACACTCAAGACTTTCCCCCAAGGGGACGTCTGGGTAGGCATAGGTTTCTGCACACAACAGATTATTATGATGCTAATAAAAGACACTAGGGGTGACTGATTACTATCACAGCACCATTCACCGATCAAG
Organism: Lepiota subincarnata; assembly: GCA_023014305.1. Taxonomy (NCBI): domain Eukaryota; kingdom Fungi; phylum Basidiomycota; class Agaricomycetes; order Agaricales; family Agaricaceae; genus Lepiota; species Lepiota subincarnata. Next base: position 96,596 of record JAECYV010000037.1, read on the forward strand.
TATCAAGCGGCACAGCCAAGTTTTTCGCCAATATCAAGGATCCCAAAGCTAGCATCTTCACTACATACAACTTTCTCTTCGGTCAGGTGAGATCAGCTCTAAATGTGTGCCTTCTTTATTTAAACTGTTGCCTTAGCCCAGAGTTTCTCAACTCTTATTTTATGATGGCCCGACCCCTCCGCCTGGGATGTTTGATAGCTTCCTTAGAATTCCTTATTTTACCAAAGATATCGGCACAAGGAACTTTCTCTCCCTGGTCCTGGCCGGTCCGGCCAACATTACATCTGATCAACGGTCCGTGGAAACCGCCATTTCCTTGATCGCTGGTCATTCAGCGTAAACACATTCAGTGCGGTATTCCGTACAGTTTCAGTCGTGGGTTATACACCAAGCTTACTCAAGGCTGTAGTCAATGAGACCATCGTAAGCACATCATTTTTATCGCTTAGTGTAACATACTAATCAATCTTTCCCTGTTTTGGGGAACAAAATTGACCAATATTCGCGACTTCCTTAGCGGAACCTTTATTTCCTACACCGCGGAGCCGTTCCTCCCGACTATTTTCTCACACAGTAATAGCCCCTCTGCCTATCCTCCCACGCGCACCACCAGCTACTCTCCCTTCAACTTATATTACGCGTGGCTCTTTAAGGATAAAGAYACTGTGTTCCATGATGCCATCCGTCAGAGCGCTGGTCGCCTCAACACTGTAGCTATAGCCAACGGCCAGGCTCTTGATGATGCACCGTCATATCCCAATTATGCTATGTCGGATACCCCTCTCGAGAGGCTCTATGGGAATAATCTGCCAAAACTGAAAGCACTCAAGAAGATCCATGATCCTAATAACATTATGGGACTTGCAGGAGGGTTTAAATTCTGACATGTGACAGAGTTTTTTAATCCCTTCATCGTTCAGTCTGTCACGCCCCGTACCAACTACCGACTCACGATCACTCTTGCTTCATATGTACACCCTTTGATCCAACTGTTGTGTTTGTTTGACTTCCCGATCAAGTGACGCGCGGTATATTTCCGCCCTATATTCATCAGGTTTCCCCGGCGTCGAGTGGATGGGTTCGAAGAGCTGTCATACATCTGTTCTGTTTCAACCATTTGCTGGTACTAGGACATTTGATGGGAGCAAAATGTCCAATAGGTAACCACACTGCAGCAGCGACGTATCCTTGGGAAATCAGTACCTTACCTGGGATCAACCTGATGCCTGGGATATTCTAACTTTATTCTGTGTCAGGTCCATCACAGCTTCCTCACTAAATGATCGAAGTCACGAGCGGCCCACCTGCCGAGGATTATCATCACCCTGCTCCCTTTGCTCTCTAAGACGAAGACCAGTCATGGTTCTGGCATAGCATACGGGCAAATATTCAGAGGCTAAAACGCTGCGCACGGCGAATCTCCGACCACATCGCGGCCCCTAGCGCTCTGTGAACGGCTGGAGTTCCGGTATATATCTAATAATAGGGCAGCCTCATTGGAGCAAGTTAGGATTGATGCATTCGCGATCTGTCAACCCAGCGTTCGCAGGCTTGGTAACATGTGCAGATATATATACCTCACCCATGTCGACGCTAGTCCCCTGTGTCTTTTCCCTTCGTTACGACGCCACCCGGTTCATATAGCGTCAGTATCAGTTCGACGCTTAAGTGCTCGAGGGCTCGATGGCTGATCCAACCCCCTCGGATGTGATGCTCGAGAGAGCGGAGTTTGATGGGATTATAGTTGCGGTCCTCAGTTATGGTGTGTAAATCGGTTTCGGAGCTGGTAGCCGCCCCTCACACGAAGTTATTCCCCACTGCAGGCGCTTTAGTGATGCTATATATTCAACTTTTACGGGTGCTGCTTACTCGACCGAAGCGAGGCAAGGTGTTCTGGGGCATTGTCGTGTATTCAGGCATCCTCTTCACACTAGCGAGCATTGCGGCAGGAGGGAAGATCAAATTCGCAGAAAATACATATGTTAACTCTCGGATCGACAACCCACTCAATACCCCTCCACCAAGCGTGATATTTAGAGAGAACGCCCACTGGACGGTCAATGTGATGAGCCAAATATGGTGAGAGGGCTAGTGCCTTATCAAAACCTTCTTTATTTTTGACACGATTGCAGCACAACGCTTGTGCCATGGGTTGGAGATATTCTTATGGTATTTCGCAGAAACTTGCTACGTTGAGCCTCCATGACTCATATTCCCTGCGACAGCTATATCGTGTTATGGTTGTCTGGAACTACAGATGGTGGCTTCTCACGCTCCCAATTCCCGTTTACCTCGCCCGTATTGGTACGTTTATGCAGAGGGAGTTCCGCGGATCTGGCTGAGTTCTCTATCAGCAATGTCCATCCCCCTTCTGATCCTTGACACCAAWCTTGATAAGCAAAACGAACTTGCCAAAACGCAGCTTTATGGGAACGTATTCTACGCCCTCTGTGTCGCGCTGAATATCATGGTCTCTTTCCTGATCACCCTAAGATTGTTGACGATGCGAAGGAAACTGGAAATCGCTCTGGGAAGAGTACATGCCGCTTTTTACACCTCCTTTTTCACCATACTSGTCGAGAGCGGGGCATTTTTCACCCTCTGGGGCATCGTCTACGTAGCTACCCGCTCACAGCGCCATTGGTCGCAAGACGTTTTCCTCCAGCCCTATTCATATATCATCGTGCGTTGTTTTTAATTTTTTTCTACATATGACCTGTGCCAATGCTGAGAATTTTCCCAGAGCATCACGCGCATGCTAATCGTTCTAAGAATGGCACAAAACCGTGCTTGGTCCAAGGACATCGTGTCAGCAGCATCCACGGGTATCATGGACTGGCAAGTGTCATCAGCACACAGTATCCCACTCCATGATGCACCGCCCCCATCATCAACCAAACTAAAGGTCAAGTCACCCGGCTCGTCCTCGGCTTCCACTCACACATTCAGTTAGCAGTAGCTTTTTTATCGTTGTATTTKTCTTTACTATTTTTTTCTCGCAACTATGTGTAACCTCCCCCCCACATGAAGCTCGTAGAGTTGACCTCTTTGTATTGATACATTTCTCACCTAAGTGACTTGATACCCGGTATAGCCGCTGGTGCGAAGTCATGTCGGTGATAAGATGACTGAGATTGAAACAGCCCTGGTCCAAATGAAGGAAAATTATATTATGCGATGTTGGTACAGACTGTGATGACCACCAAGCAGCAACGAAGTTTGATTTGACGACTTCTAATTGACATACTGCGAGTCATAGTGAATACTGGCAAGTCACGATTGAGTCAAGGCGTCTGGTGGTGATCAGAGACCAGCCCAGACCGCCATCATGATTGAGTTATTTGTCRCTATTTTAATGGGAGGGTGTTGTGATACATCTCTACGKTTGCCGGCTACCATGGCGACGGCGTATCCTCCAGATCCTTGCTTTTGCAGTCCATGAACATGGGAATGAGGAGTGTTGAGGGGAGGGGGTAGAACAGATTGTGTGAGTCCTGGACGCGGGTACTGTGGCACAGAAAGCTCTCTTTCTGACATAAATATGATTGCAGATGGTGCGAGTCAACCCCTCTGGATCTGAATCCCTATGAGGGGTGGGTGGAGGCCCACCTACACTGCACGGTCTGACAACGTATCCGCGAGGTGTTTAAATAGGCGAAGAGAGAAGGCGAATGTGGAAGAAAGTGACCTCAGCGGATGTACAACTCCCAAGCCTCCGGCTCGCATGGGCTCGGTGAAAGCCCACCCCATCTGCACCTCCCATTCAAGTACTGCACCACCAGTTGTCGAACCTGCATCTCGTTTAGCACAGGTCTCATAGGGGTGGGCTGAAGGAGTGGTGGGTATCGCGAGGAAGTAGTTGGTGGGTAAGATGAATAGAAAGCCTCCTTCGCTGCCTCTCTGATACGGTGATAGACGGCAAAGAGCACGTCCTCAATGGTCACAAAGGTGTGAGCGATGGTTTTGGGCCGGACCACAATTGGCCGATCCCGGCTTTGGCTTGGCCAAATCGTTAATGCATGTATTGGGGGTGTGGTGGCTGGCTGGTTAACCCACACTTCGCCGTAGCGAAGTAGCATGTTAGCCACCGCGGTGGACGGGCATTCGGAAATCGCCCAGGTAATCCCCGTCCCGTCCATCACGCGTTGAAGGAGGGGTGCCAGTGTCACCGGCTGGTTGTACTGCCTCGGGAGAGGGGCGTAGCCGTACATGAATTCGGTATTCAAAGGGGGGGGTGGTGGCGGCATATTTGTGGGACAGAAAATGACTAGGTACGTTCGATCCTGTTGTGTTTTATGTTATAGCTGCGACAAGTTTCGCAGTATCAGTGGTTCGGCGCCTGCCGGGTGGGGGGGGACACATCATGAGTCATTTTGGTCACTGCGGAACCGGAGTCTAAATGACACACCGCTGGGGTTCTTCAAGAATATGGAAGTCGAACGAAGCTGCGTCTATGACTGGGGGCGCAGCACAAGGCAAGAGAGACGCTGCTTAGGATAGAAAGTCTTTGAATCACTTGCGTTGGGGGAGTCCGGGAGTGGATGGTATCTCTGTCTATCCTACGAGCCTTATATTGTGTGCTCGTACGTCCCGAGCAATCATCCAGGGCGTCTTTCGGATCGTTGACCCAATAACGTTCGTTTGGGGTAGTAACATTCATTTTGCAGATTCAGATCGCAGTTTCCACCCATAGTTACCGTAATCCAGATATCGCGATGCTTCTGTCTGGCTTGGTAACAATGTTCCCGAAGGATGGGAAGCTGGCATATCGGTAGCCTTCTCCGCGATGCAGATGACACCATGCCTAACTGTGCTGCGCACCGAACTCCCAATTGTGGCACGTACGACAGTTTATTAGCATCGTGTCATACCAGCTTGGGGCATCATGGCCCCGTGGTGATAGCCAAACCTCATCGATCTGGTTTGCCTAAGTAATCGGCGAATGGTATTTTACTTATTCCACTTGCAAAGGTGGCAACGGAGAGATCCCTCTCCGTATGTCGGGAGAACCTGATGTTCTTGTCAGTGCATCATCTTTCCTCCCTTTAGCAGTCAAATATGACTATTTGAGGCTTTTTCCGTCGACGAGCGGCAAGCATTTTTAAGTCTTGGGATCCGTTAACCCCATTCTTCTTGCTCGTCAATTGACCCCGGTGACGCAGCGGAGGCTTGGGAGCTTCTCTTCTTCGCCACGTGGATGTATTTGGGCTGACCAAAAATATCGCCTGGGTGTTTGTCGACGATGGGCTTGTACTAACGGGCAAACAGCACAAGGGTGCGGCAACCCCGAGCCAAAAATGCCAGCAACGATGACACATTCAGCTGCAAAGGAACGAGTGCTATTCCCGTATCCTGAACAAAATGTTTTCGCCTGATGACAGAGAATTTGACTCGGAACCGTGCTGAGAAATTCAGATACATCATAGCTGACACTGAAGCAGTGAAGTCATCTCCCTTCAAAGAGCAAAAAAAAAAAAGGTGTCCTTTCCCCATTTTCCAGGGCGGATGTGTGATCCTCGCACGAACGTCTGATCACTCTTCGAAGCCACGTTTTAAGTGTCCAGTACGGCATTGTTCCCCGTCTCTCTTGGTTGTGGTGGCCTGGCATGACCTTCTAATCTCCCTCGGCGGTCTCCTTAGCTCTCACGGACCAAACTTGTAGTGGGCTTATCGAATTACGATTCAATGCCCGGAATAATTTARTACGCTTTCGGGAGTTCAAGCAACCCGATGGGTCTGGGGAGTAGGCCAGCGGACCGATCCGTGTGCTAAATCTATATTGCTTCTAGATTTTTAACAACCGCGAAGCCCAAGCAAAAAGAAGGCCCACGGCACATCTGAGAAGAGGAAGGGTCAGAAGCTATCCCAAATGAAGAGGCCGTGAGTGTCTAGCGTCCTGCCACCGCTCCCAACCTCCTCGATGATCTAACCCTTGAAGCTTGACCCTTCTAACCCTCCTTGATAATTTGATAAGAAGGTACCCCAAGCTTCAGATACGCGGGGCAACAAGCTGACGCTGAYGCTGGCCAAATACAATTAGGGCCTAGTATCGCGATTGGAGGATTTAGTGGGCTAGATGGCGAAGTCCCCGTGGCTGAAAGAATCTATTGTGCATGAATCGGCTGAGCACATCTGTATCACAGGTCATCTCACCGGCTTCGTCGGAATAAAGGTGGAACTGAAGGAACATGATACTAGGCTATTGTGGTTTCTAAGGATGGGGCTGTACCTATGACATTCTGGTGTTGACGGCAAGCTCACACCACTTTTAGAGGTRCACACCTGGCAATATCGAATCAATCCTCCGCCGTAAGCTAGATGTTTCAAAATTGGGAACAGTCTGTTGGCTCTTACGAGACATCTGGCAGGTATCTCAATTCAAAGGTGAGGGAAAGAGATGGAAATTGGTCCGTGGTAGAGAAAATCAATAGTCTCAATAGCAGAAACGCATTTAACCCTGGTTGCTCGGGCGCTTCAAATACCCTAGAAACGGAGATAGCTCTCGCGCATATCGTAAAGTATCTGCCTCATTGTGGAKACAGCACAGCTTGCAGCTAATTTGAAGGGGACAATCTATTGACCTTCGTAGTGCACTAGGCATGATCACCGATTAAACAGGGTTTGTAGTCAGAGTATTGAGCATAGCAGTGGAGGATCCACGAGCATCCTACAACGACGTAGACGTCTTGCTGTAACGATGGACCCTCCCTTCACGGTAGTCATTCGAGTAGCCATCTTGATCACCGGAGGATGAAATTCCTACCGGACTTGCGGTAAGAAAACATCCTATAGCATCCTGTGGCCCAACGAGTTTCGTTGATGAGAGATGTTCAGTCGGTTGGCCATCAGTCCCGAGCCCGCGGCAACCCTCCTACGGCTGTTAAGGGATCGAAAGCGGGGATCTGCTCTGGAATCAGTCTCATGACCCTTTAACAATCTATATTGGGCATTCTGGGGATCGATTCGACGATCGGAGCGAATGGAATGACAACAAGGTTTGAGGGGAAGCCGACTCCGATTGTCGAGTTTGTCGCTCGGTCAATGCCATCCACATGCCAACTCGAGGCGCTTGTATCCCACCCTTTCAGAGATACAATAAGGCCATGGGAAAGCCACTTAAGTAACTGGGGTCAGGCGACGTTTGCTGATTTTGACAGATCCAACATATCGGCCCTTTCGTTCCCCAAGAAGCTCGACTACTCCTATTCGGAACAATGCGAACCGCAAACCYCATCTCGATGCTGGGAACCTCGCGTTTTTTRTGTACGACATGAGTATGGGAGAGTGGTCCATTCCCCGAGTCACACCCTATCAAGGTTTTAATTGACGCCCGATGGCGGAAAGGTCTGGCCGCGCCTTGCTGCACCTCGCGCCGCTGCACCGAATCGTTTCAAAGTAGGAGCGGGCATAGAAAGGCCCGTCACCTCTGTCATCYGCGACCTGGGAAGCTAACCCCCCTCACGACCCCGCCCGTCAGACAAAGGAAGAACCGGATATAGCGGTTTTAAATCAGAGGACAATGGGRTGATRAAAGAAGYTAGAGAGCATCATTCGGACCTGGYGTTGTTGCTTAGCRGAAACACGACCCGTGTTGTAAGTACCTATATATAACGTACTGTACATAGGTCAAGTTTTGGAGTGGGGGTTCGTTAGCCGTTCCGTTGCTACCTGCGCCGTTGTCACCTTCACTGGAGGGATCAGACTCGCTGAATTGACCGCGCAGTGTCTAGCCATGTAGTCGTCTTGTCACGGGCGACTAATATCCCTGCATACATTTTTAACATCCGGCAGCTTGGCGGGCTTCTAATAGGCTGGAGGGGAATAGGAAATGCCAACACATACTTCACTCCGTGCCCCATGGAACGTCCAGTAAAGCAGCGTATCCAATGCACTATGGCTTATTCGCATAACTCCAAATTAATGAGTAGTAAAAAGTGCCGTCACTGCGTCGATCAATCCGAGGCCAACCCTGGCTGCAGACCCTAGATTACGGTACTTGTGTACAGTACACAAATGTCAATATGTATCCAGGAACTAATAGCTGTCATGTTCGCGATATTTATCCCTATTGATCGGCATTTGACTCYGCAACATGGATGATACTGTAAGTATTTGTATGGTGAACCTCGAATCCCCAGATGCTAATGTTGCCGAGAAGGAGATCAACACCGCTCGGGAGTATTGGTTGGGCTGAGCTGCCTATCGGGGGTTTAGTCGACCTAGGCTTTGTACTCAACCCCAACTCACYGGTGCGTCGTTCGAGCGCAGCGAGAATCTTCCCTTGTGTGTCCTGCGGTAGCTGGGGGTGRGAGGAGTCGAGGTCAATGGTCTGTGCAGATATGGACTGAAGGTGCAGGAGCAAATCCAATGCTGAATTTTTCTGGTTCGGGGTGGTGAAGAGTGTTCCAATGTGGGAAAACGGAGAGTGRATATGGATCGGGGAAGTCAATTCAATATCCAATAACTCCGCGCATTGATCTAGTCTTAGGTTCCCCAGCAAGTCAAGGGGAAAGAGYGTTGTTTGACACCGCTCCAAGGGCGAATTTTCGGTATCGGAAGGAAGGCTTGCTGGGAAAAAACGTGGAGCAGAAGGGGCTTGCCACTGTGGGGGTGAGAGTAAGTATCCCGAAGGCAATAGTATACCCCTGTGGACCAATAGTAAAAGTCCTCAGATAGAAAGTTCCATACTCGATTTTGGGAAGKGTAGGTCATRTTAGGTTGCCAATGTGGGTTKRCCGCTGGATGACGACTGTAGCATGCTCCCGGAACCAACRCATCCTGGTACTACATCAGCCTGATTGCCAAGGTCGATGGAGGAGAGCACACGTATTGTGCAACATATACAAAATCGAGTGACTGCGACAATTCTTTTCAGGTCGTTTCGAAGRTTTGATTTAGTGAGAGTATACCTGTACAAAGGGCAATGTGATGCTGAGCATTAGGAAATGCCTCGGCGGGGAATGAAAGGATGGAAGAAGCCAAAAGATACTTTCAACCGCGTGTCCCTCGTTAACTTTTCAAGGAGTATCGCCGGAAGCCCGATCACCTGGAGTACAGTACGTCAGGGTAGGGTTCGCGAGCACATCCGGTGGGCTRCACGCCTTGATTGGTGCTAGGTCCTATCATTAGGCATAAGTGCTAACCGAAGAGGGCGATGCTGATAGTTGATCCGATTTTCGGACCACTGGCGCCAATCCAAAAGGCTGCTTATGGCCATTATTGTATTGTACTGCAGTGGTGAAACCGGCGCTGTATACGTCAGCCGGTAAGCCTCGAGTGGTGGCAAGGCATGAGTTAGATATGACCAATACATCAATATTCCATAAAGATGTTTCAAAACATCAACGGGAAAGATCTGAGTGCTACTTTACGATAACACCCTCGGAAATAAAAGAAAATCAATGTCCAATCAGATGTTGGGGCTGCCGTGATGCCCTACAAAGTGAGTGATTGAGCGAAGCGCTGATTGCAATTATCGGATACATATACTTAAAATGGGCTCCGTGAGCGGAACCTTGGTCTGGCTGCCGTCGCTTGGTGCTGACAGTTGTGGTAGCGGACTTTCCGTTGCGGAGGATAAAAATGACGACCGCGTATGAAGGCTGGGTATAACTTGGCGTGAAAGTAGCCCGGGCACCCGCGCTGACGCCTATATGGTTCCCCAGGCAAACTAGAGTTTTCGGTGTTACATGACGTCACTCATTACACAAGTGGAGGCGTGACAAGAGCCCCCGTGAACTCAGAGGTTTAGTTACCTCCCCGGTAAACAAACCAAGTGCAGGAAAGCTGGGAATTATAGGCCGCTGTTCGGTTGTTYACCTAGCAACACTGCTAAAGCTAGCGTGGCGATTAACTTGCTCCAACGTGACCATCAAAGCTTTAAGTTTAAAGGCCCCACCCAACTCAGCGTGAAACTAGGCTGTGCTTGATATACCGAAGGTGCAGGATCACAGATTCTACTATCTACCGTACCTTCACGCTCCAACTTGAGTCGCCGCCTGATAGTAATTTGAGAGCATATCAGAAGTGTTATCACGAAATATACCTACACACTCTGTGCAGCTAAGCCTGCAATAAGATCAAATAAGTGATTMTTGCTTGTCGAAATATTTGTTTTCAAAGAATATTGTTGAGTACAAMATGTTACATATTAGAGCCACGAATTTGACCATCCCGTAGTCATTATTGTATGGTGCAATGACGGTCACGCACCCTCCGTACGGCCAAGCCTATTATAGGATCTAATATGTAATTCTTATTTGCTAAAATATTTGACCATTAAAAACCTGAAAACAAATATTTTAACAAGAACTCCATATTAGATCTTCCGATAGGCTTACCTGCACAGAGTGACAGTACCATGAGGYGGAAGGGGAATCARCCATTCTCGCCACGTRTGATAGGGTATGTATTGATMTGGACCATTCCTCGTAAGTATCTGGATTAAAAACGTCAAACATTGACAGACAGGGGGGTAAGATGTAGGAGAACAAATCTCGTGCCCCAATARCCTGGGTACTAGTTTAGCACAGAACCAAKGCTGATGCCCCGTCAACTTGATGACTTACATCCAAAGCTCTCGACTAAGCYGCAGGGCCACCRCGGTCCGCCATGGTGATCCGGTCATTTTCGTACRTATTGCGGTTGTGCGCATATAGTGAACTTGTGCTGYACGTYGTCTCGGGGGAYATTGGTTATTCCGGTTTTTGGGGTCAAGTCCTRACATGAAARTACGCCAGCAACAGCTGCGCACTTACCGCGGGAATGCGYTATCTCTTCTTGCGCTCAATAGMTTGAAGACTCTCGGCGCAGAGAATTCATCGTTCGCATRTCGTTRTCTCCGCATTCCCCTCATCCACCAACCATAATATCCAATTCTCTTTGCCGATCGMTCATTCCCCTCACCTCGGTGACCTTGTCCTGCATAGTTTCACGCATCGTCTAACCAGGATCACATTCTTATCTGAGATAATGTAGCCGTAAACCACGCCCCACAGGTGCCGACGCACAGCCAAAAAGTAGTGGTGGTTTAATTTGAGACTGTCGAATTAACATGTGGTTTTGTGGGCGTCCGTACTTCGCGTGGCAACAGAAGGTTTATACCGCGAAGCTCTGCACAGAATTTAGCCCAATCTCTCGTTTTCCAGACGCTCGCATCGCCAAACAGTAAATGAGAAGACACTGCCAAAAGCAGCAAATATTTAACCTGGAAAAGAACAGGTCCATATCCACAACTACATACAGAACGCCGCAAAACGAAAACTATCATTTCAAAATTCTCGCGTATCCCCATTGACACATACCTCGACTAAGTCCCCAACGGAGCCCCCGACTTCCCCCCTCATTGGCTCCTCCGACTGCTAAAACTATTTCGGCGGGGATCGAAGTACGGGGGAAACGGATCATGCGCTCGGTCATGAGGCATTTAAGTCTTATCGAACGGATTTCTTCAAGCAATTGACCTACTAAGACTCTTGCTATCAAGAATACCCTATACAACGCCCGGAAGGCGCATCGAAGGGATCCCCAAATCCTTACAGAATATACTGCCGGTCTGCACATCTTGCTCGTACCGATAAGGGCAGGTCATTGCTCGGTATCCATACCGATCCCAGGAGTGGTAAGCTGAAAGGTCCCAACTATTTGCACCTAGGATCTGTTCTGATAACCTGGAAACGTTTGGGACAGACCCAGGAAAGGCGTTACAAGGGTCCCAGGACACGGGAGTCGGCTCTTAGACTTGCAGAGCAATTACCGRGGTGGCCCAAGCCTCCAGTTGGACAGCGAGTTTCCGAAAATTTTGCCTTGGGTTGGACAGGTACTTACTATAGCTCAGCTAAGCCTTGAGCTKGCCGAGGCTGACACCTACAAAAACATAGGTGTGAACGACTTCCGCCTCCCAGATCCAGTGAGACCCGTGCGTACTAGCCTATCCACAGGGTCACTTTGACGTTCTCGGCAACAGAAGGCTGACAAAAAGCTTATTAGTGAGCTCAAGTATTATCAAAGGACAGAGCAAATACCAGGACGCTAGCCACGGTAATTTGAGTAGCCGTACAGGTGAGCGTCTAACGCTGGGAGAGAATTCAAGCGCCTTGAAATTTGGGGTTACTGATTAATGGAYTACACAGCAATAGCGAGAAAGCCAGCAAAAAAATTAATAGCAGCACGATCCACTTTGGAAAGCAAAGGAGTACACGACATCAGTGATGCCGATGAATAACCATCGCTTCCCGGGAGAGCCAATGGAAGGAGGAAAGCTCCAAGGAGAAGTCCAACAACAAGTGTTCATTTCGGACTGCCCTCCTACGCCGTTTATATTTCCAGTGCCGCTACCAGCCGTAGCAAGCGTCAGCACCAGCGCCACACCGATGATTGTCATGGAGAGTCATGGTACCCCAAGGCCATTGAATGACAGCCTGCTTGGAGGAGCGGTGCCATGGACCATCAATTTTGATCTGGACCATYGAGCTAGCGCCCTGCGGCCAGTAGTCGARCCCATAGTCTGCAATATGCCAACGTACGAGGGACACCTGTGGGGTGCTGYGACCGACTATGTCAAAGGGTCCAACGGGAGCGAAACAATACACTTTGCCAATGTTTCAACACCAGCGACCAACCCGCCGGTAACAATGCTGAGGATCATCACAGGACTTGATGAGACTATCACAGTCCATCCGGGGGTGGGGAACCACCATGTCTCGGTTGTAGATGTACAGCGAGYTGTAGTTGCGTGGATGGCCCGGGTAGAACAGATGGCACGGATGCATGRCCAAAGTGCCGGCTTGACACGGGAGGTAACAGTGAAAGCGGGGGACGGAGCAGAGCTAAGAGTCGACGTGTGGGTCTGGAGGGGATTGGTGCCCACAGGTACGCGGGTTGATGTTCTGGCACTTGAATTGTGAGACGCTCGAGTTTGGGGCTAGGACTATTATTATAGAGTACTGTATGATTTATGGATTGATGGGATTTTCTGTTACGATTTGGGCTGGCAAATGAATGTGACATCTATGTTTTTCTTGAAAAAAAGAAAAAGGAAACGAGGGAGAYGGAAGAAAGAGRCGGAGGCGAGGAGAAGAGAGAAGGCGAAAACACAGCATAGGAAGAGGAGATAAGAAGAAAAGAAGAGAAGAAGAGAAGACTGAGTTAAGCGCTGTCGCTTTGGGTMTGGACCAACACAGTGGAAACAAAGATGCGTACCTATCTCTGGGACAAATCGGGATCAACAACCTCAGGTCACGTAAATATCACGGTATGCGGAAYAAACAGACCATATGGTGTGGTTTATTCCCGTCAACAAAAACATCTATTAGCACCGGTGTGGGCCCCAGCCGAAGCACCTTCAAATAGACGGCGGCAACTTCAGACCGACCGAGCGACGAGCGTTTATACAGCCGCGATGAGCTTTTATRATTTTGGTTGGAGGTCACTATCAAACTATCAAAGCGCCATCAGCTTATTTACGACTCGGGGGACAACGCTGTATAGGAGAAAGCATATTGGTGATAGCCACAGAGTCGCCACCGCCGCAAAACTATTTCTGGGCATCACATGTGGAGATGTTTTAGCAGCGTCGCTATTATGAAATCCTACAAATGAACGTATAGTACATCCACCCTTCGATGCCATTCCTTGGTCGCCAAAAAAAAAAAACACCCGCTAAACTCCGTCGAGTGATAGCAGTTGGGACATACCAGCGTGTAGGAGCCTCACGTAGAATCCTAAATTTATCCACACATTAGACGGGGTTACAGCTAATTCACATTGGAAAACTCTGTCTAAACAATAACATCAAATCTACCCTTGGTTTACAAATATATGTGTTGATGTCTGAGTCCCACATATTGGTTGGTACAGTTGAAGAATCGAAAACATTTATAACTATCGCACCCTGAGCGGGGCTTTTGTATTTCCGTCCCTCTCAAGCGTATAGCCATGAGCCACTGAGGCGGGCCGCCAACAGCTCGGCACCTCAGTTATAGCTACCTTCTCTCCGCCTTGGGAGCCGGCGATTATTATGCGTACATCATGTTCGATAGATACATTTAGCACTTCCATTACAACCGCATGATGAATATCAGCTACGATCTCCATAAGTGGATCAGCGTTTCTCGCGACTACATTCACGCGCACCTATCGCATTGCTCCGACACGGCGGTGTCAATACAAGTCACAGATACATGTGATAAGTTAAAGCTCTTCCTGGTTCTTCCCCGACTATACTTAGAGAGAGAATGCGAGGAAAGGGAAAGGGGGGGGGGGGGTTGGCGATGGGGTTTGTGGCTTCTCCCAAAAAACACAACATATCTTTCTCCAACTGCTGGGGCCGGAAAATGTTTGTCATAGGGCCCAGAGTAATGACGGATGCGTGTCCAAACTTGTGAGTACTCCCTCGCCGGTCTATGATGTGCTGGAATCCAATTCTAAGCTAGGCTAAGTGTGGGGGGGCTCGATTACTGCAACTTGTCGTGGGACAGGCATGAGACGCATACGCAGATCAAATATGTATTATACTTTGTTTGTTTAGGGGGACCACGATCTAGGAGGAGACAGTAAGCTAGCGGAACCAAGCACGAGAAACAGCGGCCGTGCCCACCTAAGACAGGCAGAAGATGCTTCGACCTCAAAAGACCGACATGCCTTCACCCAAACAGGTGAGAGAGCCCCTCAGGCGAGCCGATCCAACATGTAACACCTCTCCGCTTTTCCCAGGTAGAACATTGAGCGAGATGACTGTGGATGAATTGGCAGGTGCTGGTTTTCTCGTTTAGACTGGATCAATATAGACCTTTCCATCCTTGACAGAGGACATACGCCTCCTTGGATTCCGGACGGGTTAGCTGGGGCTTGAGTATCCTGACGTCGTTAAAATTAGGGTGAAGTTGGAATTTGTGGAACTTTCGCAAAAGTGGGTGGGTAGAGAATTTCATCCTGCATTTATCCATCTCAACGGTGGTTGAAGGGGAGCATAAAGAGCCACTTACAACAAAACGCCACCTCTCCTCTTGCCAATAGTCTCTGCCGTCCGAAGGTGGAGCGAAGCGAAATCATAAACCGACTCGCAGACCTCTAAAGTGGACTCGGTGTCCGCCGCTTCGTTCCCTGTTGAGTTCGCCGTCATGTCGGAGAGGATGATGTCGGCTTTTCCACCAGAATTCCCCTTGATACTGAGCAAGCTGTGTAAAAGGTCTCCCGTTTCCGGCTTGAGAAAGTCAGCTTTAACATCAAGAACGCCGTGGATTGGTTTCATAGGTAGTAAATCCACTGCAACGATCGTTCCCCTTCCTCTTGGCCGACTGGCACCGTCACCGTCAATGTTGAGCGGGTCGAGCTCTTCCTCCGCCACCACATCCTTCCTTTTATCCTCGCTCTGAAACTCTTCCCCATCCGCCTGTCCCTTTGCCACAACTTCCAACTTGGGTCCACTCCACGTCCCATACCGCTCAATCATCCGCTGCCCATTCCTTCCATACCCAAACCCTTTCACCCTAAGCCTCTCTCCATCCCTCTCCCCTCTGATCCCCCACCCCAATTTCCCCGCAACAACCTGACTCCATCCGCCTGGTGCGGCGCCGAGGTCGACGACGGCGTTGACGTGGGGTTTCATCAGAAAATTGTTCCATTTCGCGTCGATTTGGATGAGTTCGAATGCGGAAGGGGAGCGGTAGGCGAGAGGAATACTGAGGCGGCCTTTGACGTAGGGGTCTCTGTACTGTCTGGAGAGCCAGCCGCGCGAGGAGGGCGAGATGATGTGGAGGGGTCTGGACGGTCGAAGCATAGGGGAAGCGCTCTTCACGTGCGCGTTGATCGACGCATATAGTCACTCGGTGGTAGTGGGGATCCCGTATCCTCTTGCCTCCACCTGCACCTTCCAGCTCTGAGCTTATCTTATCATCGAAATACACTATTTCACTCCGTTCGCGAGATATGCCCACCCCCAAAATCCTTCATCTGCTGAGCTTCGTGCGACAAACCCAACTAGGGTTTCATGCACGTCATGGTTCAGCGCGCTGTTTTTTTACTCTCTTGCCTCACACGATGGCTTATCGAATGCCGATGTGGGCAATGTCTGGGTAACTTTTAAATTCGCATTGGKTTCAAAAAACCCACGCCGCAAGTATGTAACTAATTTTGATTGATGCGCATGGCGACCCAGCTGTGCAACTTACACCACCATGTCATCGCTTATGATTAGGATTCTCTACCCAGGTACATGCGATGCTTGTTATACAGCCACACTACAGCAGCTACTTTGTCACCATTCAAGTGAGTGCAACGGACTCCCTCTTACTTTTGGTTTCCTGCTGATAGTGGACCTAGTTGTTCGGTCCGACTCGTTATAGGTACTTCAAAGCTTAGCCTGATCCGCCGTACATCTAACTGACTGTTTTCTCTCGGTCATGTTAGCATAGCCTGGCTTCTAACGCGTCGAAACTATGGATAATCGTTTATCTAAATTGGAGCGAGAGCAAAGGTCAGCTGAGGCGGAGAGATTTGCCATGGTCGGGATAACGACGTATAAAGAATTCGAGCATACGGGGACACTGAGCGATCTGGAGAAGGCGATTGGGTGTTTCCAGCGGGCATTGTCGCTCGCCCCAGAGGGTCACGCGGAGAAGCCGCAGTATCTCAATAATCTCGGAATTTCTTTCGCGAATCGATTTGGTCGCACAGGGATGCTGGATGACCTTGATGAGGCCATCCAGAACACACAGCAGGCCGTGTCCCTCACATCTGACGATCATGCTCGCAAACCAATTTACCTCATCAACCTCGGAAATTCCTTCCTGGATCGATTTGGGCGTACTGGGATGCTCAGTGACATCAAGGAGGCCATACAGAACCAACAACATGCCATCTTGCTCACTCCTGATTATCACGCTCACAAACCTATCTACCTTACCAACCTCGGTACTTCCTTCCATCGCCAATTTTGGCGCACCGGGATGCTGAGTGACATCGAGGAGGCCATCAAGCACCAACAGCAAGCTGTATCACTCATTCCTGATAACCATCCCAGCAAACCAGCCTGCCTCACCAACCTCGGCACTTCCTTCCAGGGTCGATTTTCGCATACAGGGAACCTGAGTGATATTGGGGAGGCCATCAAGCACCAACAGCGAGCTGTGTCTCTTATTCCTAATGACCATGTTGGAAAATCAGTGTACTTCAGCAACCTCGGGACCTCCTTCGATGCTCGATTTAGGCGCACAGGGGTGCCGAGTGACCTCATGGAGGCCATCAGGAACGACCGGCAGGCAGTGTTGCTCACTCCAGAGAATCATCCCGGTAAACCAGCATACCTCAGCAAACTCGGGCTTTCCTGCCAGAGCCAATTTGCGCGCGCAGGAGTGCTTAGCGACCTCGAGGAGGCCATTGGGCACCAACAGCAGGCTGTGTCGCTCACGCCTGATGGCCATGCCGATAAACCACGATGGCTCAATTATCTCGGACTTTCTTTCCAGAGTCGATTTGGTCACACAGGAGTGTTGAGTGACGTCGAGGAGGCCATCAAATATCACCAGCAGGCCGCGTCGCTCACGCCTGATGATCATGCCAATAAACCATGGTGCCTCAGTTATATCGGCAATTCTTTCAAAAGTCGATATCACCGAACAGGGATGCAGGACGATTTGGAGGAAGCTATTTCGAATTTTCAATCAGCTGCAACATCCAATATCAGCTCAATATCGCTCAGATGCCATGCATTCAGAAGGTGGGCTTGCTTAGAAGCCACACGGAATCCCCCCGCTGCTGTGAGCCCATACCGCCAGGCTATCAATCTCCTTCCACGAGTTGCTTGGATTGGTGACTCTATTGCCACACGCCATTTACAGCTCACCGGCCTTGACGATGTTCCAAGAGAGGCTGCTGCATTCGCCCTCGATGTTGGCCGTCCAGATCTTGCACTCGAGTGGCTCGAGCAAGGCCGTTCGGTTGTCTGGAGTCAATTCCTTCACCTACGGACCTCGGTCAATCACCTCGGTCAAGCTCACCCAGATCTCTGCGCTGAGTTCACAAAAATCTCACATGAGCTTCAAAATGCTGCCACTCGAGGACACATGCCAGAGGATGTCGATGTTGGGAATCCCATTTTGTTCGAGGAAGAGACCCAACGCCATCATCGCCTCGCAGAGAAGTGGGAGTTGCTTGTGGAGAAAATCCGATCCCATCCGGACTTTCATGACTTTCTTCTTCCGAAAAAGGTCTCCGTTCTCATGGAAGCGGCCGCCTCAGGTCCCGTGGTTGTCATCAACATCCATCAACGCCGGTGCGACGCATTGATAGTGAAGCGGGGTACAGACCATGTACTCCATATTCCATTGGATAAGCTTCGTTACGAGGATGTGGTTAAGATGTCGGAGATTTTTAAGGAAGATCTTATCGACCACCGCTATCGTGGCAATCCGACCAGAGGAGGGAGTGCACGTCTAGCAGGAATCTTGTCAAAATTATTCTTGCACGTTGTCGCTCCCGTTCTGAAAGGCCTGGGTTTGATGGTAAAAGTGATTTATTGTCTTGGAACGCCATAACTGACGTTGATTGCAGACGGACGACAAGCCTGATCCCTCAAGTCTTCCTCGCGTTTGGTGGTGTCCAACAGGTCCCCTCACTTTCCTTCCGCTCCATGCCGCCTGTCGCACCGTTGGGGCCAGAACTGAAGGGACGTTTACCCACGTTATTTCGTCATATACACCAACAGTCAACGCTTTGCTTGAGGCTAGAGCAGCGAAACTACAGCCATTCAATCGAATCGTCGGCGTTGCAATGACTCATACTCCAAGTTTTCCTTGGCTTCCGGATGTCGAGACGGAGATCGCACATATAGGGAAGCTGTTTTCTGATGACACCGAGCATCGATGTGATATACTTCGGGACGAGCAGGCGACAGGAGAACGGGTGCTGGCCCATATGGCAAATAGCAGCTGGATTCACCTCGCATGTCACGCCATCCAGGACGAGCAAGCGCCCACACAGAGTGGCTTCTGTCTCCACGACCGGCGCTTGATGATCACAGACATTATTGCCAAGCAATTTGCTCATGCCGATTTTGCATTCTTGTCAGCTTGTGAGACGGCGACTGGAGCTGAGAAGGCATCGGATGAGGCGGTACATATCGCTGCTGCAATGCTGGGGGCGGGATATCGGAATGTGATTGGGACGATGTGGGCGATACCCGACGAGGTGGCTCCGAGAATTGCGGCAAAGGTGTATGAAGTGCTTCTGTCTGGAGGAGAACCGGATAGTAATCGGGCAGCACAAGCGCTGCATGAAGCTGTGAGAGAGGAGCGAGAGTTGAACCCTGATTCGTTTAATTTTTGGGTGCCCTTTGTACATTATGGCGTATGATATATGTGTATACGATCCCTACCGTATGGAAATACGTTCTGTAGACCGCGGGAGGCCTGTGGTGCAGAGTCTGTGATTCCGAGTTGTTTGACCTGTCAGCGGCGCGTTGAAAGTATTGCTCTATTCCCTATCTGTGGGCTACCCACCCATATACCAAGCGCGCTGGCCATGCGCAGTAGTTCGGTCAAGTTCGCAAGCTGGACCACTGTTAGTTAACTGCCTGATAGTTGAAGCAGGGCCTACTCAGGACTCAGGTATTGTAGGCCCACTGATGAACGCTCTGCAGTTTCTACGCACGTATTTACACCCGTTCTCATACAAACACGTTTTGGCACCATTTTTCCGGGAGTAGTCCATTAAGAACCGCAAGAAACAAGAGCTTCAGAGATTTATGGGACACATTGGTCTACAACAGTTAATAATAATGGGCCATATGAATCGCTGCACAGTTATTCACTTACTGAGGTCAACATGCGTTAGTGGGAATTTCTCTCCCTTATCATCACACTTATTATTAACCTGAATCGTAACTCCTGTGAAAGGCGCCGGAAGGGGGATCCTTGTAAAAACAGCACAAGCTCAGCACTGGAATCGGCGAGTGCCACCACGTCATGCCACCGCCACCCAGAACTGCGAGAGCGCAAGTCCACTCTACCCAGGGTATTGCAAGTTATGTGTGTACCATGATTGTTACCAATGCATGCCGGTGTTGGAGATCCAGGGCTGAGACGTTGCTGAGCTTTCGCGATTTGGAAATGCCCCCGTAGATTTGCCTTACTTGTGTCCCGAGGAGATCCAGGATCACCTATGTACAGGAGCTGAGGAGGCCGGCACATCAAATACGTTGAGTCGAAGGCGTTCGGTTCCCAAAGGCAGGAAGGGCTAACGCATAGTCTACACCTATCGCTGTGATGAAAGCGGCGCGGCGAGAAGGGTGCGACTAATGAAAGCCATTAGGCTCTCTGCGTTGACCACCTGGAGGTCACGCAAGGGTATAAACGATGATGAGCTGGATGGGGATTTCAGATTATGCTTACCCCTTTCATGACCCCTGACCCAACTTCGTTCCTTCTAGAAGTCTTGCAAGTAATCCTGCTCGGTCAGCTCACTTCCGGTGGACGGATCAAGTGCTTTGTCGCTTGCATTTACCGCGTCATATCAGAGACGATATCACCTCCCACATCTATAGATCTTAGAAATTTGTTGTCGCGGATTTAATAATTATTGCTCTGTGAATGGAGTACGCACAGCGGCCCTCGGAGGAATGTGTGTCTTCTGTACAGTAACCATGTCTTCTGCATATGGATACAGAAGCCTGTACCCACGGATTAGTACGATAGGCGCGGAGGCTTGAGAAGAACTGACCTAAAAAGGTACATAATTATGAAATATGCTCGGCTGATGCAAGTCGAAGCGCACCACACGTCGTACGAAAAAGAACGCCATGACCATCCCCTCACTTAATGTGGTGGGTTTGCGGATGCGTCTGCGACTGTTATCGAAAAAAAACTTCCGGAATATACATCAAGCTTGGCTGAGAAGGTGAGCCGACGATTTGTTGGGGTTGAAGGCATTTGGGAGTAGTTGTATTGGTAACTCATAAATCTTTGATTTCGGTATTTCACAGTCAGCTACAGCAGGTGATAGTTGTGACCCCCATTTTTCGGCTATTAGCATAACTTTCCAAATAGTTACGACAAGCGGCACAGAAACCTATTCAGGCGACTCCGCAATCAAACCTGTTTCCGAGTCGGGGACAGTCGGGGAAGGATCGTCGTCATAGCCAATGCCCGAGAGACAAATTGTATACCAATGCGAGAGTTCTTCTAACAAATACATACATACCAGAATGGCATAAATACTCCACTGGTGCAGGTCTTTTCCTTCAACAACAAACCATGGCTTCCTCAGCCTTTCCTACTGCAGAAGTCGATCTCAAAGCACACCCGACCGCTCTCAAGCTCATCGAGCACTGCATCCCTTTTCTAAATGGCCTCACCGACCTGTATGTGCTCACTCAACTACTTCCATATTGACTTTCTTGTTCCCTGACTGCCCACTCGCGTTCTTCAGGACCCCAGGGCCTGCACTTGAGGCCTACCTCAATACTCACTACGGCCCTAATACGCCCTTCTACACTACCCTCCGTGAGCTCGTCCTCATGGGGCTTTCTGAAAAATGGATTGCGACGGTAGAGCTTGACGGTCCCCGCTATCGACGAAGCCGACTTTGTGGCCCCTGCGAAGCGTCGAAGTATTTCAGCATGGCCGCTGTATATATGGACAGCGGTTACCGCCCTG
The DNA here is from genome assembly GCA_023014305.1 of Lepiota subincarnata. Taxonomy (NCBI): domain Eukaryota; kingdom Fungi; phylum Basidiomycota; class Agaricomycetes; order Agaricales; family Agaricaceae; genus Lepiota; species Lepiota subincarnata. Next base: position 118,246 of record JAECYV010000037.1, read on the forward strand.
CAACCACCAGCAGGACCGAAGAAGGCAAAATCGATGATGTTTACGAGACAACGGAATTCAGTGGGCAATTCCATACCCACCCATATGGAGAGATAAATGCAGTGATTGCGTTGGATGACACAGCGGAGCTACGGGGTATTGATTTCTGGCAAGGTCCTGGATGGACTAGTCCTGGGCCGGGTACTAGACATTATCCGACAGCGAGGGGAGGACGGCTTATGGCGTTTTTCTTCTTGCCTGCGGGTAGAATTGCGTACCGTGACCAGGCGCCGGAAAGGCTTCCGGGAGGCTTAGTTGCCCCGATTTCAGACTGGGAGGAGTTGGGAGTGACTCGCAAAGAGGGCCAAGATTAGTCGGGGGGTCAGGGGAGGATTCATTAGATCTGTGACAGGATGTGAGTGATGGATCGATACATTACATAGATATGTGACAGTGGTGTGAATCATGGGTTAGTTCGCTTGGACACCATCGGCGCAGAACACGCGTAGGAATCGTTCATTCCACAAATCCTCTGTCCTCTACTGCCCGCTCCTCCTCCCCCCTACCTCCGTCGTCCGTGCGCCTCCTCGCCCATCCCGCTTTTGTGCTTGCTCGCATTATATCACCCCCCTGACATGTATCCAAAAATACTCGGGAACCGGTGCCTAGTTGAAATCGACCCTTACCCTGGGATTTCCGAACTGATTGGCTAACTCAGGAATTGCCCTGCTCTCTTCACGCTTCTTCTCTTCCTGTCTTCCTTCCCCTCCCTCCGCTACCTCCTTCTGACCAACTCCTTATCCATCGTATTTTCGCACTTTTTCACGTTCCTACAGCCAGCCCGTCTTTGTGTTCAAGCCCAGGCCCTACAAGTACATATTAAATTTTGGACGGGATTCGAAACAGCACAATACAGTTCTCTTCTCTATAAACAAGCAGCAAATTCTTCTGGGTCCGACTTGTTTCCTCACAAACAAAGTAGAAATAATATTTCTTTCTTATCCGCCTCCTTCTGGCTCTGCATATTCAGTCTCAAGAATCCCTGCTTCCCAGGCCGTTTCTCTGCGCCACCATATGCCCTGCCCTTCACAGCTCAAGTGTCAGCAGATCCACCCGCGTTCCTATCTGCTTCAATCCCCTCCACACCCACACTTCAACACCCATCTCGGTCCCATCCCTTGCCCTAACCGTTCTCCACCTTGACAATCCAGCACTTTGACCACGCAACCTTGCCATCCGCTCGGCCTGGTTCATCCTTGCAATCACCGCCCGCTGTACATCGCCGACAGAGACCTGGTAGTTCCCAACCCGAGGATCGACCGGGATAGTCTCGCCGAAGCTTGTTACGATTCTCAAACTGGTGGGCTCGTTACTGGCACCTCCGTATCTGCAAAGTGCACCGTCCTCTCACCATTGGCTCCCGCAATGTAGTTGTTCGCAGCGCCCCACATATGCCCATRGAATGCTGGCATATCRCTTACTGTCGGTTCGACAACGGGTCGTAATGCCACTCGGTGGCTCAGCGCAAAGTTGATGAACGATGGTGTGCTTTCAAGCACCATATCGATGGGCGGCGCTTGCCTGCCGCGATCCTCTAAAGCATCCGTTGCCACACTTACAGTGGGCACATCGTCTTCCGCTGGTAGTGGCACTGGGAACATCATTGGTGTAGGGGGGCAGCCGTTTCCCCCGTTTGACCGATAAACACGTCGCTGTGCAAGTGCGGGGGACCTCGTTTCCCCTGCTGACTCTCCTCTCTCCGTTGACCATCCTCTCTCTCTCAGCCATCTTTGCAGGTACTCGTTGTTCGTGCTATTGTTCCTTRACATCACTGGGGTTGTTCCTCGGATATATCTCTGGTATGTGTTACTGTTGCTATCGCCATATTACCTGATTACAATGATCAGTACATCGCTAACCGATCCTCCCCCAACAGCTCCCCACCGTATCTAGGCGCTCACCTTGAAATCAACTGCACTTTTTTCGATTTCTTCTGTGACCTTTTCCAATAACGATGAGTACTTGTGCTCACTAACRAGATGTATTAACTCCCACTATTACTTGACACATTGGAAGGAGCTCACAGATGATCAACGTAAAGTGGAATGCCTAATAAGTATCTTGTCTTTTGGCCTGCGGAAATCAGACCCGGCGTTTAGTCAGTTCGAGGCGAAATCTGACGCGACTTGGTGTCTGTTGGCTCAAAGAGTCCTGTTTCGTTTTACTCTCGGACGTCCTAACCCACTTGTGGCCTTGCTAGAACGCGTGTACGTTTCTTCCTAGAGGAATAACAATTTAATGGTCGGTGGCGACTCTCCCGCCCCACGGYGGTTGACAGCACTTCTACTTGTCCTGTGGTGTACGAGATTAACATCTGTGGSGCTCCTTTCTATGTGCGATTAYGATGCTTCTACCCACCTGTTCTGTGGTATGGCAATGGCTCTTGCGATGTCCCCCGGCGCTTTCCCCGGCRCTTTTTCGGCTCCCGGCGAATGTCGAGATGCAGGGCTGGTGGTATACTCAGGTGCTTGAAGGGGAGTCTTTGAATGTTCTTCCTGGTCCTTTGTTTGGGGGATCCTCCGACAACAGGTGCTGTGGTTGAATTCCTTGGGGTTAAAGTACTAAAAAGTCTGGAGCGAAAGTCTGGAGCCGGTGAGGGGATTGGTGCAATGGGATCCGATGCTCTGGGACTCGCATCAAGGGCCCCTGGGTTTCATTTTTGCTTTCCTGGGTGTCCGAATCCGAATCCGACCTTCGGAAATAGAATGCCATATGTCCAATCTTCTGTTGATGATGCTTACTGTTAACCTATTCTCGGTATTTGGATAGTATGCTATTCTTGTGTCTTCAATTGCTGTCTGGTAGAAAGTTTCTCAGTGCACAGTTGGTTTCGTTTGGCGGTCTTGAAGTTGTGAGGATGGATCTGCCTGATGTGCATGTTGTGGATTTGGTATAGGGAAGGGGGGGAGGGATAGCAGTGTTTTTTTTTGTCATATTTTCATGTCCTAATGTTTTACACTACATGTCACTTGTTCTCCAGGGTTTTTTTGGTTCGTGATCCCATCTGTCGTCATACCCCATCTACACAGCTACGTGGGAAATCTTTTCTCTTTGTTTTTACTTGTTTGCTCCGCGTCCGAGAAAGYGAGTGGGCCTGGGAAGGAGCCTGCGGGAAGAACGGGTGCTGGATGTGTGGACATGAAAGGACAAATCTCCGTTTGAGCACTGCAATTGGTGTAATACTACAGGCACAGTCAATCATGAGATTGATCATGCGCTTTCTAGATTTCCAACTGCTGCTACAACCTACCCACTTATCTCTCACAATCAAGATCCATACAACCAGCACCTTTTTCTTCCCCTAAACGGCTAACGATCTCCGCCCTAGCACGCATCACAACTCAAAAAAACAAGACCTAACGCAAGCGAAAACGCTCACTGACGAATCAGAAATCACCTGTGCGGGAGAGACATTGACATCGTCCTATGCATATATGCGGTAGGTAGGTCATCTAGGCAAAGAGCATTTCCCCATTCCCTGTACTAAAAATATACACCAGAACRTTATCAGATCACATTGTATTTCTCACAAGTCTGGGTCGCCCTGATTTAGACATTGACGCCTYGGAGGTCACGAGTTCTCACTTTAGTGCTGACTTCAGGGGATTCGACCACAGCAACAGGTTGTCGAGAATTCCCCTAGCCGGGGACCAGGAAGAACATTCAAAGYATCCTCGAGGACTCRAGTATACCCTAGCCTGCCTCCCTACATTCCCCAGTAACCAAGAGCGCCGGTGTTAACACAAGGGTCATAAGCCATTCCARGGAGCAGGTGGGTTGGGCATCATACAGTAGYGTGCAAAAGTATTGCACACATGTTTTTGAYCTTATATCTCAATGAAATMTCAATGGATTTGCTTCAAACAAGTTGTGARAAATACTAGACCTTATAATCTATATATCCATGACCAATAGATAAGAATTGAATAGGTRATTGTTCTGTAAATTAAGAGACAAGTCAGAGTATGGTTTTCACCAACTAGAAATAKYAATGCCTTCTGGCTGGAAAAAATATATGTCATAGATCTCAGTTTYCTGATTCCAATGCACYTCARAGTGTARAAAGTRAYCYRCTGGTTYCYYYKATAAAAAWTYCMWAAGTRG
>JAECYV010000037.1:130336-197024 GCA_023014305.1 Lepiota subincarnata
GCAAGGCTGCGTGGTCAAAGCGCTGGATTGTCAAGGTGGAGAACAGTTAGGGCAAGAGATGGGACCGAGATGGGTGTTGAAGTGTGGGTGTGGAGGGGATTGAAGCAGATAGGGACGCGGGTGGATCTGCTGGCACTTGAGCTGTGAGGGGCAGGACATGTGGTGACTCGGAAAAACGGACCTGGGGAGTGGGAGACTGCTGAGACCACATATGCAGAGCCGGAGGGAGGAGGACGAGAATAAAATGTGTTTTCTGCTTTGATCTGTACGAGAAATTGGGACCTGCTGTGTTCGAGTATAAGAGAGCTGCTGTATTGAGTTGTTTATGATATTATATGCACCATTAGGGCTGAGGTCCAGGTAGAAAGAGTGACTGCCTGGAGGGATCCGAAGGCCAGAGGAGCGGGATGGACAAGGATAGGCACAGAGAAAAGTGGGGGGAGGGGGAGAGGAGAGTGGGAGGAGGCAACGGGGGTGTTGTGTTGTTTTGCGGAGCTCCCCGTCTCCCCTCATGCAACTTGGACCACAGTCCACTTCCTAGCGCCCACTACATGCCTAATTAGGGTGCTCAACCCTGCAAATGTGAGGAGAAATCCCCACAATGTGAGAAGCTCTCATGACATGAGAAGCTCTCACGATGTGAGAAGATCACCGATGCTAAAGGAGACCTACCTCGGGAATTACTTCACTCAATAATAGATTTGACTTGTGTGAGTCGTCGCTTCTACCTTCCTGGTTGGCTTACTGATCAGAGTAGGGTCATGAGCATTTTTGATAAATTGCAATAATGATTTTATTTTTTGTGACCTCTCTCATAGGCCATACTCTGTCATAACCCATAACTTGGACCTTCTCCGAACTGCTATGGGTTATTGCAGAGCCGACTGTAGATAATCCCATAGTTTGACAATAACGCAGCAGAGGTCATTCAGTAACTACCCAGTACCAACTAGTTAACCTTTTCCCTTGGCTTTTTCCCAACTGGCACAATGGCTGATTCTGTTTGTGTTCTTGGTCGCTTCCGTTGCTGAGCATCTGCTAGCGGACTGGATTAAGTGTCGGTCTCTGCTGTGTATGGGAGATCATCACTGTTCAGCAGCCCAAAGCCATCTCGCATTTCCATTGTGTGTTCTATCTTTCATGCACCACGACTGCAAAAATGTTTGCTGATCAATTTCGCACGGATTTCGCATCAATCCGACCATCCTAGGTGACTCGGCCGTGACTCCTAAAAAGGAATACCATCAGCAACCACCCACATTGGATCGTGGGATTGCACGGACGGTGACGATGTTCTGTTTGATGCCAGATCAGGGTCACCTTTAAGATATATATTTGTACACATGCACCACCAATCGTGGACGCTCGATGCGGCGCCTATCCCAACCTGTTTCCCTTCAGTCCGATTTTGGTGGAGACACAGCGGCTTTCACTAAGAAAGTTACTCCGCCATGGGATTGGGCTCCTAGGAGGGGAAGCAACGGAGCGAGCGGGAGGGGAGGTGAGCCATGTATCATCATCATGCAACGTTGAGCTCCCAAATGTCTGTCCCATCCAAAGTGCCCGAGAGACCCTTGAACAGGGTCTTCCCTCGCAAAAAATCAATTCTCTTGATGCCTTTCCCCCTCTCCACCTCCCGAGCCTGCGCGTCGAGCACGCGGGACCACCTCTCATGATACGCCGCATCGATGGCCGCCCTGGTTGTTGTGTCCTTTATCCCGTCGTACTCATCTGGGAGGACGGCGAGGTGGAGGAGGTGAAAGAGCGCAGTCAGAACGTCCTGGACAGTGACATATTTAGCGCCCGTAACGGAAGACTTGATATGGAGATCCCAGGGGAGGGGTGGGCAGGCGATGACAAGGGAGGGAAGTGGGGGGTCGGTTGCGGGCTGTGAGAGCTCATGGGCCGGGATCCGGTCTGTGACCTGGGACCAGTGGAGGGAGAGGTCGAAGCGGATGGGGATCTCCGAGAGGGGGTTGAATGCGAGGAGATGGTGAATCTTGTGAGCTTGCCCGAGCGCAGGTTTGGGGAGGGCAGCGTGCAGAAGAACGGGGGGTTGCTCAGGCTTTGGCATGTATTCATCTGGCTCTTCAGCATTGAGTGCGATACCCATACTTTGAGGGCCCGGATCCATCTCTGGAGTGGGTCCGGCTCCAGACAAGTCGCTCATTGAATACAGGGCCACATCATGACGCGTCGGTATAGGATTGCATTCAGGAATACCATAGACATTTATACTAGGACTTGGATATCGGCGTGTCTGCCCTAGACCCTGTACTGATAAACAAAAGCAACAGGGTGAGATAGCGGTTCCACACGCTCACAAGCACATTACCAGGCTCTTCCACGCCAATATCTCCAGTGAGTTGGAAATCGTCGATTAAGTGTAAGACCTCGGGGAGGGGATATAGGTCAATAGAATATTGTCTTGGAAATGGTGGGATCTCTGGAATTTCATCGATTGGCATGGCGGCAAGGGTGTTATTGGTTCCCTTCTGTGACTAATACTCAGTCTTGCGTTGTCAGTCACATGCCCTCTATGTATATATAAACGCTGAAATGTACTTGCCACCTGTGAATGGGCCACTGTATAGCATTTCGAACAGTCACGAAGAAATTCGTCGCACAGAATGCCATTTAGTCACTTATATTATCTCCCTATCGCATAGAATCTCAAGTAACTCAACATCTGGTACTCGCTCAGGCTTCCATGATTTCGTATCATGTGATGGAACAAAATACCTGTGGGTCGCCGAGGCCTGACAGCCGCTAAGCATACCTAAACACAATAGCCCTAACTACCTGAGCACATACACTCTTGGGAAGGGATAAAGCATTTAAGCATTACCTCCGGTAGGTCAGGACCCTAAAGTTGTGATTTGACACAATAGACCAACCTCCGTGTCACCAACCGTAGGGAACCCCTACCAGTTGAGCAGGACAGCCTCCGCTAAGCATACCTAAACAAAATAATCTAGGACCTCCCTGAGCAAGTACACTCTTGTTTGGGAGGGACGAAAATTTTAATCATTATCTCCGGTATGTCACAGTGTATATATGCACATATCTGATTGCCATCAGCCCACGTTGTACCCTCGAAATCTCTCTCCCCCAAAAGCCCCCAACATCCCAATACTCAAAGTATAACACTCTCACTTAGTAATTGACTGAATGTTAACAAAGAGCCTGGCCGCTTAGGCAAAACACGTCCAATATAGATGCAGGGGAGCACCGGCCGTGCGTCTGATATGAAGAAAAGTAGGTGATTTTATGGCTCGATGCATAATAAAGATGACCTTGTGCATTTCTTGTTTCATTGCCCTTTGTAACACCAATCGACTAGCCTATAAATGTCTGTAAGCGGTTCATCTTTCAGCCAAAGACACTTACTGAACTAGTACAGCTTCAAAACAATTGCCAATATTGCAATATAATGCTTATCGGGTCAGACACTTGGAAAGCACATTAGAGGATATGTACGTGGGGTAAGCCATCTCTCTGATCTGGTACAAAACCTGCGTCATCAATTTATGCCTTACAGCGAGGAAAACCGAGAACTTTTGTTCTGTGTGTAACAAAACTATCTTTGGCAGGACCATGTGGGATCGCCATAAGACATCATGTCGTAAGACAAAGTAGGGGTGCCTTAAAACCTATTTTCAACCCATTCGACCTCATTAATTGTTGAAGTAATGAGGCCTTGATAAATTATAGAATAAAACTTCATTCTAGGTCATCTTTCAAGAAGAGGTTGCTTGCTGTCGGGCTTGCCATGGACCACATCGAGCTCAGGGTCCGGTCGACCCCGAAACCGATATTGCTGCACACTTTAACCCGGAAGAGACCGCCCCCCTTCTTCCTGATGTAGATGCCCATTATAAATCGGAAATCACTAATCTGGTACAAACTCACAACATTATATACCAGCACTACGGGAAGAATTCCCTCAGAGGGAGTGCCAACCAGATACATGAAGCAGGGTGTAAACGCAATCGTCATAGGCAAGGGCACCTTAAAATATGTTTGTCAATTCCTTTGGTCTCGTTAATTAGTCAAGAGCTAATTATTAACAGATCCACTGTGTTTCCTAGCAACCCCCTAATCGTTTCAAATCTCAGAGTAGGCCTCCATGGCCCATCCCCCTACTTTGCCTCTCTCTCATCACTAGCTGCTCACAACGGCCACTCCGATCCCAACCCCCTATCCTAGCACGACTACCGTCGCCTGCCAGGTACCGAGGCTGTGGCGATATTCAACCCATACATTATTAGGATGTTCCGAGCCCAAATGTCCTTAGAATCCACACACTAGATTTTTATAGTGGTCTCGCACCAAGGAGCATAGACCCATTACAATATGTATTCTTCTTCAACCTATCTGTGGGGCTCAGTCCCGAAAGATGGTTTCTGAAAAAAAAAAGAGAACGTTGAAATTATGGGGTGGTGACGAGGTCCGCGCCACGACATGCTAGTCGCTTAAATAATTTATCTCTTGCGGGGAGGATAGCTTAAGTACTGAACCTAGTCATCTTTGAATGGCAACATAAGTTCACGCCAGGCCTCTGTATGGCAACCGTTTCCCTAAATAGCTTTCCATCTATCCCTCTCGGTTTCAATAGCATAGTACTGGAGCACTCATATTTTAACCTATCTGTAGAACATGCTAAAAAACCCAATCCTAAATGTTGCTCTACACCACGACCACATGGCAGCCCATACCACTATACCAAACTCGACACCCCCTTCCCAAACCCAACAACCCACACCGATCGATCCCCAACAACCCACTCACCCCTCACCCAATGTTCCCAGATCCCGCATTCATCCCAATAAAAAAAACATTCAGCGAGAACCAAGTTCCTCGTGTAGAGGACCGGCGGTTAACGAAGCAGAGCGAAGCCAGCTGTACGGAATGGAACAATTTGTATTTCCCACGGCGACCTCTTCAAGCATGAAGACCTTTTTCCCGGAAACCCTTCTTGAATGTCCCCTTGGTACACGCGGCCCCCCCATGCCCCGCAGGCTATAAAAGGCCCACTTAAACCGAACGTAACGCATACTGCCCCTTGCCCCCAGCTTCGCACCTTGGCATTGTCCATATAACCGAGGAATAGGTGAGCGGGCAGGGATCTTGGTCATTGCGCCATTCCTTGAAGCCACAAGAACTCATTGTCGTCCGCAGGATAATCAGGAGAGCGACAGAGTGGAATTGTCGGCAACCAAGTGACCACGAAAGCGGAGGCCAGACCCGCAAGTCGTTCCAGTGGTATTGTTAAGCTTCAGCCATCGGCCAAGACCTGGGAAAGCGTTTCGAAGTAGAAGCAAGGCAGGCCATCGGACCGAGAGAACACTCTGACCATAGGTAAAGGCTCACGTTGAATGGTCGAGAGGCGCAATTGGAGCTGATCCCTGAAAGGCTGAATCCCCGGTATTCGTGCGCGCCAGCGATCGGGTAAGCCGCTTCATTCAGTAGTGACAACTATACTAACAGATATCATTAGTGTACACAACTTGCCACCATCTTCTTTAGGAGATATCGCAACCGAAAAGTAAACGCCAAACACCGACCTAAATCAATAGCGTTGAGCCTGTGGGACAAGCGGTGAGTATCTGAATGCGGAGAAGGAGGACATCGCGGGCAACGATACTGAGCAATTCATTGGTAAATCGCAGTCAAGCAATAGCAGTAGTAACACATTACCTGGCAAACTAGGGAAATACCCCGGCGATATCGAGCAACGACAACATGAACAACCGCTATCCACGAGCGTGGCCAGAAGGGTCGACGGGAGGAGGGAGAAGAAGAAGAATTCCTGCACTTGCACAGCAGCAACAAGTGTATGGGTCGAATGGAGGAGTTGACTGTCCTCCTACACCGATGGTACTCCCCGTGCCACTCCCAGCGGAAGACGACGAACACACCACCATCATAGCTACGCCAATGGGCGCACTATGGAATCACAACGACCAAATGCCACCTAATGATATGTTGTTACTCGACAGGACAATCATTCACCCTGCGCTGAGCCATCAAGAAGGGGGACGACTCCGACCAGTCATTGAACCGACGGTGAGCGACATGCCAGCATTCGACGGACATCTATGGGGCGCTGCAAGCAACTACGTTCAAGGCGCCAGCCAGGAGCGAACGGTGCATTTTGCAGATGTGGCAGCACCAGCGACGAATCCACCCGTAGCGAGGTTGAGGATCGTAACGAGCCATGGCGGTGAGACGATCGTGGTCGATCCTCGGGTGGGGAACGACTTCCAAGTGTCGGTTGGCGATGTGCAGCGGGCGGTAATTGGGTGGATGGACCGGGTTGAGCAGATGGCGCGGATGAGTGGCCAGAGCGCTGGATTGTCGAGGTGGAGTGTGGTCAGGGCGAGGGATGGAACACAAATGGGTGTTGAGGTGTGGGCGTGGAGGGGATTGAGGCAGATGGGTGCGCGGGTGGACCTGCTGGTGCTTGAGTAACGATGGAAAGAAAGCAGTTTTATGCAAGTGTCTGTTCAAAGATGAGAATGCTGTATAGTATTTGTTTTGTGATGATAGGCACACCTGTAGTGGGCTGCTGGAAAGGAAATATTGTGATGTGTTGTTCCAGACACGGGAGAGANGCAGAAGAACGGGGGGTTGCTCAGGCTTTGGCATGTATTCATCTGGCTCTTCAGCATTGAGTGCGATACCCATACTTTGAGGGCCCGGATCCATCCCTGGAGTGGATCCGGCTCCAGACAAGTCGCTCATTGAATACAGGGTCACATCATGACACGTCGGTATAGGATTGCATTCAGGAATACCATAGACATTTATACTAGGACTTGGATGTCGGCGTGTCTGCCCTAGACCCTGTACTGATAAACAAAAGCAACAGGGTGAGATAGCGGTTCCACACGCTCATAAGCGCATTACCAGGCTCTTCCACGCCAATATCTCCACTGAGTTGGAAATCATCGATTAAGTGTAGGACCTCGGGGCGGTTGAATCCCTTCTGTGACTAATACTCAGCCTTGCGTTGTCAGCGCGGCATTGGCCATCAGGCGTGAGCGACACAGCCCCCCTGTTGGTGCTCAATGGCCCTCCTCGAGGTCGTTAAGCACTCCCGTGCGCGCAAATTAGCTTTGGCATGAAAGCCCGAGTTTGCTGAGGTATGCTGGTTTACCGGTATGATTCTCTGGAGTGAGCAACACTGCCTGACGGTCGTTCCGGATGGCCTTCATGAGGTCACTCGGTACCTCTCAAAGGCGACCCTTTTTTAAACCTTTAATCTAGACGGGGTCTCTGGTAAGTATCCTCTTCTAGATGTAAACGTCCATTCGAAACCTGATTTTCAAACTCTGCACCCCCATTTGGAGCCCCGCAGGTCGGCCTTATCACTCCCCTCCCCGACTGCTCCTACAACTTTACTGCTGCCACTCCTCCTTCCTCACCCCCTGCGATATGAACGCTAGTATTTTCTGATGTGATATTTCCGGCTGACTGGTAATGGGCTGCGGTTTCAAATTCTAAATTTGCTTATTCTCTAAACACTTGGTAAAACAAGRTTTAGAAAGTGATCTAGAATTCTAACCGCGATGGTAATTCTAACCGCGACGGGAAGTCATCCACTTGTAGCTCCCTGGGCACATATGTACGTACACTCTTGGGAAGGGATGAAGATCTTAAGCATTATCTCCAGTAGGTCAGGACCCTAAAAATTATGATTACATCAAACAAAACACAATAGACCGACCTCGGTGTCGCCAACTGCAGGGCACCCCTGTCAGTCGAGCAGGACAGCCGCCACTAAGCATACCTAAACAAAATACATAGCTCTAGGTCCTCCCTGAGCACGCATGTACACACTTGGGAAAATTTATGCATTATCTCCGGTAGGTCACAGTGTATGTACATATATAATGACAATTGGTCTTCCTCGTCCCTTCAAAATCTCTTTTCCCCAAAAGCCCCCGGCACGCAATACCCAAAGTATAACACTCTCACGCAGCAATTGATTGGACGTTAACAAAGGGCCTAGTAGCTTAGGCAATCACGTCAAATCAGTCGTAAATTCGGTACCTGCCAAAGTAAGGTAGTTTTATGGCCTGAGGTATACATACTGAAGATGACCTTGTGCAGCTCTTGTTTCATTGCCCTTTGTAATACCTATTTGTCAGCTTGCAATGTCTCAAACAGAATATGCAAGTGATTCTGAAATGCCTTTCAGCCAAAGACACTTACTGAACTGGTGCAGATTCAAAACAAGTGCCAATATTGTGATGCTGCTCTTCCCAGTGACCAGCCAGGGGCTCACAGGGCACATTTTGCTCGCTGTCCAGCGGGTGAGCCATCTCTCTGATCGGGTACAAAATCTTACCATCGATTTATATTTTATAGCGAAGAAGATGGAATTTGACTGCATGCGTGGGGAATATGTGGTGGGCAGGGATAACTATGACAGTCATCGGAGATCATGTCCAAAGCAACAAAAAGTAAGGAGGGCTTAAAGCATATCTCTCAATGCATTGGATCCCATTAATCGGTCAAGTAACGAACCCTCAATAAACTGTAGAATAAAACTTCATTCTAGGTCATCTTTCAAGCAAAGGTTGCTTGTTGTCGGGCTTACCATGGACCACATCGGGCTCAGGGCCCGGTCGACCCCGAAACCGATATTGCTGCACACTTTAACCCGGAAGAGACCGCCCCCATTCTCTTCCTGATGTAGATGCCCATTATAAACCGGAACTCACTAATCTGGTTACAAAACTCACAACATTATATACCAGCACTACGGGAAGAATTCCCTCAGCGGGAGTGCCAACCAGATACATGAAGCAGGGTGTAAACGCAATCGTCATAGGCAAGGGCATCTTTAAATATGTTTGTCAATTCCTTTGGTCTCGTTAATCAGTCAAGAGCTGACTATTAACAGATCCGCTGTGTTTCCTAGCAAACCCCCTTCKCGTTTCAAATCTCAGAGTAGGCCTCCATGRCCCATCCCCCTACTTTSCCTCTCTCTCATCACTAGTTRCTCACAACGGCCACTCCGWTCCCAACCCCCCTTCCTAGCATGAATACCGTCGCCTGCCAGGYACCGAGGCTGTGGCGATATTCGACCCATACATTATTAGGATGCTCCGAGCCCAAATGTCCTGTAGAATCCACACACTAGATTTTTATAGTAGCATAGACTAATTACAAAATATATTCTTCCTCAACCTGTCTGTGGGACCCAGACCCGAAAGATGATTTCTGAAAAAAAAAACAAGAGACGTTGAAATTATGGGGTGGTAACGAGATCCGCGCGAACATCCTGACCCACGACATGCTACGCACAACTTCACGCCAGGCATCTGGACCCCTAACCCCCTAAGCGTTCGGCTAATCATCAATTTTCGTGGTTCTATTCTTTCGACCGAAACTTAACCAGATAATGACTCCCATCTCTATGTACTATCAGCTGATATTTTGGAGACAATCCTACGTGGATGGAGTGGTGGTAGGTGGGGTGCTCGCGCTCGTGAGCTTCGGTTGATTAGGCATTTTTGGATGCGGTTTGTGTTTAGCCCGAGAGAATCCGTCATGGGATGGGCGTCGGTTGGCCCTGACTTTCACACAGTCTTAATAAGTCGGCAGCCCATCATCAAAAGTCGGCGACAAGTTGGGAAAGCCGTCCCCAATAGACCCCATTCTCTATCTCCTCAATCATCGGCCACCCTATCATGTAACCAGAGCAACCGCTAAACGCACCTAACCACAATAGCGCTTAGGACCACTGCTAGGACCTCCAGCTCCAGCCATGTACCGTACACCGGTGGGAAGGGGGGCAAACAGTTTTAAACGCTATCTCCAGTAGGGTCACAGTGTACTTACTGTACATCATGTATACTTGCCTTGGACCCACCTCGTCCCTTCAAAATCTCTCCCTCAAAAAACCCTCCAACAACTCAAATACTCAAGATATAGCACCTCGCATCCATAATTGATTCAACGTTAACAAAGGGGGCCCGGCGGCTTAGGCGATCRCATCCAATATAGCTGCTGGGGGATTATCGGTCGTGAATCTGGCGCTTACCCAAAGTTAGGTGATTTGTTTGCTCGACGCAAAGCAAAAACTGGTCACCTTCAAGCCAATGACACTTACTGAAATTAGTGGAGAGAGGGAAACCCGCTTGCCCATTATGCTGCCAATCTTTTGATTCCTATGATGAAAAAGCAGAACATACCAAGCAATGTGTAAAAGGTAAGGYATCYCACTGGTGAAAATCCCGCCTCATCGATTTCCTATTGTATAGCAAGGGGCACACATTCRTGCCCGCAYTGCGAGGATGCCATCCGCGGCGGCCAAGCTAAATAGAAGGAACATAAAAGAACGTGTGAATGCTGTGAGTGCGTTGAAAAACCCCATTTTTTCAATACATTCAATCTCATTAATCGGTCAGGAACTAAATAATCAACCAATTCATTGTCTTTTCCGAGCAACGCCAGGCCTCCATTGTCCATCATCCTACTTTTTATCTCTCTCCCATCTCTCATTGCTCACAACGATTACTTCAATCCAAACCCCCCCCCCCCATGTCATCGCAAGATGTGACCGCTTTAACAGATAGCGAGGCTATGAATATAGACGCTACGAGAGCAAGTGTCATGTAGAGTCTGCATACTAGATTTTTCTACTAGTCTCGTGCCAGGGACATAGACTAATTGTGGAATGTATTTTTCTTCAACCTGTCTGTGGGATGTAAGGACTTGAACGATGGGATCCGAAATGTTGATATTATTATCTCATGGTGACGATGTCCGCGCAAATATCCTGACCCCCTGCATGCTAGTTGCTTATATGAATTATATCATATCTCTCGGGGAGGGTAGGCTAAGTGCTGAGCATAGTCACCTTGAGTGGCAGCAAGGTTTCACGCCAGGCATCTGCGTGGTAATCATATCCTTAGATAATTTTCCATCTATCTCTCTCGTTTTCGAAAGCATGGTACTAGAGTATTCATTTTCAAACTATCTGCAGAACATGCTAAAAGTACCCAATCCTGATGCAGAAGAACGAGGAAAAGTATGCTGCCATCGAGGATCCCGAGACAACAAGTCGGGAGATTGGTATCACCGGTATCAAGATCCAGGATATGGCCGCCAAACGGTAAGAGAGAGAAAGAACCTTAGTACCCTTAGAAACTCCAACTCACATCTGATCCAGAATCAACAACTACACATTCAACTGGGACCGCATGTTACGCTACACCACGACCACGCCGTAGCCCACACCCCCTTCCTAATGTCCCCAGATCCCGCATTCGTCCCGATACAAAAAAGACACTCAGTGAGAACCAAGTGCCTCCCATGGAGACTGACGGAGAGAAGGAAGCAAAGCGAGGAACAGGTCACATTGTATTTCCCACGGGGACCTCTCTCGTGTATGAAGAGCATTTTCCCGGAGACCCTTCTTGAACCCCCCCCACCCCTCCGTACACGGGGCCCTCTCATAACCCCCAGACTATAAAAGACCTGCTTAAACCGAACGTAAGGCATATTACCCCTTGCCCCAGCTTTGCATCTTGACGCTTGTCCATATAACTGAGAGAAGGGTGGGATCTTGGTCATTGCACCTTTACTTGAAGCCACAGAAACTGATTATCGTCCGCAGAGGAATAAAGAGAGCGAGAGAGAGCAGTTGTCGACAACCAAGTGAGCACGGAAGTAAAGCCCAGACCGGTCCGTCGTTCCAGGAGCACATCAGCTGTCGACCATCGACCGAGACTCGAGTTCAACAGTAGACCCAAAGCCAGAGCCATCGGACTGAGAGAAAAAAATCTTGACAATAGGTAAAGGTTCACGCTGAATGGTCGAGAGGCGCAATTGGAGCTGATCCTGAAGTGCTGAACCCCCCGGTATCTGTGTGCGCTAGCGATCGGGTAAACCGCTTCAACATGTTCAGCAGTAACAGATATGCTAACAAATATCATTAGTCTGCACATTACTTCTTGCCATCATCTTCATTTGGAGAGATCGCAACCGAAAACGCAAACGCAGAACGCCGATCCAAATCAACAGTGCTGACCCTGTGAGAACAAGCGGTGAGCGTCTAAATGCTGTGGAGAAGAGCATTGCGGGCAACGATACTGAGCAATGCGTTAGTAAATCACATTCAAGCAGTAGCAATAGTAACACATTACCTTGGCAAACTAAGGAGATACCCCGTCAATGTCGAGCAGCGACAACATGAACAACCTCTATCCACAGGGATGGTCGAGAAAGAGAGAAAGGTCGACAGGACAAGGGGAAAGAAGGCCTCCTGCACTTGCACTTGTACAACAGCAACAGGTATATGGCTCGGATGGAGGAACAGACTGTCCCCCTGCGCCGATGATACTCCCCGTGCCACTTCCGGCGGAAGATGACGAACCCACCACCATCATAGCCACCCCAATGGCCGCGTTATGGGATCGCAGTAATCCAACGCCAATAAACGATATGTTACTCGACAGGACAATCATTCACCCCGTGCTGAGCCACCAAGATGGGGGACGACTCCGACCAGTCGTTGAACCGATGGTGAGCGACATGCCAGCATTCAGCGGACATCTATGGGGCGCTGCGAGCAACTACGTTCAAGGCGCCAATCAGGAGCGAACGGTGCATTTTGCAGATGTGGCAGCACCAGCAACGAATCCACCTGTAGCGAGGTTGAGGATCGTAACGAGCCATGGCGGTGAGACGATTGTGGTCGATCCTCAGGTGGGGAACGACTTCCAAGTGTCGGTTGGCGATGTGCAGCGGGCAGTGATTGGGTGGATGAGCCGAGTTGAGCAGACGGCGCGGATGAGTGGCCAGAGCGCTGGATTGTCGAGGTGGAGCGTGGTCAGGGCGAGGGATGGAACACAAATGGGTGTTGAGGTGTGGGCGTGGAGGGGGTTGAGGCAGATGGGTGCGTGGGTGGACCTGCTGGTGCTTGAGTAAAGAAAACGGTTTTATGCAAGTGTCTGTTCAAAGATGAGAATGCTGTATAGTAAAATTTTTTTTTTTTTGTGATTATACGCACACCAGTAGTGGACTGCGCCCTGCTGGAAAAGAAACATTGATGTCTGTCGGTCCAGAAGTAAGAGTGTGTGCGAGAACGAGAGAGGGGGGGGGGGGAAAGACGGAAGGGAGGGTAAGAGAGGACCGTGGCAGGAGCAGAGGTTGGTTGACTCGGGGACGAGCAAAACCGCAGGTCGGGACTCGGGCGAGTCAATAGCCGGGCGGGGGTCGTGACAATCGGGTCGGGATGCGCGACATAGCCGGAAGGTGTCCTTGACATAGTTGCAAGACCGCGCCTTACATACTTATTAGCAGCCCGTCGTTCCAGTCGTTTGGATAAATTGTGCACGTTCTATCGCGTCATCCCGCCCTCGCAGCCCGCCATCACTGGTATTTTTGTGAGCTACACGCGCCCCGCAGAGTACGGTCACGTGCTAGAACAGGCCTGCCTCGAGGCGACTGTTGAACATGCGCTCTTATCATGATCCCTCCTCTCTCCCCACTGCCTCGACCTTGGCCCATCTGTCTTCTGTCTGTTCGTCGCTCCCCCATCCTGATTTTCTATTTTTTTCTCCTCTTCGCGACGATGCCCGGCCGCGCACATCTCTGCGCCAAGTCCTCCGAGGGTATATATATATATATATAGCGCCTGGTGCGGGGTAGTGATGCATTAGCTGGGGGTTTGGGCTGGCGATGGCAACGGGCGATGGCGACGGCGACGACGATCTGGAAATGGGTCAGGAGAGCCCAGGACAGCGGAGGCGAGTACGTGGACCCGTCGTCGGGTGGCACGTGCGCTGCTCTCGCGGACGGTGGTGGTGGTGGTGGTGGTGGCTCAAGGTGCGCAGCACATTGCCCTCCCGGCAAACTGAGGCAAAGGGTCGTATCGTTGACTGGGACGAGCAGAGTTCCTATGTCAACTCGGGCGCTTGCCCCATTTGGGCGGGGTGGGATTTGTTATAAGCCAATCGTGATCTGTCGAGGCTCCCACTCCTTCTGCCTCTGCCATGCAAAAGCGCGTCCACTTTGCGCTCACAAACACCGTCTACTCGCCAATCCCCGCAACGCCCTCGCCCTCCCTCTCAGAGGCCTCCCTCCCCTCCGACTCCTCCTCCGAGCTCTCCACCCCGCCCCCCCAAATCGACTATTCTCCTGCCCACTACCCACGATCCCCCTTCCCACCCACCACCGACCTCATCGTCTACCCCCACCCCCACCAGTTCCAGCAGCTCTCGGCCCACCACCACCCACAGCACCAGCACCAGCACCAGCACCAGCAGCAACAGCAACAGCAGCCCTCCGTCCCCCAGCACGATGTCTTCCTCAAACCCGCCCTCGAGCCAGCGCATATGCAAATTCACTATCTCCTCGCATTCAACCCCCTCTCAGAGATCCCCATCCGCTTCGACCTCTCCCTCCACTGGTCCCAGGTCACAGACCAGATCCCGGCCCATGAGCTCTCCGAGCCCGCAACCCACCCCCCGCTCCCCTCCCTCGTCATCACCTGCCCACTCCTCCCCTGGCAGCTCCGCATCAATTCACTCGTTCCGGGCGCCAACGTCACTGTCCAGGACGTTTTGATTGCCCTCTTCCGCCTCCTCCGCCTCGCCGTCCACCCCGACGAGTACAACGCCACAGAGGTCACAATGGCCAGGGCCGCCGTCGATGCCGCATATCACGCCAGGTGGTCCCGCGTGCCTGATGCGCATACTCGGGAGGTGGAGAGGAAGAAGGGTGTCAAGAAAATCGATTTTTTGCAAGGGAGGACCCTGTTCAAGGGCCTCTCGGGCACCATGGCCGGCGCTGACATGTGGGAGCTCAACATCGCATAATACCGGGCCCTCTCCTCTCTCGCACTCCCCCCTCCCGCTCTTTTTTCCCCGTCGCTCCCTTTTAAAGAAATAATATCCCAATCCTATGGTGGAACAGCTTTCTTGGTGACGTGACGATGGATGGCGCTGGCGGGTGAAACAATCGATCCCTGCATCCTTTCCCCGTCCCGCTCTCTTCCCCCCCCCCCTCCCTCCACCACTCTCGATTCCGAAAAAAATTTCAAAACAAACTCATGAAAGAAAAACAAAACATATTTTTGATGGGTCTGTGTTAGGGTTTGGTGCGTATATGTATGTGGGGCCGGAAAACGAAGCTCAAAAGGACTTCGCGTTGAGAGAGCGGCGGCGTGGTGTGGCGTGGCGTGGCGTCATGTTGCCCAAGTAGGGAACACATGACGATTCCGAGATTCCGTGTGGTCCTTGGCAATCCCCCTCCTCCCCCCGCTTGCCGTTCATTCCGTTAGGGGTCATGTGCCTCCCGAGAGCCCGTGGACAAGCTTATCCAATCGCTTGTGATTCGGGAGGTGCTACTAACCAGTAGCCCCTATCTTGGCGGAGAGTGTCGGACTCTCTCTGCCGTCTTTTTTTTTTTTTGTTGAAAGTAATTAGTATAGGTAGTTTATTGTCTGATGTTTTTTATCGTTATTTGTTCGAATTATTCCCCCCTACCCCCTTTCCTTCCTCTTGGACCATGCTGTCGTCCCCCTTTTTTTCTTTGTTTTATGCTTTAAACTAGATGATGCTTCATAGACTTTTTGTACTTCCTCCCTCCCTCCCACACACACTCTCTCCCCTCTACCTACTTAGCTGCTTTAACTTTTTTTCCTTCGGCCGGAACCTCGACCGGATGGGTTCTTCTTTGTGGTGCATGTGGGATTGGTTTCCGGTTAATGTCGCTTTTTTGTGTGTGTGTCGTGTGATTGTTTTATCCTCTACTACGTAGTGTACGTTTGCCCAATAGTAGATATAAAGTTCTTGTTATAGTAGGGTCACGAGTTACAATTCCCTCCCCCCACTTGCCTGCTTCCTAAGTTACTGAAGTAGTGAGAAGAATACCCTTATGGAATCTCTTTGCTCCCTTTTCCCCTCCTCCTCACCCTTCACCCTTCACCCTCCCCGCCAAACCCGCTCCCGATTCCGATTCCGATTCCGATTCCGAAAGGGGGGTGGGAAGGGGAAACATGGGGGTTCATCGTCGGGTTTGAGTTGCCCATTATAGATTAACAGCCCCTCCCGGTTATGCATTCTTACGGGGTTTCGGTTCTCGTTATAGCTTAACTCATGACCTTTGCGTTCTCATGTTTTCCTTTTGATTATTATTATTATTATGATTTTTACCCTGTGCCCCGCCTGTTAGCGTGTGTTCTCTTTAGTAGATGGTGGTGTTAACTTTGATCAAAAAATTGTTGGGTTTCGGTTTTTTAGTATGGTATAGTGTATAGACTAGGGGCTCGTTTGGAAAGGGCGAAGCGAAATTTGGGTAATGGGCCTCCGCCCTTTGCCCTTTTGCCCTTTGCCCTAATCCCACTTGATTACTTTTCTTTCCCTCTCTCTCTCTCTCTCTCTCTATAATTTTTTTTTCGTGGCGCGTGGACGGGAAAGGGAACGGCTGGATGGATAGATACAAGGATCTCCAAGTTTTAGGCT
The DNA here is from genome assembly GCA_023014305.1 of Lepiota subincarnata. Lineage (NCBI taxonomy): Eukaryota > Fungi > Basidiomycota > Agaricomycetes > Agaricales > Agaricaceae > Lepiota > Lepiota subincarnata. Next base: position 146,824 of record JAECYV010000037.1, read on the forward strand.
TTGACAGGTGGAGGGGGGGGAGGTGGGGAGCGCGCGCGGGTATGACGGGATTGGGGTGTTTTGTAGATAAGAACGGGCAGGAGGGAAGGGATGAAGGGGGAAGGCAAGGCCCGAAGGAAAGGAAATGGGAGAATTTTGGGAAGAGGGGCTAGGAACGATCAAAAAGAGATGGGAGATTTGCTGGGTGTATGATGGGTGTGTGTGTCAATGATAAGCGCCTTTAGGATGTTAAAACCTGGATGAGAAGAGAGGGGAGAGATAAGTTATATGTCATATGTCCTGGTTGAAAAGGGAAGGTGGGCTGTGGAGGTTGATGATTTTAGAGTGTATATGGTCCAGAAGGGGGATGGGACTCATTTGGGTCGCTTCTCCTCTTTTTTTTTTTTCAGAATAAAAATAACAACTTTTTGTTGGGGTCGAAGAGAAGCGTATGTTTTGGCTGTTAAGTGATGTATCGTATGCCGTAGGTGGTAGAAAGAGAAGAGGAGAGCAGGGTAGGACTCGGTCTGCTGTTTTTGTTATTTYATTTCAACAAAACMACTTKGTCAGGGCCGGGCACTGGAGAATAAATGAGCTACCGCGGGAAGGGGAGAGAGCGAGAGCTCCTCTCATTGAGCCAAAAATGCGCTGTTAAGATTGTCACCCTTTCAACCCTGGAAGGGACAAGTATGCAGGCTATGTCCTTCACAACAACAGAAAATAAAATAAAAAACACCGCCCTCCGCGCAAATCGTCATTACCACATATACCGCACTATATAGTAAGTAAAAGTCACCCACCCGCCCCTATCGAGAAACACATTCCCGAAATTTTCGTAACCCCTTCAATTGCCCCGACGATCCCCTTGTATGTTATGTTATGTACATTCATTATGATCAACCCCTGCCATTCAACGCAACACAGCAACCAGCTCTCTCATACAGAATGGTGGCGATGCGGGTTTCAATTTASTGCGTTATTCATACTGATGGTGTCAAAACTGTAACAGCAAGCGACCGCAAAAAAAAAAAACACACACAAGTTTCGGAACCTATCCGCTTGATACCCTGTGTGCACCATTTAACGGCGAGAGTCAAAGACCGAAGGAAGTCGGGCGCCTTTATATTGGACAAATTTTTTTTCTCTTGCCCTTTGCTAGGRCTGGGCGCTCCGATATGACCGGGCGCTTGGCATGGCTCTGAGTCGAAGGCGCTTATTTGGGCAAGTTAGGGGCGCCTTTCTGGAGTTCATCGAGTCAAATGCAATGCACAAGACCCACCCGTGCTCCAATAATTTTCTTTTTTTTTGGATTGCTGTTGGGCCAAGAGACGGAGCTGAGCACGAGTTCCTCTTGCATCGGCGGGGTACTTGTTCTTTTTTTTTTCATTTGGTGTTTCAGAAACAAGTCCTCGGACATAATGACACTTATTCCAAAGGCGCAGCGGGATTCTGAGCGAGTTGGGTTGACAGACTCCCAAGCTAAGGAACCTACCGAATTCCCTTCAATTCTATCTTAGCTGCGAGGCATATAGAAACGCACCACTTGCCCCCCCCAAGTTTGCTTTTGTCTCCTAACTCCTTAGCCACTTTCCCTCAATAGTTCGTTGTGGCTGGCATTCCGAGACATTTAACATCACTATTCTACGCCTCTATTGGTACGCCATAAATGCATCAAGGGCGCAGATGGAGCTGAAGCGGGGGTCTTGGGGTCACTCCTTCTTTCAATGGGATCCCCGGCCGGACAGCGCAGCCAGCTATTTGTGTCAGATGCCGGGCGGGGATTACATCATCACTTAAGCTGTTAACTGCTGCTTATTGATACTACATGCTATACCTCGGTGTCGGCCACTGATTCCTATCGATGAATTTCCTTTCATTTTTAGAAATATTAGACTTGTGTGAGTGTGACGGAGAAGGCCCCCCCAACCCTCTGTCTATTGACTCTTCCGCCCAATTTCCGACAGAGAGCCACAAATATGAGGGTTCTACATCAAAGATGCATCACATCACTAACTTCTCCATGATGAACAGGCGACAGCGTAGTTTTCGATAACAGGGCGGAGCAAGGGCTGATGGACCCCACTCATCTAGAGGGAGAGGCATTACATCATACCACGCGAGCACCATCAACATTGACTATATATATCAAAGTTACAACTCTATGGGGTTGGTAGCCATGAGGCTATCCAACGCTAAGCAACGGTGTCGGTCTTAGGCAGGTCAGCTGTACAGGATACCCCCTCCATTCATATTCCGAGACTCCCGGGGAGCGGGGACAAAATCTCACATAGCCCTCGCCTGATTAGGTTGGACATTGGAATGCAGTGACTTGGCKGGACGTCGCCAGGGGATCTAAGATAGAGAACTCGCTCTTCCGTTGTRTGATTGACAGTTCCGTATGTCTGTGCGATGYCTGAAAGAAATCTTGATGCAGGYCGACCGCGGGGTAGGGTACAAATGTCTTGATTCGTTCAGAGTCTATCAGCGGCCACAAGATGCTTTCGGGCCTTCTCGACGTGTCCGCAGCCTGGAAACGTCAGCAAGATGGGTTGGCGACTTGTTCTTTCGTTGCGAGGAAGCTGTTAACCAATAAACCCAAAAGGGATTTGTTCTGCTTCTCTCCGGGAGCCACTGCGCCCTGGTCGGCCTTGGCCCCGGCGCTAAATGCAAAGCGCCGTCGTGAGTCCTTTCCCCCTAAACTTAGGAACAAGGAATGCTTGCTAGCCCCTATGGTTCACGCGCAGCTTTTGCCGAGCGGGACACCGTCAATGTGACGCATTCTATCTTAGACGCACTGCTGTAGGCGGGAGGTTCAACCCGCACGTAGTGGAGGGATGCTGACACTGTGCCAGTGAACTTACCTGTCATGACTCGACCCCACACATTGCGTAAGCCATCGCAATGACGATCTATTTTGCATCGGCGTTTCTCGAAATGGAGCTGCTAGGATTCGGTTGTTCCGAGATCTCTCTGGTGCATCGCCAATCCCATGGTCGGAATGGTACAAGGTACCATGCATATTCACAGCTCCTGCGGTTCCGTCACGGGCGTGCCATAGGTTCGGGTGCCTCTTGCTCAAAAATGACTCTGTCTCGAGCATTTAAAGACTCTTCGCGTATATATAACCTGCATATTCTCTCTAGACACAACCCATCCTCCCTCACARACCCCTCCCCCCAACTCAATAGTCAATACTCAGCCTCACCAAGTCAGACTACACGCTCACTAAGTCACCATGCCAGGAAAACACGTCCGCTTCTCTAGAACCACTACACTCTACTCCCCTCCTTCCCCATACAGCCCTATTCCAGAACCTCCATCGCTCAGCTATAGGGGTTCCTCACCCGCATCCTCCAACTCCCTTTTGACACCTCCGGTCATCCCCGGRCCTCTTCCTTCAACCATCATCAGCCCTTACTCATACGCCGTCCCCCCGCTGAGCAAGAACGCACAATTCACCTACCGCATTCCTCCCGTCGTCCGCCTCCATCACATCCTCGAATATTCGTCTGATCCCGCACTCTACTTCGATGTCCGTCAGCACCCATCAACGATCCGCGCTCGGAGGTACGCCCTCCCTTCCTCGACCCTCTCCGAGCCTGCCACATCGCCACCGACACAATACATGCGCTTGACGAGCCGGCACATACCCTGGGTCATACAAGTAACGGCTACTGGGTTCTCGCGTAGCTCCCAGACGCGTTATGTGACTGTTGCGGATGTTTTAGACGCGCTTTACTTTGCGCTGAGGACGAATATCACCGGTGCCGAGTTTGCTTTGCTTGGGCAGAAAAGCAGGGCACAGGCGAAGGCGACAAAGGCATATGAGGAAAGATATAGGCGGATCCAGGATTCGGTTGCTTATAGGGAGGAGAAGAGAGGAGGGATGAAGAGAGTTGACTTCTTGTTGGGATACAACAAGTTTATGGGACTGACGCCTTACAATGTGGAGAAAGGGGAGTGGATGTTGCATACGGATAGGTGATGGGCGCTGGTGCGCTTTTTGGTGACGTTGCATTTGTTCAAGTTTTCCTYATGATCATCGCCCGATCGATGGATTCTTTCATAATATGGGGCTCAAGCCTCTCGCTTTCGCGCTCTTTCTCGAGTCGGACAGTCCAGCCGAACGTTTTGGTGGACTTTTTGGGTGCGYYTGCACCCCTTTTCTCTTTGTATGTCTCTTGTTTCGCTTGCGGTACAACATACTTGTACGTGTGATGGATATTTCCTCACGTTTATACCTTTCCCCTGCGATAGTGCAGGGATATACCCATAGTAGTAGTGGAYACGATTTGCCCATAGCGCTACGCCGTTAATGTTTACGAGGTGAATTACGATAATGCTTTTACATGTGCTTGGCCCTTGAACACAATCATGAATGATGGGGTTGATCGGGTGATTAATTAGACCCAAAAATAACATTCACGTGCTTCCTGGCCAACTCGTCACTATTTCAACAACGTTTTCGAGTCCTCCCCAACTGTTCGTTGCTACGCTAGTTCATCTTTTGATGAAGACAGGAGGAGAATCACATCACATCGCTCACAGCATGGTCAGCCAACGCTTCAATTAGACCTCTTCCAAGTCAAGTTGGACAAATCACGAAGGCTTTACTCCTTCCGGAACCTTCCATGACACCGCAGGTCAGAGCGCCTCTCCCTTGGAGTATATCCGCACCGCTGTCGCTACTTGTGCGGTTCAACATGGTCAGGGACAACTACCACCAGAATCCCGCCTCTAGCCAATGGTCGGCGGCGTTGTAGTGCCGTGCTCAGGAACCAGGTGACACTGCCTTCCAATTTGTTCGACCTCAAACACCTATGCCTGACGGATAGATATTAGGATCCGGTCTTGTCATTTATCTACTGATTCAAAACAAATTCGGGGCTGTGGTACTTAAGGTCCCACCCCTTCCCGCCCCTGTGTTCCTGAGCGGGGACTACTCCAGTTGCCTGTTCTGGCTTTCTGCGGAAGATGCTTAGCAACATCCCAGTTGTCCTCCTACTCGGTTTTTATTTTGGGCGAACTGTTTTTTGGACATGTCAAATCCTGCCTCCCTATTGCACGGCCTATATCCTCGTAAAGGTTCAGGTGGAGGGGGATCGGGCCACGGTGGTGGTCGAGGAGGAGGTGGCTCTCATGTCCACGGCTCATCCCAAACCCTCGGACAGCCAGATATGTCTGAAGTTAGCCAAAACCCCCTCGAGGTACCTTATGCCGGTCAAACGTATATTTCCAAACCATTTGGGTATGGAGATGGCGAGAGGCGGGTAATACCCCGGAAAAGGCCCTTTCCTGGACGTGAAGTTGGGGGCGGAACTCGCGCCGACATCTTTGGGACCTCGTATGTGCTGTATTAGAACCTTGCTGTGGTTTCCATGATTTAATATGACGCATTTCCGTAGCGTTTATGGGAGTAGGTACCCTGGCGGCTCTTCTGCACGAAGTGTTGCGGGCCGTAGTTTCCCTTTTTATTATTGGCCAGTGGTTTTCGTTCCCGTGGCTGGTCAGGCAGTGGGTCCACTATCTGAGTACCTGTATCCCTTAGGAGAGGTAAGTCTCCGTTTAGAAGAAAACTGAGAGCGGATGGAACTGATAYCGGTGGCCTGTGTAGTATGGATCTCCCACAAATTCTACCCGTCCCGGGGGGTCCCTTCACCAGGCTGCATTTACATCGGGAAACATCACTGTTCGAGTGGTCTCTGATGATTCCACAGTGCAGTACCTGTACGGAGCCATTAGTTTTGCGTGCCGGCGGGCGACGAATGGAACTTTCAGTGCTACCCTTCCAGCCGCCTATGATCCGTCACGGGGGCCGTTCCCTGGGCCGGAGTAAAGCATCCAATATTATCGTGGGAGTACAGTTKTCCTCATGCTGGACGGCTATAACAACACATCCATCTTTGGGCGTGGGGTCACGCTCCCTATTCTGCCTCCTAAAGATGTTGATCATTATCTCATCATGTGTACGAATCTGACGATTGGCCGAGCTGTTCCCCTCATTGAGAATGGAGGTCAAACAAGTTTAGCGAGTCTCGGATTGGATTCACTGCCATCGCTTGTCACTGGCATCTGGATTTTCATGCTATTGTCTTGGTTCATGTCAGATTAGAGGTCATTATGTTGACGGCCGTTTCCTGACTCCAGATCCGCGCTATAAGTGGTAACCCATTCCCTTTATCTCACAATAATTCTGGATGGTGGGATCATTGCAGTCAGCAGGCTGTGAACCCGCACTTCCACATGGTGTGTCCCATGCAGACTCGTCCAGGCTACTTGCCACTCCTTCCCAGTTTTGATGGATATCTTTCCCCCCACGTATGAACCTATTGTTAAGAATCCAGTATGTTAGTCTAACAATGCGGTGGAGCTCCGAGGCCCCAAACCACGAAGAATGGAATGCCCTTTCCAGTACGTCAGGTCGGTCTCCCTGCTTTGACCATCCATGGCATTGCCATAGTATCTCTGTGGGCTTGGCGTCGGGAGGCTGCAACGAACAATAAGCTGGACCTTTCAAAAGACACAACTAGTACCATTTACTCGCTCGCCAACTCTGCTGCGGGATATAATTGACGCCACCCGACGGACCATGCTCGTCGCAATGAAGGCATTTTGTAGAATATGAGGACATTTACTACAGGATAGTTCGTGCCACCCACCTGCGACTTTTGGGTCTACCAGAATGAACTCATGTGTCTCTTTTCTTTCATCGCAAGCTATATCGCAGTCGTGGGTTTCTCGGGGTTTCCTAGCCACAAAATTGGTCCAATGTGTCAAACGAGAACCACGTTTCCACGACCTTTGAGATGAAACCACGGTCAATTCTGTGGAACAAATCAACATTTGGCAATTCGTGAGTAGTTTAGCTGTATGAATGGGATAATCCTGTTTGGAAACTCCTGTGTTACGACATACCTTACTTGGAAGCTGAGTTTCCAGTTTTGGCCTGGCCGAGGGGTGCCGGGGCTCAGGCCTAGCACCACATAGCTTCACTTCAGCCACAAAACTCCCAGCGGRCCCCACTGAGAAGAGTCAAAGCTGTCAGCAGTGAGATGTTCACCACGGTTGCACATAGCATGAACAGAAGTTAAAAAAACTCAACGAGCATGTGCTCGATGAAACAAAAGTTACATTTTTAGCCGCTCTTGGACAATGGATGTGCATCGACAATGTCAGTGGACTACACATTGACCCTTGGCCGGATTTGACGCCAAACGGACCTTATGGCCAGTCTGGTTCCGATGTTTGTTAATTAGCTATATGAGAACCCTYACAGGAAACCCCGTTTCCACTGGCAATGGGGTTTCCAAACAGAATTATTCGTATGAATGGATAGAGAATCAAGTGAGCTTGAGAAACGAAAAAGGATGAGACAAGCTACTCTCCTGATATGATGAATAAATGGTGAATAAATGCCCGATCATCGCTTAGGAGAATATTACGTTAGYTGATACGATTTTTCAATGACGCCTTTCCTCGTGTTGAAGCTGTTGAAGCTATCCTGTTCCTTAGTGCCAGTTTATTATTAGTTGTGCCTCGCTGTAAAATGCCCTACCCCTACCGCATAAGCTCTCTGTCGCTTGAACACTAGGCAGTTGTTGACTGTTCCCCGATACCAAGCGGCTAATATCCTTGTGATGATACCAATAGCTTTCGTGGTCCTCTGGTCCTGCCTTCCAACCCAAGAACGAGCCGAATCTGGGCGCTATCCCTCGGAGCCCTTCAGTTACCCTAGAGAYGTTTACGACATCGTACATCAGGTCCTTAACACACTACTCGGTGGATTAAACGTTCGTTCTTCTTTTATAACTGATTCCCTTCAAYCTCATCTAGATGAATCATCAGTCCGGGGCATGATGAACTAATTTTCACAACTTTTGATTATTGCTTGGACCCCGACCCTGGAGCATTATGTCAAGACCTGCTGGCTCAGCAAAGAATGGTATTCRTTCAAACATTTGTGGTCTAGGCGGACACCATCCATGCGTAGCCGGGCCATCATTCAAACAGCTCAGGATCTGAATTCGTTGTGCTATAAAAGCACGACAATATTCCCCTTCGACGATCTCAACAACAACGGGACCACTGTACCTTGGTGGGAGCCAAACTTTCCCCCCCTCCTCTGGGCTAGTTCAAAAGTCGCTTCCTCGCTATCCCCCCCCCCTCCCACAGCTCCCAAGACTCATTTTCCTCTATCTTTGATTCTTCAGCTAAGTGCGATGAACTACACTTACCACAAACTTGCAGARGTGAGCCGTGCCCCCAAATCCTCCTTTGAATCGTTTAGACGTTGAACCATTTCCGATGAAGCCCCTGTGGYAGTTCTACTACGTTCCGTGTCAGCCCACGATACCTTGTCCCCCTCACGCATTCCTCACCTTGGTTGGAAACCCGCCGTGGATTGAGAGAGCGAACGGGGATAACTTATCGCCCAATATTACCGGGCAGCCCCCCACGAGCTTTACTTTCCCCCACAGTTTCGATCCCATGGGCGCGACGCCGGGCTTCTTGGTATATTATTCCGAGTTCCCAGTCCCATCCATTGTCCACATCCACGACGACGAAGGGCATATTGGCAGCTTCTACCTGCCTCAAACAACGATGAAATGCGATCAACAAAAGCCCATGAAATTCGATGACTTTATCAGCTTGTTGGGTGGGTTTATGGCGTCCGAGCTGAGCCTGAAGAAATATCAGGGACTTGACCAAGATATGAAACACAAAGTAGCCGGGGCGTATAGACGGAGGGTACTTGGTCACGCTGTTGTGACGCATGAGGCTCCTTTGGAGGATTGGGATAACTTTTTGCTTCAGAAAACAGGACGTGATGAGGGGGTTCGCGCTCCCAGGTGTGTGGACTTCCTTTTCGGCAGTCATCGGGTGTGGGCATATGAGAATTGGGGGMAATTCTGTGTATTTAGGGTTTCAAGGTAGCCGCAATTATGATGGTCTGCGCAACTGAGCGGTGGTTAACTCACATAGCTTTTTTCGTATTGTACATGACACTACAAAATTTGCTTTAATTAAAGAGCATGCCAAGTGGGCTGCTGGCCTTGACTTCGATCATCATTATTTTTTATCAGGAATCGTGATTTTTACATTTCCATATGAATATTTAGTACTGGGGGTCACTACGAAGGGCAAGARTACTGGAGCTGCGTACCCACTGCATCCCCCCGTCTCATACATATATACCGAGCTCACTTCACCGGCCCCACATGCTGCTTTGGAAAGCAATTTAGACATCACCAATGCTCGGCATCCACCCATGAGTGTGCGCTTGACAATCGCTGCACCCAAATCACTTCCTTGCMAATCCATATCCGGACATCCGGGGCCTTCACGCCGAGGCCCCGACGACCTTCCAATCCGCTCTGGTCCACAAACCCATCAGATATTTATCTGACAATTGAAGAGAGCAATATCGATGACGTGGTTTTCAGCCCCACGTCGCCCGCCTCTTCCACCACGAGAAGACTACAATGTGCTTTCCCAATTCTGGACAATGCGGAYTATTAGAATTGAAAATTTCCAACATCCGATCCCGAGAAGCCGTCTGGACCTTGGATGGGACACGGTTTCATGCCAATATTTGCGGGGCCACCCTCGACATGGCCACCGTTGCGATGAAGTTCATAGCTTTTCCTGACCTCCGCATTGAGGGTATCAAGTATTGTTGTATTCAAGGGCATGAAATCAGGTTGAAGCTTCGAGAGCACTTGACGGACGAAGGGAGAGTTGCCGGGTCTATGGGACGGATTGTTAGCTCCCATACCCACATGACCGGAGGATTTTGAGCTCTTTCAATGAGGTCGCATCAGCTTGAAATTAGGCGATATTGGCCGACAGAGTATCATCATTGTGACCAGGATAGTGATAATGACGGACTTCGAATGTGCTGTCAAGTGCAGAGATGTCTAGACCTATAGGAGAAGTTTGGCGAGCTGAGAAAAGGGAGTACGGTGTGCCCAGGCGAGAAGGAGGAGCTCGTTACCAAATGCTACATATCATTATTTTCTAAGGTTGATATGTGTTAGGTAGTAAATACTATTCGTTCTATCACTACACGTGTTTTATTTGCTGTTGACACTATCCACTTGTTACCATTTATGAGTTGAATTGTGGGGAGTCCGAATAATGTTTCAAAAACCAAAACAACCTCAAAAAGGGCGTGGGGCTTTGATTCAAATATATTAACATCTTGGACGCTCAACGTGGAGCTCTATCCTTTTCTCCTATCAACCACTTGACGCAACGAATGCCCCCTCTTGCTGTTGTAAAAGCTTCCAACGCGGAATACCGTCCCTCATACCTTCCAGTAGTCGTCTTCGTGGGTGCAACAGCGGGCATCGGGAAATGCACCGCGCAGTCATTCGCTCACCTCGTCAATGGCCGGGCCCGTATAGTCATTGTTGGGCGCAATGAAGAAGCGGCTCAAGAAATAATTAATTCCCTACCAGGTGTATCTGGGGCCGATGCAGAGGAGGGCGGGGGATACGAGTTTATTCCATGTGACGTCACTGCGATGAAGAGGGTTCATGAGTTGACGAAGATGTTGCGCGAACGCTTGCCCAAGATCAACTTTTTGGTCCTCTCTGCTGACGTGTTCAGTTTTAGAGGGTGGCAAGAGACGGAGGACGGTTTGGATAGGAAGATRGTTCTGAGRTATTATTCGCGATGGGCAATCACAAACGACCTCCTCCCCCTCCTACGGAAAGCAAAAGACGTTGGTGAGGATGCGAAAGTCATGTCGATCTTGGCAGCGGGACAGTATTCGAAAATCRAYCTTGATGACTTGGGTCTGAAAAAGTCGTTCGGGGGGCTCAAGGCGATGCTGCAAAGCGCCTCTTACAACGATTTGATGATAGCAGTAGGCCATTTCGAATTKATGCAACGTTGAGGACCTAAATTCAAGAATAGGAATTTGCTGAGCGTAACCCTGAAATTGCATTCATCCACGTTTACCCAGGATGGGTAGATACCTTCACTGTTCAAAAACTTGACCATTGGCTCGTCATTCTCTGTTACCCCCTTCTTCGACTAGCGAGCTGGTTATTTTCAATTAAGCCGGAGGTATGTGCGGAGTATATGCTCTATGATCTACTCTGCAGCGAAAAAGGAATTTCGCGGAGAAACGATAAAGGGGATGATATTGGCAACGAAGGTTTTCCGGAAACGGTGGATGGGYAGAAGAGGTTGTGGGAGCATTCTGTGGAGGCAACCAAGAGCGCCTTGACGTAATACCTGTCGCATTTAAAGTTTAACGTGTCAAATGGTATGCACGACAACGTCTCTCTAGCATGGATACGGATTACAATGAGAGCTATAACTTACAAGGTACTTCTTGTTTTTCRAGGAGGAGCCTGTGCTCGCCACGTGCACACACCGAGGCTGAGGTTGACAAGGATCGCTTCAATAATTGTGCAGAGCATTACTGCCGTAAGGGGTTGTAACACCATCTGCTTACTATCGTGCGACATCCGTCATCAATTGGCACCGACACTTATAGGATTGTAATCTCACCGGTAAGATAGCTTCTAAAGATTGGACCCGATATCGAGCTCAGCCCAACCTGCACCCTGTATATTTTGCCTAACGTAGATAAGCTGGCGTTGATTTACGACATTATATTATTTTCCGCCATCAAAAATAAACAAGCTTGGCTGTCTTTAACTTTCAGTACTTATCAGAACCTGAAACACGTTTGTAGGCGTCTATCATTAACCAAACAATCACTCACCCGGCCTAGGCACAYGTTCAGATTGTTTTTAGACGTCGGGGAGTAATATGGCCCGTATCCCCCATTTCTCCGCCACCCGTGGATCAGACCCACAGCCTGAGGTCTTCACTGACACTCACTGTCCTCTCTATCCCTCGCTTTCTTTCGCGAAGCTGGATCCGCTCTCACTTTCCCGCGTCTTGCTAGCGCTCGATCACAGCAGGGCTGTCATCCGCCGCACAGCTCTGTATGCCCTTAAACTCATCCTCCGAACTTACAGGTCAACCTTGGTAGGCCTCATTCTATGTGAAAGCTGTATTAACGCTCATCTTTTTCTCAATTGCGTCTTCTCAAAGCATTCATTTAATGCCTATATCCCTCTGATTAGCATCGGAATGAAAATCCTTCATTACCAAGCACCTAGAGGCTTTCAGTCACCTCCACCTTCAAACAGCCAACCGCATATTCAACCCTCGGAAAACGATATGGCGCRATCCCATAGCGAGCATCCCCGACCCATGTCCGCTGTTGCGGAGACTACGTTGCCTCCTCTTGTCAAACCCGCTCTGCCCCTCAAGAGGGAGCCTAGGAAGGCGGCCTTGCTCATTGGCATTAAGTATCAGGCTCATGATGGGAAACAACTTGTTGGGCCCCACAAAGACGTGCGGGATATGAAACAGTTGCTCATTGGTATGTTCCCAAGTAAACTGATTTCCTGTTCTCATGTTGTCCATAAGATCGGTATGACTACGAAGAGAAGAACATAACCACGCTCATCGATAGCGACGATCCTCAACAACTACAGCCCACCCGTCGTAACATGGTGAGCTTTGCTGTTGGTCGTTGAGGGGTTTTTGTAAAATTCGGCGCTCAGATTTGCAAAATGATGGAACTTACGGCGGATGCACAACCAGGCGATCGTTTTTTCTTTCACTGTTAGTCCGTTGCCGGTTTTTTTTTGCCATCCAGCTCAACAAGCTCCGTAGATGCCGGTCATTCAACRCAAGTGGACAATAAAGATAACAGCGAAGAGGATGGAAAGGACGAGTGTGCGTGATCCATCAGTTCCTGTCTCGTTGCGGTCCTTATCGCTCAACTTAGGCCTCGTTCCTGCTGACTTTTCCCAATCCTCGGGCCTGATTAAGGACAATGTGCGCTTTCAAGTACGCTTTGCATTTCCCCACCGCTGATAATGACTGGTGTAGGATTTACGGCGGATCCTTGTTGACAAGCTACCTGGTGGTTGTACTTTAGTGGTTGGTGGTTGCTCTAGCCCGTGCCTTATATTCTGTGACTGAATACATGTAGGCTGTCTTCGACTCGTGCCATTCGGCCTCCCTTYTAGGCAAGTTCCCGATATCGTGGTTTCACTGGCAGCACTGACAGCATYYGAGTAGATTTGGAACATTATCGATGTAATCGCGTCTATACTCCCTGGGTTTCGAAGGGAAGGAGGAAATCTGCGTCTCTATGGAACAAAAATGGTGTGTTTACCTTTCCTCTTTGATGATAAAACTTAWATATCCTCTGTAGTGCGACGGTGTGCAGAGCAACCTGCACATTCCTTCAGAATTTCAAATGCTCCTCAATCAAATAGCGGATCACCTGTCGATCAAATCAACCTCAATCACCGTCGGACAATTCTCAGTGGCCGTGCCGGTCTAGCCAGTGCTCGGTGGARAGAGTCGTCGATTGACAGAATTCTGAGCAGCGTCAGTGCCTCCGAAGACAAACACCTCATCTCTGCAGTGTCCACCGCCCTCAGCATCTCAACAGATGTGGACAGGCCTAAAACAGCCATGTTTGAGTCTCCAACCAGATATTGTGCGACGCCTGAACCGCTTTGGCCGTGTGATGGATTCTGTCGGGACAAAGAAGTAGATGAGCCTCCTGAGGATGGGCCTCCGCGACTTGTGGCACGTGACCTTTGACATAACTTAACCTGCTCGGTCTCATAAAATTCATTCAGGTGTCATTATCAGCGGCACAGGATGACCAGAAATCTTGGGAGGACAAGGATGGCGCATCTATGACGCAGGTACGAGGAAATYCCACCTTGTCTTCTCGTAAATTGCTGAGAGGGCACTCAACTTGCAGGCGTTGATTGGGCTCTTGTGTACGGTATTCTCTGTTCGGCCGATGATAAAAAGACTCATTGAATTCACAGACGAAGATCGTACCCCAACATTCCACAAACTCTTGACGAGAGTTAGGTGCGTCCTTGCTACAGTGTTATGGTTCATCCTGTCTCACGTCGTGCAGCCATGATCTTCATCGATCGTATATTCACCTGCATGATAACGCCCGGGGTTACAAGAAAATATACAAAGATTGTGTAGAGAAGGCCATCAGGTGCAAAAGGCCTGTGAGGGCGCGTCGGACAGTCGAGATGGATAACTTCCAAGACCCACAGGTATGCGTTCAATCTTCCCGAGGCTAGGTATTTTCCTGATCCTAGCCCACGTGTAAAGCTGTCAAGTCTATTGCCTCTGGTAAGAGCTTTTTTGTATTTCGCGAACCATTTTGACTGACGTGCATTGTTTGTGTTGACAGAACATGAATGACCGGCTGCCTCTGTAACCCCCGCCCCCCTTTTCACACTTTTTTTTTCTCCTTTCTCTTTTTTTTCTTTTCACCTTAACTCCCATTCTAGATTCCTACCATCTGGCCTTTTATTTGTACTCACTATTTTATTTTTCCTCATGGCTCCTTCGCATCGAATAGGTATAATAACATAYTCACTGAATGAGTTCGAATACAAGCACTCCCTCGATGTACACTAATGCAATAACAATGTTTGATTACTACAATCCGGGTTAAACGGAAATTGCAGAATGATCCATGCTTCGCGGCAACATGTCGAGAAAAGGYCATGATGTCGATTCTTTTGGGCATTGCATATCGAGAACCGGGAAGGCACTGCTATCCGTGTACCCCACATCGATCAGATAGAAGAGAGAGCGGCGGCGGAATGACACGAGAAGATGCTCACCTGCGTGCGACGAGCCTATTAGTAGGTATAGTGAGAAAAYCCTCCCATTGAAAGTATGATCGACTGATTGGTACGCCTTRTTTTGTTCTTCGCACCATATAGGTTGATTTCCGTGAACTGGTCAGGCATCGTGCGGATGCCCGTAGGGAAGAAGCATGCGAGGGAGCCCTGGACAAATACGCGGGTACTTGATTCGCATCCATATAATGCGCTGCTTTGTTCGAGCCACYGCAGAGTCTTTCCAAACTGTGAGAACGCATAGTAGCCCCAACTAATGAAAAATCAGATATGTGTTCGACTTTGAAAAGAAATTAATTAAAATACAACGTCACAGATAATTCTCTGTGGTAACATACGACCCTGTCACAGCGCATGTTCAACTTGTCTCCGAAGTTCACATCGCTCTTGAATATTATTCAAGCGCCCACCGCCTCCAGCAGCCCACATTTCTACGTCATCTTGACTTCTGCTCACATTTTTGCCGTTTATCATCTCAACTCCCTGGTCGTATTGACGCGATGTTTCTGCTCCAACAATGAATGATTGTCGGCCACCGCTTCTTGTATTGTCTCGATCCTCATTCAGCATTCATTCAGCACTATGTCACTGCCTTTCGGAGCCAAGGGCTACTTCAATTATTCTAGGGCGATTACTGAAGGGCAACCAGTCAACCTATCACAAGTCCACAACACGATAGTCAAATCCGAGGAACCAGGATTYTCTCCTYACYGATAACCACCCTTGGTCAAAGAATTACCGAAGTGACAATTACAAACCTACGCTTCTCCAGATGTCGGCACCCCACATGTTGACATCAGTTGACCACTCGCGCAGCTTCATTCTGTCTTACAAAGCAAATATCGTGCTCCATTGGAGTTGGTCAGTGGATCACCTCCAATATTCTCCACGATTATTACTGCATGGATGAATGCAGGACGTGTGGCTGTCCCCAGCGGGTAGCTTTGCATCCTTGATACCTGTGAACCGTGACGTGGTTGCATTCTGTGCTTTTAAAGGAAGAGCGTCATTTCTTAGTATCTGGTGACGACGCGATCTGGGAATCTGGGTATACCTAGAGGGTCGTTGGYGCACTGCCTAGTATGAAGAGTATTCCCTGTATTAGTTCGCTGCCCAAAGGGAAGTTAGTAACCCGTCGCATCTGTTGGACCCCGGAGTCCCCCAAGGACCCAGAGATTGCGGCGGGAAACTTTTGTTTCTTAGGCAGCAGCGAAAATGTCGCAGGCGTTTGATGAAAGAGCGAAAACAGCAGGACGAGCGTAGCGATCGCGGACAGAGGATCCTACCGATAACCTATCTGTGGGTCGCTGCCTTTGGGGGGTTGACTGATGCGGATTGTTGGCTCCAATGCACACAGCAGCACATTGACGGAAGTCCACCTCCGCAACTACAGGTATATGTCGCGTAGTTCTGGGTGCACATGTTATCCAGGTATGGTCAAACATACATACCCATCATTCCTAGGCCTTCACGTGTATTGGAGGGACCTATAGACGCAAAGTCCACCAGTACCATTTTTACTTTCAACGGAGCTACGTTGATTACTATCCCATGCTTAACCCCACGACCACACAACAACATTATCACCGCTTGACAGAGTTGAAGATCCTCCGGTCCTGCGCGTTAACTAACGATCTACTCCATAATAAACCCGATCACTCTAMATTCCTCCATTGAATACAATAGAAACTCCGGCCCCAGTCTCATGCCCTTCGATCCATTGGTGCGCGGCTGATTATGCTCCCAGGGGAAGCGGGCGAATTTTACTACGATCAGGGCCCCGTCGAAGGTAGCTTCGTATCATGTCCCCTGTTGCAGGACCAGAACAGAGATTCATGACACATATGACTACGTTGTCTCATCGTTCACACCAACAGTCAAGTTTTACTCGAAGATTTAGGTGTATGAAAGAAGTTTATTCTCGACCTGAAGGTCTAAATAATCGATCTGAATGGGATCCCAGGGATCCCAAACTCTGGCGAATTCAGCTTTGGACTGCGGAGGAACACCCTTTGAAATATGGCCCTCGTTCCGGCCTTCTGGTGGCGATAGAGGCGGGAGTAATGATACAAACCTGGGCCCGAAAATCATAGCATCGGCATCGTATATGCTCATCAATTGTTAGGCACTTGGCATTTGCAATCGATGACGATCCGGAAGTCACTGGAGCTGTTGTAGTCGGCCTCTGCGTGRAGAAGCCGGATGTCTGGGGCAATTTTCGGTATTGGATCAGAGGAAGGGATTTGCATCGAGGGTGTCATGTTTCTTTGTGAGGGATTTGCGGCGGGTGTTATATAAAGGTCGAGGAGGAGTTGGGGTTAGACTCATTCAATTATATAGAGTAAAATTCAAGCTGTGTGTGTGCATGAATAAATGACAAGGCTGAAATTTATAGGAGGGTTTGGTCGTTATCTACATGTAAAAATGTACCAAATGGGCAGGATCAATTGTCTGAGCCAATATTCAATGCAGCTGTCGATATTCGAGATTCTTGACTGTAGAAAACACGGGCAATACGTTAGCATCAGGTCCACGTATGTACGAGAGGGTGAGCTATCATATTTATAAGAGAACAAGTGCAATGGGGATCAAGGAATAATAATAATGGAATGAAGGATAAAAGTGAGGAGCAGGTAGTGGGCTGTTCACAGAATCTGGGAGCACGACCCGGGGCAATGTTGTCGATATCTGTTTACTATTCCAACAGTTTATGCTCACTTCAACAAGCGGCTTTCAAAGAGGCAGAGATTGGGAATGCCTGATTACACAGAATCGATCGGCATTGATCTGAAGCGACGGAGCGTAGGAGACAAAAAAATACAGGCATAGCCAAACCACTGAGGACATCCTCGGGGACCCGCCTTGCAGTGGCTTGGCAATGTGCATGACTTGCTAACACGAACCATCGGTCCAGAGGTCTCGTCCTAGACAGGAATGGCGGAGAGTCGCATTCTTGGTGCGCAGTTGAAACACTGCCTCCCTTTATCCTGCTACAAGCCTACTTGGGAGCACGAGGACAACGCCCGCTGTCAAGGAGCCATAATGACATACTCGCAGTTGAACCCTGGCACAACCTTCTTCCCGTGAGTCTTTTCAGTTATTGCTAGTGCGCCTTTTCACTCATTTACCTACCCGTTGGGCGGGTTTTTAGTAGCAGTGCATGTTCTCTTTCGGGCTGAATTTCCCTCATTTGGTACTCAGTTCGACCCTAGGTTTGAAAACTCGGAATCTCGAATCCGCTCTCTTTAGTTAAAGGYGATGAATTATATATAGCACATATACTCAGTTTCGGGATTTGTTGATCTCTCTTACGGGGGATGTATAGATCTCCTTCCCCTCCCTATCATCAATTAGCCCCTCAGTGGGGTTGGATTGGGAGCCATAAGCTCGGGCTCATGTTGRCTAGACCAATCCCCCTGACCGAGTGTGATAGTTTGCATTCCCGGACCGTTCTTGCTATGTTTATTTGCCCCAAATGTCCAGGTTCATCGATGATGTTGGTATGTTTTCTCATAGTTGCCAGTAATTCTAGCACTGAAGTTGTCTGCCATTCACTGAACTTTATTTTGCTTCTGGCGCCAGATCGGACGAGGCTAGGGTGCATTATAATGAAATGAAATTGAACTAAGCCAATGTATATACCGATTCCTATATCAAATGTCTAGGGCTTGGAGGCGGGGGGGTATACAGGGAGGAACACGGTGGGTACAAGAAGCTATGGATACATACATATGATAGACTGAGATCGTTGACAATATTCAATTGAGAAAATGAATAGAAAAAAACATAACCAGAGGGTGTCAAATATTGCGTCGAGGAGAGTTAAACCTCGGCGGTAAGTCTGGAAATGATCCAGATGAGCACAAATAAGCCAAGATTGGACGGGGAGGACCATCTCATGCCATAAGCACCATCGACAAGGGGAACGGAACTACCTATGGTGGTATTTAGGCAGTTCAGTAGGGAGGTGTCGATGTTGGTCGGTAGCGGGACATCCGGAGCGTTGTCGTCCGAGCTGAACACGGCGGTATTGTTGTAACCGTCCAGTGTCAGTGCAACGCTGCTTGCGCGGTAGTACTGCACCACCTGTTCCGGAACAGGGGGACCTGTCTCATTGTATGAAGAGGGCGTGATTGTTGGGTTGGAAGACAGCGAGGAGTTGCATGATGCAGTGATGTCTACAATCAAAGAGGAAACCGTCGAGTTGTCGGAAAGCAAACGGAAGGTTGTGTTGGAGGAACTGGAAGGGAACGTTGCCGTAAATAGTGGACCGCCTGGACGAGAGGTATTCCCTGCGGTGCCGTACTAGATAGTTTTGTTTAGAAAAAATTGATTAAATCAGTAAGTAAGGACAGCATACCTCGCGAGAATGAAGGTAGGCTCCGCCACCAACACCTATTGCACCGCCCCATACCACAGGCCAGAAGAAGAAAGGAAAGTTGTGACCAGCGACCCCGCGACCTGAGAYGCCGGGATAACCGCTGCCATATTGCCTGGAGGGGGATATAAGCGTTGGAAGTCGAATATCAGATTATCATCAAAGGAAGTTACCTCGAGCCAAACACTTGATCTCTGGTGCCACCACCCTGGATCCGGCCAGCAAAGGGCTGACCTGCTGGGATTGTAGAAGGAGGACCTCCTCCTCTCCCGGAAGGTGAAGCAGACTTGGTGCCTCCGCCGGCACTAATCGGGGCTGCTCTCCCTCCGCCTCCCCCACCCTCTGCTCCTCCACTTCCGCCCCTAGCACCACCACCACCTCTGCCGCCCCCTCCTTTCCGCTTCTCTAGATTTCGTCTTGGGGCTGAAATAAACGGAACATAAACCATGTCGGGGGGTGGGGCTGAGGTCGGACGACCTCCCATTTTATATACAGGTGCTGGGAGAATTAGCCCCGTAGAATCACGTGGGCACAGCCTCGAACTTGAGAAACGAAGTAGCGATGGTGGGACTAATGGGTTAGTTGCATAGCCATGTGTGTTCAGAGCGGAAAATTTTCCGTTTACGCTCTATTGCCCCATTGACGCGGTGAACGATGTGCGATAAGGTCCTTTAACAAGACTTTGAACACCACACTCGGGTTCTCGGGCTGTGCGCCATGGTGCGCCTTCCACGGAAAAACTACTCACGATGCATGTCCTCGTGAGCTCTTGCGTAAGCGCGAGGCAGCCGTATGAGTGGCATAGCGATCTGGCTCGTAGCAGAGTGTGYGTTGCGGAAAAAACATGAGGATTTATGGATGATGACCTAATACGTCCAAGTGCTGCTGTCATCATCGACTGCGCTTTCTCTTGTCTTAATTACACTCTCCCGACCCCTGTGCTCGACACTCCCTGGCTCAACCAGCTCTCATTCCGACCATACCCTACACCTTGGTCTTGTGCGCCAACCCGTCATCCACGAACACCGCGCCGCCGCATCTCCCACACCAGTCCTATACCCCATTCATCGTCCACCGTAACCCAGAGACCAAAACAGCAAATCGTCCCCCCCTCCCCAAAGCCAGACAAAACACAGCCTCGAGAACCCACTTTGGTATTCATCACATAATCGGACCTAGTTCTTTGCCGTCCCAGGGCTTTCAGTACGTCTCGTGCCGGCTTCCCTTCCACAACGTGCTCACCCWCCTGGAAAACCCACCTTGTCCAGGAATTTCCACTACCTTCACCATCCGAGATCTATTCCAACATCTCACCAGCCTTCAAGTGCCTGCTTAAATGTATGAGTGTCCCCGCTGCGCACGAGTCACTTCACCCTAACGATGTATGACTCAGCCTTCCGGGCGCCACGCCTCCATTTGACAAAAATCCAATACGATCCCAGTRTTCCACATGCCTCAACTAGGTGGACTAGATGAACTCGACCTTGGCTTTGGTGTGCAAATGGCATTCCCAAATACGGCCATTTTCGAGGGCCATTGTGACCTCGACCCCAACCTTGAGAGGACAAGTAGTTTACGGCCACTTTTGTATCCTTTGCCACCAGTCGACTTGGGATCCGTGGTAGAGGGGCCGCCATTCGTAGGGACTACCTTAGCGGTTGTTGCGCCCACCAATTTCACAAGTCTTAATGGCGTCACCGACCATTTCGCGCCTGGCGGGGGAAACGGCCAGCGAGTCCGGTACGAAGTCCACAGAACGGCGGCGACGACACCTCCTGTCCCTCGAATGACCCTCATTACGCAGAAGYACGAGAKAATCCCCGTCAGGCCTCGAAGGGGGCGCACAGTAACCAGAACAGACGTTGAATTGACAGTGGCTGATTGGATGGCGAGGCAGGTGGAACTCCCTCCGTTGGCGCACGACAAACATGACATTCGGTCCGAGGTCCGCACGTTCGCAAGTAACGGGGTCGTCACACACGCCAACGTGTGGCTTTGGAAAGGGCTTGCGCAGGTTCCTGACGCTGACAAAAMCTGGAATATCTACCTCTGAGAAGCGCTCCTACCTTTTTTCTTCTCTYTTTTTGGTAGCWGCTGGCGCTTATTGTATCATTAAACCAAAAGCTAGTGCTTCGAAGGACGTTTTGTGTTTCGATTCTCTTATCCTTTTTCTGTTCCCCTTCGTTTTGTTTGCTTGTAATACCTATCGTCACAAAACCGCATTATGTACCATTACCGCGCAACAATGATGTTATTGAACTCACCCCATAGTCATCTGTGCCATCGAGATAGTCATCCAGGAAAGAAGACGAGAACGACTAGCAGTCAAAATTGCTAGAGGGATGGGATCCCGACAAACCTTTGTACCTGTTATAAAGTGCCAGCCCATCAGCGCCTGTGACATCAACCCCAATGTTTCCATCCTGAGAGTGCCTCGGCCTCATTTCCAGAGAATGGCATGTCTCCCATGCTGATCGGAACTCCTGTCATATAAATKTATGAGAGTTCCACTTGTCACTACAAAAAAGAAACAAGTGGGTGGAAATCCATGGGGCCTGTTGATAACCTCAGTTCTGGTTAACACCAGCGACCATTCGAATGTCAGATATTTCAGCCACTTCAAATGTGACCGGGTGGTGTTACAATTTCGGCACCTTCTAGCTCGGCCCTGTATGGTCAACATAATAACAAGGAATGAAGAAGAGCGCCCGCCACCACGGCGAACTACGGTGGGGGGAAAGCAACGGAACTGCGATAATGGGCATCCTAGATATTYGGGCGCGGAGTTTCTGCCCGACTTCCGATGGGCCATAATCCTAATCATAGTCCCAGGCTTCTAGTATCCAGACACTCGCACAGAAATGCCAGTGAGGACAGGAAGGGAAGGGGAGAGGGGGAGAGGAATAAGGAAGAGAGGAGGGAGGATGGCCTGGGGTGAGAACTATACGGCGTTCAAGGTAATAAAGCAACAGCGGCCTATCGCCAATTCCGTCTTCCGGCCGAAAGGAAGATGTAGCCGTGGACTTTGGAGACAGGTAGCTCGGACATAAGCATCACCAGTATGGCTGTCAGAAGGGAAAAGGCAAAGGGTGGCCGTGATCAACCTAGCGAGGTGAGTTATGGCCAATTTCAGCTAAGGCGGAGAAGCGGAGAAAGTGGACTATGGGTTGAAGGGTCGGCCCTAGGACTGGACTTGTGGTATACCGACTGCAGAGTTCCCAGGAGAGAGGTGGAGATACTAAGAGCAAGATGGAGTGAACATTTGTCGGGACGACATTAGGCCTGCGAGTCAGCTATAAGTAAAGCGAGGCGCCTCGATGATGACGGGAATCCAGGATTATGCCATTGAACATGCAGCGCCGGCGAGGCTCTTGCGTTGAGAGGGCAAGGGATAAATGAATTGCGGGCCCCGYTGCCACAGGCTAACCTGAAACATTTACCATTTCGAATGGGTGAGACGCCGGCCATCCAGAGGTGTGAACTGAGCTTGGGGTAAGACAGATTGCGAGAGCTTGAAAGAGCGTCCAAGGTTGATGACACGACCCGCTCATGTAGAAACTCACCTCGTAGTCACGCCCCCTGGAAGGGTATTCCAATGAAGTGTCAGCGCCCGAAGCCAATAAGCCCCGAAAACGACATTTAATCAACGTCTGTTACATGAGGCGGGGTTCCAGAAGTTCAGAAACTTGGTCAAAGTAGAAGCCAAAAGCAAGGATACACCGACTTTGGCAAAACTGTTGAGTCAGTGGTTGCTACGCAATATAAATCAATATAAGTGAGTAAGCTTACCCTGTCCCAAACGTTAAAAACAATCCTTACGCAATTCCGGTCTATGGTAAAAAATAGCGGAGTCACTATCTCTCAAGCCTCCGCCTACGCGGCGCCAGGTCAGAGTGCTCGAGAGGAGGCCTAATAGTATCTTAAGCAAAGAACATTTCGAGCTGATATATAACACTTCACACGTACCCACGGCTGCGGAGGCCCCACAGCATTGAACATCTAGATAAGTCTCAGGAATCTGCCGCAGTTCTAGAACTGTTCGGAATTCCCAAAACCGGTGCACAGATATATGACTTCGAAGGTCACAGAGTACTAGAGGGAACGAAGTGGGAGATAAAAGCGAGTCATTGCTGTAGAGCCACCCATCATTCATTACCCTTCGAGCCTTACCAAGAGACCGCGGAAATGCGGTTGCGGAGCTTGTAAATGGATCGCAGCCCTGTCGAGTGGCCCAGCCTGGTGACACCCAGATCAATGGCAACATCTGTATTTTGTAAGCTAACTTGGGAAATTTTATCAGCTGATGCAAGGGATAAAGATGAACATCACCTTGAAACAAGAGGGACAACCGAAGAACGATCGGACTTTGAAGAGTGAACAGGCTGGGAACTCATTTTCGGGATATACCAGACGCCTTTTGTGATGGTCCTATCTAAAAATCGTGACTAATATAGGCTGAAATGAGCGATCTTCAGCAAGACAAAGGACTGAATACGTACTTGCGGCTGTGCCTACAACAGCATTTTTTATTTTTTTTGACCATCACAGCGGGGCACATGAGTCTTTTCGCGCTGCTCTATGCATAGCGCTTATCCATTCACGAATGCCTGGTGCTTATCAGCGGGAATCACGTTGGAGCACGTCGTGACTCACGCCACATCCAGCTGCGATGAAGTACAGCAACGTCACAGTTCGTGGTCAAGACCACAGGGGGAGAAACTCGGGTTTCCTGTGGGTACATACCCATCCCGCCCTTGGACGAGGGAGCATTGTCCAACCCCGTGCTGATCGCCAGTAATTTCAGGTCCATAGTGCGAGAGTATAGACCAAAAATCCAGGTTATTCAAGACTCTTTCACGGCGTGTCCAACGGAGGTCAGGATTAATGGTGGTGCGAAGTAGAGGCCAAGTTCAAGACGGTCCCGCCTATTACGAGCATCGCACAGCTGAGCGTGCCTAGACGACGTTCCTTGTTCTGCTCATGCAATATCGACCGGCCCATTTCGAGAGGTTGGAGGGAAACGAGAGGCCAAGCCATCACAAACCTTGGGTAGAAGAGGGCTTTGGATTTGGCGCCGTTCGAATCCATTTGGCGCCCACTTGCTGTGGTTCACGGGATGGGATCTTTCCACGTCCAAAGGCCGTCGTGGGCGCACTAAGTGCGCAGCTTGATTGGCTCTGGATGCTTATCGATGTGGTACAGGGCCAGGCGCCGTCGAGACTGAATCAGACCTTCGGTTGGGTGACCTACAGTGGTCGGCCAGGTTCTTATGAGGCCTTGGAAGATGTACCCTCCTTGGTCTGGTGATAAATTACGATTTCGTCGGTTCGTAGTCAAAGTCAACGTTGTGGCCGGGCTAGATCAGGAATGGCAGAGGAATCATTTGCCCTGCCAGGGTACTGGTGAGCAAGGAGCTTGTCACGATTTGCTGTTCAAATTCTCGACTAAATATAACAAGGCGCTTGAATGTAATTTAGTACATTCAGACGCCGTTGATGATAGAGGTTGTTAAAGACATGTCCCCAGTCGTTGGATGGGATCAGAATTGCCCGCTCAGGGTTGTGGGAGTCCTAAGACTAGGAGTGACTGTGGGGAAATTCTAAGAAGGGGTATATTTAGATAAAGGGTCAGGTTTAACTGGACGGCAAGAAGTGTGTAAACAAATATGAGTGCAGGTCATGGCAGACTTTCTATAGAGGAGAAGGAAGTAACTATGCCCAAGCTAGTCATCATCTATCATTCCGGCGTGTTTGAATTCGGTCAAGGGCCAAAGTAAAGCATTTCCAATGCCGAATTAGTGACCAGAAGGTTCGTAGGTACATGCTTCCACCGATCAGAAGTACCGCCGGTTTATCCTGTAGATTAGGCAACTCAGAAAGATCCGATAATGGAAGTGAGTGGGATAAGGATCGCATTAGCGGGAGGGCTGAAAGCGGCCGTATTGCTGTATTGTCGAGTGTAAGGTGTTACTGCTTGCCACGATAGTACCGAACGGCTTGCCGTAGGTGGAGGCCCATTTACCTATATAAGGAGGTGTAAGGATAATTGTGATATTGGCTGATGAGCAGCCACTGTGTTGAACGTTATTATATACAGAGCTTTGCAGCTTGCCTGCTAGAACGGACCTCCTGTTCGAGTGGGATCATCCAGCGCACTGTCCAGGGTCCTGTGCAAAAAACTATTTAGCGGCGAAATAGAAAGGTAAATTAACCAAACCCTACCTCGACAGATAAGCGTCAGGCAGACGGCCTAGGTAGTGAAACCTGCACCAATAAAGGCGGCTGAGGTGGCTGCGAAACAAATGCGTACGTTGGAAGTAGAATAGGAAGTCGCGCTTTGTAATCCTTCAAGTTCCACTTCAAAACCGGTGAAAAGAGCATTCTGTGAAATGTTGGCGTGGGTCCACCTCCGAGCCCCAAAGGAGTGTTCTTGCTGGGGGTCCCAGCACAGAATATTGACCATGGAGAGTGACTGACACTCGAGACAGAGGAGTAACCAAGACCAGAAAACTGGACGGAGCTTTCAATCCTCCCGTTGCTTGGGCCTTCAACCCGACCACTTGGGGCTCATTCACTTTCATGGCCATCTCAACTGAAATTTACGTTTAGACCGAGGAGACTCTCCCACGCCGAGGAACTGGATGAACAAGGGTAAATTAATGCCACATATAGCTCTGAGGGTAGACCTAATTACTGCACAGGCGATCCAGAATGAAAATATCCTGGACAGTTTTAGATGCCATAAACCTTTTGGAATAGGAGAGCTGTTGGATCGAATTTGTTGAGGAAGTGAGTAAGAGGAGGGTTGAACATTGATCTCCTGAGGTGTTCCGGTGAATTGTTAGGCTCATTTAGGGTCCTTGGTGGTCTGGATCAGACAGTACGCGTCCATTGGAATATATTGCCGCCGTTGTGCTAGAGCAACGAAAATCCAGTAAACTTGTCTGTTGTTCGGGCACCGCCCATCTCCTGCTTCCTTGTTCATTGTGGTTTGGTTCCAAATGCTCACCAATTTTCTGCCTGAACAATGCTACTCATAAACACGGCGAAAATCGTGTTAGATAATGAGCCAAAGGAAGATCATATGTCCGGAATACCCCTAGCTCGCTTGCACACCGAATTGGTCTCCAGCTGGTGGTGATAGACGCCAACCATTCTGTAAATGCCAGAGACGCCTGAGTGGCATTGATCACGTGATGTAGCACTTCCCAGGTGTCAAGAGACGAAAGGTTTCCTTGGAGACCTTGTGCAACTCAACTCTTTGCTGTTTGCCCGCAGACTCCGAGCTCGCGTTTCTTTCTCAGGCTATTGTCCACCCTACGCTTTTCAGGACGCCATTTGAACGGGGACGGTATCCAGGTCAGCCTCTAACGCGTCTTCTGGTCGCGACGCGTCCTTGTCACGATGTTACCCATATGTGGGTGTCTCGAAGGTCTCCCATACCACTCTTTCATTGGCAGCTCGGCGCTAGGGTTGGCCATTGAACGTGGTACGACTACGGAATTGGCTCCTTGCTTCGTACGGCGACGCGACTGATTTACCTTCCGCCACGTTACTGTGTTCTGCGTGACGAGCCTACAACGCTCACTCGCAGGGGTAACGCAACGACTTTATCGATGAAGGGTTTGATGCCACGCGTCTGGCTTGGGTATGACTCCTGCACGCTGGGATGTGAAGCTGCATTTGAAGCTCCGTGTTCCTCTTGGCCAGCATCAGCTACTCCAACCGAAATCATAGCGATGTAACTCCCAGGTCCTTCTTCCCCGGCGAATGGTCAACGGCCAGCTATCTCGCCTGGTTCTACTTTTAACTCCTGGACTTCCTATCTCCGACAGTGCGAATGCATCAGACGCCTTGCAGACGCATGGCCAGTGGGCAGGCCCTTCTATATAATCGACACCCGAGCCCGTTTGTTTGGTGCATGAGTCCTTTCCTTGCACACGGATGATGTTCGCATTTGCCCTCTTACTCGACTTCTGGAGCATCTGTCCTAGCCTATCTCGTCTTTCTGCTGGATATGATATAATTCGCGCTGTTCGTCGGTGGACTCGGACGATGGAGCGTTATACCAAATTTGTTAAGGGGTATTTTGTGTTGCTATCCAACCCGCATGTTTCTTTTTTCGTGGCATAGATTTCTGATAACTTTCGTTCAGTTTGACTTGCTATTCCATGTAAATATTTTAAAGGTGATCTCTTGCCTTTCGCTTTTGGCCCTAAATCCATTACTAACTTCCATATTGGTTTAGGCTTGAGAGTCTCGAACTCAATGCAGTCGAATGCTCTTATTTTCCAGGCCTTTGAGCCGTGATTGTTGCCTACCTCGTTGGACCTCTTCTTCCCACACAAGCTGATCTCTGGAGAAACAGCTATGCAGGAGGACGCATACCCGTGAATATTACCGATGTGCATGTGCGACGCCCTTGACCATACTGGTTCGCACTGTCGGCTCGCAGTCGCCGGTTCTTTACCCAACAAATTGACCCCCGAATTTCGGTGTGTAATTTTGGGCTCTGCTCAGTGCTTCTAAAGAAGGCGTGCAAAACCCTTCGCCCACGCATCAGATGGGTTCTTTTACGCCACCTCCGTTGACCCTGCTTCATTTTCACTGAGAAACACTCGTGCAAATGGGGCATATGTTGTCGGTCGATATGACTTCGAGACGAAGCCGGACAAGCGCCATCGCAGACGGCCTCTTTGGCAAGCATGTGTTACGCCCAGGATCTTCCCAAACCCATACCGTAGGGAAAGACGGGAAGTGGTCTATGGGGAAATTAGGTGTGGGTATCTTCATCTTCAATTAGTTAATCACGAGTTCTGATGCCAGTTTTCTCAGGTTTCCATATATGGTAGTATCAAAGAAATAACGTTTGGGGGTCGCTCATCCTGACCCTCTCAAGCTTTGCGACTTGCCTAGTGCCGAAGCCGCCCCCGGTATCGGGTCGCCGCACTGTCTCCGGTTCTAATCCGAACTTCTTCCCTTTTTTTGGTACGTCTCTTTGTCTAGTTCATTTCTTATTGTCTTTTCAACTCGCGTGGGGATTTGCAGTGCCAGAAATGATTCACTACCAAGCCCATATGTACAGAAGCCTAGAGGAATAATTGACCCAAATACAGACACGACAAATATAGGCCACCAACAACGGTAAATAGATAATAGTGATGATGCGGAGAAGGGTATACGCAAGGTGGGGGGAGTGGGGATGGAGGAAGGCAGGGTTCGTGAATGAGGAATCAAAGTTCATAAAGGAAAGTGAGTAACTAAAGAAAAAGAAAAGGAAGTGAAAAAGAAAAATAACCATTGCGCGCGTGAAGGAGGGGGTGGGGATTGAATGCAATGGATGGTCATCGAGACGCATCTGAGGAGGGCCGACGGATGGTATCCAGTATGTCTCGACGATCCAACCTCCAGTCGTGAGTGAGTATTGTACAATGCCTTTTAGGCGAAGAACAAGAACAAAGGGAGGGGGGATGGCACGTACACAAGCAGCTTCGACAATCCGGCAGGGGGAGGGGACGGCGGCGAGGAGAGCCAGACGGAAGGTGCGCCCAAAAATACAAATATCCATACAACAAAGTGTCCAATAATGATCATAAAAATGATAGGGAACAAATTGGCAAACCAATAGACGCACAGCATCCGTTGGCTCAATACCGGTGTCCTGCCATCATGTCGTCGAAGCCGATTACGTGGTCGTGCTGGAACTCGTGCCCTTCCAGTGCATGCGTAAATTCGCGTCCGAATGCCAGAGCCGAAGGACGATTGTCATTGAACTTGGGCATCCCGAGTTCGATCGGGGGTATCGCATTCAAGTCGAAGTCATCGCCAAGAAGGACCTCGGAGCCGCTGGGCCAGATGGAGTTGGCCTCCCAAGTGTAGGAAGACAGATCCTGGTGAAGCTGCATATCGGCAGGCAATTCGAGCTCTCCCTGCCGAGGTTCGGGCAATGTCAGCTGCTGAGCGAACGAGTGATTGACGATGCCAGGGACGGGGGTGTAAGGACCAGCCGCCGGCGATGAAGGACCCGATGACCCTATTGATGATGGAGTAGATATGGATTGATGGGTCGGGATAAATTCATGTGACTGGTGCGTTGTGAGTGGAACTTGGGAATGTTCGTTCTTCTGTGGTGCTGATGGCAAGTTAGGGATGGCGAAAATATTTCGCAGGAACTCGGACGACTAGGAAAATAATCAGCACAGTTATAACAAAAAAAAAAAAAGGTAGCTGAAGATGTTCTCACCTGAAGACTAGCTTCAAATTGTCCGGCCTGACCAAATGATGGCGGTGGCATAAAGTTATCGTGAGGCAAGAAATCAAAATTGTTTACGCAGTCCTCTGGGATCCCAGCATGTGATGCACGCCGACTGATCATTGGGAGCAACGAGGGAGACGTTGGGCACGAGGGGGTCATCTGGTAGATGTTGGGGAGCATGATGGATTGATAAGGCGGTGGCGTCGGGGCAGATGCAGAACGACCGTGGCGCGGTGCCGCCATCGGAAGAACAAAAGAAACATTCTCTGCATCCGTCTCATGCTCTTCCCCTTTGATACCAACCCTGGTAGCTTTCTTCCCTTTCGCCTTATCCTTCGAACGTTGGGGACGGTAGACGTAGTTGGGATACATCTGTTCGTGCTCCTTCTTCCTCTCCTTTGCCTTATCCTCCCACACCTTCCGCTCCTCGGGTGAGAGAGATTTCCACTGCTGACTGATTGTCTTGGAGAGATCAGCCTGTCGCTGCTTCTTGGTATGACCATCGACTTTGTCATCGTTAGCAGCTGCTTGACGCTCTTCGCAGCACTTGCGACGGAAGAGAATGAACGCATTTTCAGGGCGCTTGATATAATCGCAGTCACCCTTACGTGGTCGGCGTTCGTCATCGGCGCTCATGCTACACGTTGACCGGCGTCGTTGGTGTTGTTGGGGAGGTTGGGATGGGGGCGATGAGGTCCCAAGTGCGGAAGGGATGGGGGAGAGGGTACGTAGGAAAGGTGGAGTTGTACATTGGGAAGGGAGCGAACGAAGGTCGGGTTCAAAAGGAGACTGAGATGGGGACGAATAAGGACTGTCGGCAAGATTGTGGGTGGTAGGGAAGGTGAATGCTCGCGGTGTAGGGGATATAATGGCGAGTGTAGGGGGTTGTGGGGCGTCCGTCGTCACCTCGAGTGCTGGGGGAGAGGGGGGGGTATTCAGATGAGATCCGGGACATGAATGAAATATTTGAAAAACTCACATCGGGCTTGGGTATCACGAGTGCGTAAAGCGGGCATGATTGTTCTATCGTGAAGACAATGGGAGATTGGGGGAGTGTTGGGGGAGGGACAAAGGTAAGTGCAAACTCGTTTCGTGAACGTCGGTGAGGAGAACAAAGAGAAGAGGAAAGGGAAGGGGATGGGAGCTCCTGCGCGCAAGGAGGGGAAAGAGAGAAAGAATAGTGGGGTGTCGCAGGATGAGGATGCGATTGGTTTTCTTTGTCTCTGCAATTGGGGAGAACAATTGCACGGCGGGGCACAAAAAGCAAAACAATACGAGGAGAGAGTTTTATAGTTTGGCGAGATAGTGTGGCCAGAAATGGTTCCGCCGAAGGACACGAGCTCCTCTCGTAAGGTTCAGTCCAAGGTTCGCCTGGCTCACTGAAGGCTCAGCTTCATTGCAGCATCCGGAAATGGATGGTCGAGGGACCCTCATCCCGATATGGAATGGACGAGAGATTCCGCGCCTGTTGCCGTCTGTTTGTCACAGCAATGGAGGCTATTGTCTTCTCAGATCAATCCCAGATCCTCGTTTTCTGATTTAATTCCTTTTCACATACTCGTCCGGCATCCTGGCCCGGGCCAATCCGGTTCACTGCCCGCCTCCTGAACCACCCACCATACACCCCCCATCCCCCCGCCCCCATCCTCCACGAACCTTTGACCCTTCTCGAAATCTCTCCTTACTCACCCGCGGACAGTGGCAGCGCAAGACGCATCTGCATCAATTATATCACGTACCTTTCCGCCGATGACACTGACTCACAGCCTCCTGCAGCAGTTAAGAACCCGCTCGGGCATCTTGGATCACAACTGATGAGCTCCGCCTCACTGCCAGAATGCGGCCTCCGTACTTAGCACGACGGCAAGGAAATGCCTTGGTGCGCTCGGTTAGTGGAAAGTGAACCAGACACTCCCAGAATAGGCATGTTGGCCCGAGGGAATGTAAGGTTAGGATTTCCGCTCAGAATTTGTCGATTTTAGTCCATCGCATCGATCGTGTTTCACTTCCGTCGCTACCAACCCCGCTGTGTTTTGCAGAAACCGACATTATCTGTACACACACACTCCTTGCGTCATGAAATAAGTTTCGTCCGTAGAGACTAACATCGTTTCATATGCGCCTTTTTGGCAGGCGAGCATATGAATGGTCCGAGTAGAAAATTGTGCGTTATCGGCGGGCGAGCCCAATACCCTACTCATCTTTGCAGCCCCCGTGATAAGTCCAAACGTCAGAGGGACGTCACTTGGGGTATACGGCAACTTGGCCTTGCTTCCTTTTCAGGACGTATTTTACCGAGGCAGGATTCACAGTCACGTGCAGCTTGGGTCGGCTCGCCTGGGATTACACCCACACAAGTATCCCCATCAATCCATCATCATGCCCACAACCCAGCGATCGCCTTGCTCTCTGCCCCCACTCCCCCTCCTCCTCGGCCGCGATTACCGACTCTTGAAACCCGAAATTTCTCAAAAATGCGCCACCGCTGATGCGCTCTCATACTCAATCAAGTTTGAGGGGCGGGGCTAGGTACCCTCCATTTGTAAATTGGGATCGCAGATCATTTCATGTATGAGATAGTTTCATGATCTATATGCTGGGCAGTAATGTGGGACATATTCGGAGGCTGTAATGGTAAAGAAGGGGTCTGGAAGAAGGAACGGGAGGCCTCCTCTCTTGTCAGAGGATGCGTGCGCAGCTATCTGTCCAGCGGAATATATTCCCTCCAGGAATTTGACGTTATATTTAAGGGTGGGTCCGTACCGACAGAAAAAAAAATGATGAAATTTTAAGTCTGTCAAACTCCTCTCCGCTAACGGTAATTAATCAAGGCTATCGAGCTCCCTCGGCAATTTTACCGCCTCTCCTTCGAGATCAGAGAGTGGGCACAGGTGGGGGTCCGCTACATAGAAATGACGGGGAAAGCCTAGTTACCGACGCAACCCAAGAGCTGTCGATGTGAGTGCGTGGGAGGCGCAGAACCAGGGTTCCAACTATTTTTCTGGGCAGAAGGGGTCAGTGTGTACGTTAACAGCGTTTTCGTGCGATCGGGGCTTCTAACTGCTGATCATCTGGAGTGGGGTCAGTAAGGCATGCGCGGGGTGCCACAGGGAAGGGCTGGATAGTGGATGAGTCATGTTGCCGGGTTTGTGCCTCCCCTCTCTTATCAATCTAACCCTCTACCAAGCCTAAATTGGGGGAGGTAACCATCTCATTAAGCCGTGTCATATGTGGGGATTGGACATTGTAGGCTTTACTACCAACTTATCGATACCGGAATTTGGAAACGATTAAAAGCGAGTATCACTTCGGAGCGCCTACCCAACTACTCAGGCCGAGGCCTCATTTTTGCGTTCCCAGCCACCCGCGGAAATACGCGCGTCGAAACCCCGGAACTTGCAGTCCAAGAACCTGAAACCCCTTATCGTCACTTCTTATCAACTGCTCAGCCGTGGGGTATGATCTGTTGTGATCCCGCCGGGCTGATGCGATATGTGATGTGAGGAGGGGGTTTGGATATAGATGGGAAGTGTCCATACTCAGATCCTGGGAACGCCCGCCGGACTGAAGGCGACGCGCTGATGGCTTTGGGTGGTGGTGCCGCTTGTGTTTGAGGGATGCATAAATGGAGAAGAATTATGATGTTGACTTTCTGACCAGGACTTCAGTGACCCGAATCGTCATCGGGTGCACCCACAAATCATTTAATATCGTACGAGATGCAAAACCCCTCGCTCTCGTTGCTCTTGAGACAAGCATGGAAGGGCGCGTGTAGAGAACGAGGCTACCTTACGGGTCAGAAAATCAATCCTGAATCATGGATATCACCGCTCAACCACCTCTTCGCCAGCCTGGAAACTCCCCACGATGCCAATTACTGAACTAGTTGGACAATGGAGGGGACTTGAGGGGCTATATTTAGGCTCGGCCTTTAGGAATGACGGGTTTGTTGCATATGGTGCTAATACATTCTCGGTGTTATGATGACTTTCCAAGCGGTCAAACGAGTAATTGACTCGTGAAAGCCAGTAAGACGGCGTGGAGGTGTTACTCTTCTATCCTTGACTGCGTGGTTCCTAGAGAGCTCAGGCACCACTGACGGTTCTCATTAGAAGCAGGCCGTTGAACCGACTCCTAGAATTACACCCAACTTGTTGGTCCGTGTCGGTGCTTGACCCAGGTAGAGAGATGGATGGATCAGGTAAACCCACGCTTCGATCTCATTGTTCTGTGGATCGAAACGTTGGAGCATGTTTACAAATATAAAAAGCTCTTTTGCGTGCAAAGCACGCCATTAACGTCCAGTGTTCAACTAGCTCGACCAACCTTGTACCACCAGACAAAAAAAGTTTTTTGCAGATAGGTATTGACCAAATCTTAATCTACTCCTATGAACCCACATTCCTGTAACAACGTCCGTTCAATATTGGTGGCGGCAGGTTCACCTGGGTCTCCACGGTAGGATCGCACATGAATAATTGACATTCATAGGAATTTTGCGCACGCCTTTGCGCATACGACGGAGCACCGGAGTCTTGACTAAAAGGGAGAACGTTTCTTTAAGAGGCGAACAATGGATGACTCGGTGATGTGAGCCCTTCCTGTCAGACTTCGGAAGACATAGCAACTCCTTGTGGCGGTGTGAACGTGGAGATGGGTTTACCCTGTGAATAGACCAGTGAACAAGTTTTTTGCTTGGCCAATTAGATGATGGTGTGCCGTTGAGCGTACACTTGCTRTGTTCAATGAAAAAGGAAAAATAATGCTAGAATCTCTAAGAGGTTAGTAATTCCTGGAAGTATTTTATCTCGGCGGTCGCCCACTAGAAGTCTGACAACGATCAATCTGGAAGAAGGTAAGGCCTAGTCACTCCTCCAGGGCTAATCMAGTTATCTGAACGAGTTCAAATCTACTTCAAGCCTTCGAGCAGTGCCAGGACTGCGGCGGGAGATCCGAAGGATTAATAGCCCGACAGGAATACTATTTCATCCCTAGCCCTCATACCCATACCGAGTAATCAACCTACAACGGGTATGTGGTTCTCGAGGTACCACAGAAGTACACATGTCCACAGACTCATGGCACATTATAAACACAATTACTCACGCAGCCACCGCGGGAGCGACCGCCATCTACCAAAAATGATGACTCGGGACATTTCGCGTTGTCGACCATTCCTATTTCTGGAAAATTGACTAATTTTGGGCAAGGGAATTAGAGAGCTCCCCACCCACCACCGCTCCCATCCCATCACGAGTGTCAGGCCATACATCACTGGATCACGCCGAGGCTTCGGCGCCCCTTTTGGTTGGGTTACCAGCGGGATTCCAGGAGGCTGGGTGGAGGTGTAAATTATCTCCCCTGCTTCTTGATAGTAAATGTTGTGGTGTCCTGAATCTGACCACAGGGGAGGCGAATCTCGAGTTTGCACTCGCAGTGCAAACAGGTGGCTGGACCATAAGAAGGTGCGTAGAGAGACAAAAAAGGCTATGGAATGACCGAATTTGGACAGTTGCTTATCTTGTCAGTTAGGCGAAGGACACTTGAGTTGGCCTTCCTTTAGGGTGCATAGCTGGTGGTACTATCGGTTGCTCCGATGCGGCAGCGTGTGGCTGGAAATATGACTCATGGGTGGAGAAAACTAGGCAAGGTCATTACAGCCGAGCTAGATGAATAGAACGCCTCTCTGGGAGTGGCCCTGTTGGCTTAACGGCCTCTATACAGTTGTTTAATTCTTGGAAGCTGCTAATGTCCCGTGAGGGCGAGGGAGTCCACATACTAACACAGAGAACAATGGCATTGCACACAATACAGAGTCCTCCCGTGAAGATGAGAGGGAGCTTCGTCTTCGACATCGAAGAAGTTTGACTCAAGGTTCAGTTAATTGTCAGTGCTGTACACGCGCGCTCGGAAGGCTCTGTTGCGCAATCACGAGTGGAGATCGGGGCCAGCGTTCGGCCCATGATTAGCGGGTTCATGTACCCCATAGAATGCTTAAAATACCTGATGATCACAGCAGGCGTTCCTAAGCTCATTATTCTRCCTGGAAGATCATTTCAAGATGGGAAGGGGACAATAGGTCACCTGGGCTACGCGCACGAGTCAGTAGAAGGAGCGGTCAGATCTGAGAAGTTTGTGAAGGGCGAGGCGTATACGACTAACGTGTGGCACTCGGCTCAACTTTTGGAGTAGTGGCGGCCATGACATATCCATGGTAAGGTCCCACTATTTCGTTTTGCTCTTTACTCGCTATTCATATATTGACCGATGAGTACGAGTCATTGCAAGAGGAAGGGGAGATAAGATTAGATCTTGCATATGTGCGACGTTTCCATTAGATCGGACCTTCGCAGGACGGTGGAACCCTATCCTGACAACTCCCTTTCAAGTCGAGCCACCTGGTCCTGGTTCATGGGGCCTGATGTATCGGATTGAGTGATGAGCCTCACACCGGGTATTCTGTAGGAAACCGGCATAAGATCCCTATTACAGCACTCCGACTGGGAGTCCGAATCGCGAGAAATCGGTTTCTATGCAGGACGTCAACCATTCCCATTATCGGAGCTTGTGGTCGAATATGATCTCTTAGCTAACTGATAATATCCTCAGTATCTGATAGCGCAAAGCCAAAAATTTAAAGGAGAGCTTTGAATATATCGTAAGCGCGAGGTGTCGGGGCTAAAGTCCGCACAGGGTCCTCAGGCAAGTGAGCTGGCTGGGTACAGCCACTTGCAGCTGGGCTATATTAGGAAAGATCTTCGAGCGGCGGCGAGTACCGACAACATTCGGCGTCGTTCGTTCATCCTTGGATCCATTAAAATGACCATTTGCTACATTATAGTAATCTCTCTGCATTCTTGCTAATTTCATGTCGTCGCAAGATACAGCAGAATGCCCTTGTGCTGATTTTGGTCGCGGTAAACGGTCCGAACTTCCTAATGGAGCTCTGTCATCATCTTCGTATCATTCAGAACAGTTATCACAATGTACTAGTAGGAGTGTGGGTTCGCGCCCAAAGTCCAAGCGGGCAAGCCCTCTGCCCCATGACAGAGAACATCCTATGGGTGTTGCAGCCGACGCCCGGCTTTACTTTCGGTTCAGCGGGCGCGTCCTGAGTGCTGTGTGCACTGACGTCAGGATTATTCGGAAATGAGTGACATCATATTCGTATGTGGTTGGGCTGCACGGGGATCGCAAGCGTCTCTCGCGACATGTCTCGCACCGATTCCTTGCTCCGTTCAAGAAGTATGTGGCATATGGACAGTAGTGCAGGAGATGAAGTATTTAGTAAGGAGCGAACCGGGTCGCAGTGCCGTTGGTGCCATACATTGAAAGCGACGTATCGGTGTCCAGGACCACAGGTTGAAGGTCAATCAGTCCTTTGCTCGATGGCATGTTCCGTTCCGAGGGTGTGACAGTCGCGAACAGTCACGGGGTGACACGTTGGCTCTGGAGTGCTCCCGCTCTGCCCGTGGCGTCCATGATCCTGCGAAGGAACAAGAGACCGCGCTCGCCAGCCTTGGCCGAAGTGTCAGTAGTGTCAGTGGCGTCCCTACCATCCTCATCGCGGAATCCACACCCACCATCGCCGGACTCTCATCTGCCAGAAGAATGCTGCACCACAGATTCACCAGCGTCTCCCCACAAATCAAAGAAGCTTAAACTTCAAGCCTCTTATGCGACCCACTCTCCATTCCCAGATTATCCCCA
Source organism: Lepiota subincarnata (assembly GCA_023014305.1). Lineage (NCBI taxonomy): Eukaryota > Fungi > Basidiomycota > Agaricomycetes > Agaricales > Agaricaceae > Lepiota > Lepiota subincarnata. The sequence goes on from JAECYV010000037.1 coordinate 183,874, forward strand.
CCCGACATCGGGCGAGGCGCTTGATGTATATAATCTCCTCGCCGCTGCACATAGGCCAAATGGACTAGTCGCTCGACCCTCGCCCCAAACATCGGGAAATTCGGCAGAGACTTGTGGTCATGTCCCAAATGTGATCGAAGCCGTTATCGGAACAATCCTTTCCCAAAACACATCGGCCACTAACTGTACCAGGGCTAAACAAAGCTTGGATGATGCGTTTGGGAGGAACAATTTCGAAAAAATCGTCAATGCGCCAAAACAGAAGCTAATCGATGCGATTCGGACGGGTGGATTGGCGAACAAGAAAGCTGGAATGATACAATCCTTATTAAAAGCCGTCAAGGATAAACACGGTGTTTATTCACTGCAACATCTTGCCGGAGAGCCTAGGACTAAGGGTGGTGAATCGGTTGTAATGAGGGACGAAGAAATAATGCAGGAATTGCTCTCGTATAATGGAGTCGGTCCGAAGACCGCTTCGTGTGTCCTTCTATTCTGCCTGGGGAGGGATTCATTCGCCGTCGACACACATGTATACCGCTTGAGTCGCCTTCTGGGCTGGGTACCCGCCAGTGCCGATCGTGTCCTGGCGCAGGCCCATCTTGATATTCGCGTTCCGGGAGAACTCAAATACGGTCTCCATGTGCTCATGATCCAACATGGGCGCACGTGCAAAGGATGCAAGAAGCAGGGATCGAAGGAAAGCTGCATTCTCAAAACTTATCTTAACGGCAGGGGAGTAGAGCCAAAGAAGGGCTTCAACCAAAGACTGGTGGAGGTGGATTAAGAACTGAGATCAAAATGATAGAGAAAGATTAATCGTACTTGCCACTTATTTGTTGTTTAATTCTCTATTTTTCGAAGAGTAGATTATCTATCAATCGTCTAGTGCATGTGACTCCAGGCTACTTCGGATACCCAAAAAGTCAAGTTGTTCCCACCCCGGATTTGCGATCTCCAGAGTGTGACCAGACCTCGGTAACTCTTCCAGGCACAACTTAGACAATCCCGTCCAAGTTTCTCACAAGTCATACAGCGGACCGCATGCTCCTATCCCACTGCCGATCATCGTTTTCCTGCAACCAGGAATATGAAAGCGTTCACATTGTGTTCGAAATAGAACATATGAGAACTCGGGACCTACACCTTGCCTATAAACGTAGAGGATGACGGAAGGAATACCCGTCTCGGGTGGATATCATGATTCGCAAAATGCATCATTGGTTGGGTTCCTGTGCAAATTTGCCGACCTAATTAGGCGCTCTCTGCATCTGTTCCGCACCTGTCAACGCTTGGGCCTCATGCCTCATGGGACCCTTTCGTCCAGTCAGGATATGTCCAAAACTTGAAGTATCTGGTGGGAAGTAGGTCGGTGCCACATTATTGACCTTCAACGCGATAAGGGGCTCGATGAATACCGGGTCAAATAACAGGTTCATGTCCACACTACAAGCCCATGACATGGCCGAGCCATTGGACGAAAGATCTTGACAGTTGGGTGTGCCTTACGGGTTGCTCCCAGGCCTGTTACGTTGTTGGGCATTACCATACGAGTCACCTGGTATGTTTTCCGCGGCTAACAAAGTTGAAGACCGAGCGCACCTTGTGCTCTAGACAAAATCACCTCGCATGCGGGTATAGGGGTTAGAGAGACTAATTCGAGAGCATGCCGAGGTCGAACATTGTATCTCTTATCAATGCTACAATGGATGGAGCGCCAATACTTAATCAGTCGACTGGACCTCCTGATATCACTTCGAGCTGCATATTACACACGATCTGGTTCATTGGAGGGATTTCCCACATATATCACCGACCAGTGCGGGAACGTAACACGTTTTCTGCCGACCGGGCCTATTTGAGGATGCCATAAGAGGAATGCCTCTTTAAGAGGCAACTTTGAGCGGGAGGTTCTGGTGCGAGATATTTTCTCATATGCAGGGGCGGAGCACCTGAGTCGGAAATAACTGTTGACTTCTGCGACGTGTGATTTCCCTTCTGGTGGGCAATTTAACTGGACAATCGCTATATCCGAGGTGGGCCGGGGGTCTGCCTACTGGGAGAGGCAGGTGGAGGGGGGGAGAGGAGAGGAAGGGGAGGTTGAGTGGATATTTGATGCTTCTTCTGATTGCGGAGCGTGTGAGCCACGGCGTTTGCTTCTTGCTTATTGTTCAAAGAGCCTTGATGATCACAAGCGGATATGATTTCTCTGGGGAACATGTGGTATTTTCCACTGTATTTCTCAACCATATTGCTGGTATTTCCCCCGTTTGATTACAAGACCTAGTCTTTCTAATTGGAATTGTCGTATGGCCGCTAGGTGGGACTTCGGGAATATCAAGATTCCGAGTAGTGCAAACAAGACTGGCATTCGTGACAGAAACAATGTTCGGACCCGGCGTTCCACTGATTCTGAGCGGAACACTGACCATGTCGAGCGCAGAAACTAAATTGTGGTGCGGGTATTGATTTATTGGTCCTTCAAGGACGTTTCCATCAGAGGGTACGGCACGTTGATATGATTATATTAGACAGGGAAGGGGCCCGGGGTGTACCAAAACTGGGTCGATACACACGTGTTGCACAGGTCAGATAGGTAAGACAACGCAATACGCAATGACCTAGTAGCACTTTAGGGCCCACATTCAAATTTCAAATCTGTTTTGAGACAGGAAGGGCAAGGCTTTGAGGGTCACCGGTCATGGTGTATGTGACCGTTGAGTTGCATCGACTTGGGGGTTTGGTATCCACTCATTCGGTGGGTTACTGACAGGTTGTCAACTAATCCGCCCGGGGATTTGTACGATGAAGAGGGAAATACGAAAGGGTTAGAGCGATAGGTCGGAGAAGATATGATGTTATCCGACGCCGGAGGCGCTGGTTTAGGCTCAGCTTCCGGTGACGTTACGAGCTTGAGGAAAGGTATGACTCATTGTAAAGCATGCTTCACTCGGCCAGATGAACCAGTTTGCAGCAAGCGAAGATGTCCAGCTGAACGGGTTCCGTGACACAAGCGCCTCATAAGCGCTATGAGTTTGAAAAGCCCACACACAGCTGACTAAGCAGTTCAATGGAACTTTGTCCGTTCTGATGGCGGTGGCGAGTTCGTATTGAATGTTTTCAACAATGCGTGCATCATAGCGGAACAGAAGTTCTGAGGAATATTTGAACAAAGCTGGGAGAAATAAACCCTGAAAAATGTTCGGTTCATTCAACGCCCCTGTCGAACAAACTTCGACTATCCCTGTAACAGAAACTTCCTCACACGGCGTGAACTCTTTCATGATTCGAAGTTGGCGTATATTTTTTCTTCCCTTCGAAGCCTTTCCGCCACAAACAATATATTTCAATCCAACCTTCTCTAAATGCCTGTGAACCTCGTGGCGTCTTGGGCGAAGGCGGTCAAAAATGTACCGTTCCCTACTAAGAACTTATCGGGTACAATTAGTTATCTTTTTTACATCAGCTACCGCCTCCTTACCGCAAGGGCTGATGCGCCAAACTGGAGTGGCGTATCCTTCTTAATTATCGAATGTGAAGTGCACAAGAAGAATCCAGAGGGGAGTGGTGGAACCTCACAGATTCGGGTTCTGGTCAAAGCAATTCACAATGTCCCTTTGTCCCAGGTGCATATGTAAGCGGAATCCGACCTGGAATCCCAGAAACATCCTACCGGCAATCAATGACGCTCGATCTACCAGCCATGAACGAAATGACTTCGAGGGGTTAGGCCTGGCAGTGCAACGCACCAGAAACATGAACGGCTCGACAAGTGTGTGCTACTCCTAGTACAGCAGTACTAAACAACTCTTCCCACCCCATAGCACAAGAAGTGATGATGATGGCTGGCTGTTGATAGGATGATGCGATGTCCAGCCCCGCAGTAGGGGCAGCGACAGCCGCGGCCGTGTGCTCCAAAAACTGGAAGCCCTTGTCATTATGTTTCGGTCAGCCAGGCCCGTATCAACGACAGTGCCTTGCAACCAGAACCACTACCAAATAACTTTGATGCAGATGCTTGGGGCCAAGCATGTGTTTTTTACAATCTGTCATCGCCTCTTTTAGACTCCTGATTATGTTTAGCGCCAGGCGCCTATGAGCTGATAATTGGCCCGTGCCCTCTTTCGGCGTGGCGGTGTCAAGGTCAATACGCACGTGTTTTTCATGAGGAGTCCAGGTGTAATTATGAGAGAACATGCGTGTTTCGTGTGGCTTCAGCTGGACGAAAAAGGCCTTTTGAATCGCTGCAAGACTCCCCAAGATCTACTTTCTTACGTGTTGAATACACTATGTAGAGCTGTGGCCTAAAAGAGTAGTATTTGTATAAAAAATAACATGAAAGAATACACTAGGAGCAGCTCTTGTTTTGCCGGCGGGAGGATGCTATGTCTTTGACGGTGTAAATTGCCCATCAACATATCCGAGCTGACCGACCTGTCAGTGCCTTCGTGATCGACATGGAGGCCCCGAGTCCTTAAGCTGCCTACGGCGCTAGGAGGGCAAGGGGGGGCAGTGTAGAGCCGTGATGGCGTATGAAATTCTATTCTTATCAGTGGCAGTTGAGTGTACTAGACTTTGTTGTTGTGTAATGTGAGAGAGACGGGGTAGGCGTGTAACGGTGTCTGCATGCCGTCGAAGGTGTAGTTTGAACTAACTGACGCTCCTCCGTGTTGTTATGATCAGTCTGTCATGCGGATTCTGGGTGCTAATAGACAGCCCCGAGCTCGCCGTATGCTGTGCGCTTTAGGGTGAGGGAAACACGAGATTATGAGGAGGGGTCCTGGTACAGCGGATATCTTTAGTGACTGTGATCGTATGAACAGTGAGACTCGAGACCTCAATGAAGAACCTTGCAAAGGGTGGTTTGTGGTGGCCGGTTCGAGAGTTTTCCTGTGCTGGGTCGCCCGAGGTAGCCTGACCCCACCGTAATAACGGAGAAGGCCGTTCAACCGTTGGAGCATTGTTGTCGCTCCCTATCTTTTGTGGCTCTTTGTCAGGGGTCTATGTTGCGTCGGCTGTGATGACACAGGGAATAGAGCTGAAGTTGCGGTCGCTCCCGAGGATCGATCGAAGTCGGTAACATAGTTGCTAGTAGGGGGTTTGTCGTACTTGGGCCGTCACAACCGGACTGGGGTTACCAGAAATTCTCGAACCTGCTTGGACCTGCTCCACGGACCGTGAAGCTGGTAACGTATAACTCTTTTTTGAGCTGTGCATTACATTTATCCTTACGGTGGTTGTGTTACTCTTTGCCCATGAATTAATCACTAAAGGAAATTTCAAACATGCAAAGTGTCGAGTTGTCTAGAATGTTGGCCATGATCGAATATCTGTCTCCCGACTTTAGAGCCCCCGAGGTCTAGTAATCGAAAAATTTATCCATGTTTCGTCACCAGAGCGGTTGGATCGTGCGTATTTTTTGTCTAGTTGGTATATGCTTGCAAGAAACTTACATTCTGGATCGAAAGGCCTCGAGATTCGAGTGATGCCTCTCTCGTTAATAAAATTTTGGTAGTTTACTCTCCATCGCTATCAGCTAAAAAGTCTTCGAGAAATATGAGAACGTCAGTGACATACTACAAAGAGAGCGAGAGTGGGCCCAAGTGATTCAGTGATATATTAAATCACCAACGCCACCGGGGGGGGGGGGGGGGACCTGAATGTTGACTAGAATTCGGGTGGGGTGGACGAACTAAAGTGGTTCGGTCGATGGTTCAAGAGGCCTAATTGGGTTGGTATCATAGTAACAGCATGATAAGATGAACTCGGACTTATTATTGATAAGTTGGAGGTGGAGGAGGGGACGAAAAGTACGCACTATGTCCGGAGTGAGATTGTTCTGCGCTTCTGCTAGAGTTTCTTATCTTCTCCGGGCGCTTTGTCATTCTTACCAATTCGGCTCGCCTCCCTGAGAGGTTTTTGAATTATGAGTTTGCTCCAAGTAGAGAGCGGAGGATGTCTGGCACTAGTGGTCTTAAGGTTCTCGTGCCAAGCTCGAGTGGGTCAGGTAGACGACAAGAGGTTCCCAGAGTGCCCGATTTGACCCAGAATGGTGATTCCATTGGGTCATAGGGCAGGTCCTGGGGGTTTAGGCGAAGGTGAGCGGCAAGTTCAGCCACGCATGGCCGATTGGTTACTGAAGGGTTGGGAGGGTTGGGAGTGTTGGAGGAGGGGAGACCTGAAGGGTAGCCGGATCTCCAGAGTGGTGTGCCTAGGTTGTGTGTTGTGTGCTACGTGAATGCTCGCTCCCTCGGCGCGAGTCCGATTGTTGGGTTCGAATTTTAGTGGGTGTTCTAGTACGGGAAGATGGGGGGGCATCAAGAATAACCCCCGCGAACTTGATGGAATGTGAATCATAGCTCGTGCGCTAAGTATGGTCGGGAAAGAGGCAAAGGAAGACTTGTACTAGATGAAAGTCCTCTGGGTAATATATCACTATGTACATGCGTTCACCACGTTGTGGTGCGGGGATGGGCGATATTGACTACGAGCTTATGCCCCTGGGACTTGTGCTGGGCGGCAGAGCCACCGTTAATTTGGAGGAGCTGGATGCATTCGAATATCAAGATTGGGCTGCCGCAAAGGTGAATGGGGTGCGAATAAATTTGGCTCGTTACTGACAGGAATGCTATGGTCATGTCCGTAAGGAAGGGATCAATAAGACTTGGACATGTTCAAGTACAGTAAGTAGTATGTCAAGATCTGTTTAGGGTTGACTGCAAGTCATATCCGAGTCGGAGTTGTATCATACGAGGCTCAGAGTAGGACGTAGGTTATGTCKGCTTTCAGTGGAGTTATTCTACCCAGCAGACGGACAAAGGGGACGAATTCCGAGAGCGTTCGGACTGCACGGGGGTAGAAGATGGGCGCTGGGCGTGGAACGACAGAGCTCAATGATGAGTAGGAATCTACGCGTGAGTCATGACGTACTTTGTCGACAAGGATGGAATGGAAGAGTGTGCCGAACATACGAGCGCAGAGACAGGTATGTGTTCTAGAAATAAGACCGGACCGAGGATGAGGCAGTCGGGAGATGCTGGGACTGCAAAGTCGTGGCAATGAGATGTCTGCTCTTGACGAGAGAAAGAAGGTTCCGCGGATGTGTGGCGTCGTGGGTGCCCTTGATATGGAAGGCCAGAGCCGGCACAGTGGTACGAGCTGCCCAGATAGGCAGGAGTGAGCCGGGCCAGTGGGTTCGCCTGGCTCGGATTGATTTGGTGGTTCGGCCCTTGCCTTGCTCCCGACCATGATCGTTTGGCCCGCCCTCCCCGTCGAGCTCAAGCGCCTCATCCTCGAGCTCGTCGCCCTCGACGATCCCGACGACGCCCGCTCCCTGCGCCTCGTCTCCCGCGACATCAACGTCCTCGTCCTCCCCATCGTCTTCCGCCATCTCCTCGTCGAGAGCCTCGCCGACCTTGCCGCCTTCACCCGCACTATCCTCCCTGCCCCGTCTCTCCACCACCGGCTGCGGAGCAAGCGACCAGACCCGCCGCGTCTCCTCTCAACGTACAACGTGCTTTCTCTTGCCCTCCTCCTCCCCGCAAACCTCCCTTCCATCGAGGATGCGCTTGCGACCATCGGTTCGGTCTTCTCACGCCTCCAGTATCTGGCCATCACTTCGCGCAACCTCTCTTCAAATGCGTTCTGGCTGAGGGAAAACAACGTCAGACCAAAGTACATTATGCTCCTCCACCACGGCAGCCCGCGTCCAGTAAACTGGCGCGACCCTGTCTTCGCAGACGTGACACACTTGTACACGTCCAGCATCGATTCCCATGGACGCTCGACTCTGGGCGATCTCCCTAAACTAACACACCTTGCCGTGGCCACTCGCTCGGAGCACTCAGAGGGCACCATACGTCGAATAGCTGAAAAGCTTGAATGGCTCCTCGATCCAGAAATCCTACCCAATCTCAAGTCGCTTGTCCTCGCCTTGTCCCTCTTTCCTCGGCCGCCGCCCGCTAATATTTTTGGCGATTATGAACACTACGTGAGCCTTTTGCTACCCTGGCGGACACATCTCAGTCTCTGCCTCTCCTCCTCCAAGTTCTATCTCCTTCCAGACCCTCATTCTCCCCGTGCAGAATGGGAAAGTATAATTGATAGCGGCGTTCCAGACATCTGGGAAGCTGCTGCCGCATATCGTGCAAGATACCCAAACTCTACCATTTTCGATGCACGCGAGCCCGAGTGCCCTCCCGAGTGGGAACGATGGTTCGGCATCCTTGACGAAGAACCGATCGAAATCCTTGTGCTGCCRCCCGAAGACAACGAAACAAAACCTCGCCGTCGATGGCGACCCTCAAAAGTAGACTGGGAAATAGATTTAGTACAGCGAGAGGGATATCGCGACTCGACGAGGCTGGATCCACAAGAGGCGGGCGAGTTTGAGCATGTGCTGAGCGGATTCTGAACAAGGACTCTTCTGTTGGTGGGTGTACACGCCTAATCTAGACCTCTCTCTGTTCTTGTTTCGCTGGATGGAACTGAATCGCAGTGTAATAGTGTATTTTATCATTGTTTGAATTAACCACCCAGTAAGCCTAGAGGACGGAATTGCCAACGAGGAAGTGTGTAGATCTGATCCATTTGATTTCCTCCTTCTAGTTCCCTCTCGCATCCTAACTCACCAAAGATCGACAATTTGAATATCGAGCGGAGAATCTCATGTCCGGAACGTTGCTGTGTCGTCAACAACCGGCTTGATTTTGGATCTCTGTGTATCTGAACACCCACATAAATCCTCATATCAGACCCTGCATTCTAGGAACTTTACCCGTCCGGCGGCAGCTGGCGGCCCGCGATTCCATCCCATTGGTGAATCACGAGCTCCATGTTTCTCTGTATTTGACAAGGATGATTGTATCGGGGGCCGGCCATACTGCTGAACGACAGTGGTTTACTCATGGATGGCGATTTGGAGGTGGATCCACGGAGGGATTGGTTGACTTCTCCTACCCCCCCAAATAAACTCGTACGAGAATGCGCATGTGTGTCCGCCTCTGTGTTTTACCAACCCCAGCTACTGATTTAGATTTGATGATCTTCAGGTTGTCAAGCGGGGCGACGAGTGAGCAACCCTGAATCGATAATCCATCGGCCTTACCTACAACCCTTTCGGATGAAGAGGGGAAATAAGGGGAAGAACTGGGAAGGACCCCTCGTCTGGGTGTGTACCCCAGTTTCTAACTGTTCTCCTCCTTATTTCCAGAGTTTGATCCCCTCGGTTACTATCTTATGAATCTTTGGAACTCGTATGCACAAGTAGAATGGAGCAGAAGAACGGAGGGTATGTCAGGGGTGTGATGAGATCATATGAGACCTGCTTCGCGGGAAGGTTTTGATTTCGGGTCTATCGTTTCATTTCGTTTGGGTGAGGGGTGATGCTCAGTAAAAACGAAAATACCTCCATCTGGCCTCCGGATGGCCTTGGGAGGTCAAAAGTAAGCGTAACAAAGGCCAGTTGAGCCGCCCTTCAGAGGCTATCATCCTGTGATGAAACTCAATGCGCCCGAAAACTCCGCCGGATGGCCTCTGGATGACCTTGGAGGGTCAAAAGTTAGTACCTGTGCCACGTGAAGTTCATCCGAGTTGCCCTGTGGAGGCCATTCTGTGGTGGCGATTTATGTATGCTACTGACTTCCCTGCATCTACTTATTGCCCCCCCCTTTCGCCACTCATTGGCCCCCATAGTGTTGGAATATCGAACACTACACGGTAAATGAGCCGTTGCGCAGTGCACCCAGACCCATGGACTCACTTAGTATCTAGGTTACATGAGCCCAGTTTATTATGATTACTATTGTTTTAACTGCACTTAAGTAGTAGAAAAGTAACAATAACCCTCATGCATTTGCAAGGGTTCCTGTTATTTCATCCCCTTACCACTCTCACCCATTTATTTCTACACATAAACTCATTCATGGGCCTCTATGCAACCACCTGTGGCAATGTTCACAATTTTCTAACATAGGCATCACCCAAGTGGCTATTCTCTCCATTATACCTGTTTTATCTGTTTTATCTTCCATTTCTTTTTGTTCTGGTTGTTTTGTCTTATTTGTAAACTGTGCTTGGATCTTTACCCTTGTAAATGTAAGAAGCTTGTGGTGAGAGCTCCTAACTGAGTTGAACACAAGAATCAACAAGCACAAGGTATTTATGTTGCAAGGAAAGAATGAGAAAATAGAAGAAGGGAGAGAGAGAGATAATCAGCAAGCTCTCCCACTTGTACATAAGTGTCAGTAATTAGGTCTTGCATACTGTGTAAAGATCTTACACTATCCCTCCCCCCTTCCCTCCTAAAAACAAAAACAAAAAGTGGGTAAATGCCAGGACACAATTATATAAAAAAACCTCAATGAGGAAAAATGTTAGCAGTGACTCTGGACCACCCCTTGCTTTAGCACAGAGAGTCTTGCATACTGTGATCAAGAACAGTCATTAGATTTATTTTGTGTGAAGTTTGAGTGTGTGAACCTCTTCGAGAGCATAGAGATCAGAGCCCCAAAGTTTAGGGAGCTTAAACTTAGGGTTCATCCTTGAGTGAACAACTACAAAAGTACACTAAGTTGTCTTTTGACACTTAGTTAGAGATCAGAGACAGAGACCAGAGACCAGAGACCAGAGTTTAGAGACCAGAGACCAGAGAACCCCTGCTCATTGACTAAGTTTAACACTTGTTGGTGCTGCACCCACCTGGAATATACCATATAACATTGGGATATCTCCAAACTACCTAAAAACTCGAGCCTTTGTGTTATCCGAGTTAGGGATCTGTAGTGAGCTGTACGAAGTTTGTCAAGGATGTCTGTACAGACTTGGTCCAAGACTAGCAAACATATCTCACAGTTGGCATATGAAGGTACTCAGGTATCAGACCTACAGTGACTCAAAAAACCGTCCCAATGTTTTGGCAATTTGGACAAATATGTAAATATAAAATTGGATATATTACATAATATTACCCAAACATTTGTGAGTATACTATAGGGTCATATACCCCATTTGGTATTTGAATCACATGATTATATTAGCGATGAAATTAATAATGATTATTCTAATATTTATACTCATTGGGATGGTTTTTTGACCCTTTATCATTTATCCAATGAATACCTTGTATGGCCACCCCTGTACTTGATAACTGCTCTAAGCCTCCTGGGTTTAATTTGTATGAGTCTTTGATGCTTTTTGCAGGAATTCCATTCCACTCCATCACTAAACTGTCCCACAATTTATTTACTCTCTTAGCTGGTCTGTTATATACTTTGAGCTAGTCTTTTAAATGTACCCAAAGGTGTCCAATGGGATTGAGGTCAGAAGATTATGCTGGACAAGCTAGGACTTGCATATTGCTTTTATCAAATCACCTGTAAGCCCATCTGGATGTGTTTTTGGGGTTATTATTATATTAAAGTATTCTCTCTGCTCCTCCATCTGCAGGGTTTCAAAGCTTTCCCCCACTCTGCTATCCAAAATCTCACAAGGATGCACTGTAATTATGATTTCTAGCACCTCAGCTAGCTTCCCTACCACACTCCACCCAACTACACTCTATATCATGAGGATATCTGTTATCTGAGTTAGGGATCTGTAGTGAGCCGTACAAAGTTCGTCAAGGATGTCTATACAGACTTGGTCCAAGAGTTACAATGTATCTCACAGTCGGCATATGAAAGCTCTCAAGTATCAGACTTAAGAGGGTTCAAGGAACAGTGTATAACACTAAGCTAAGGAAATACAAGGGATTGTACTACCCTTTATATACTACTGTGGGTGGCTGTTAGTGGTGACTCTGCACCGCGTAACACTAAGGTTCTCATGGGGCAAGAGCCTTACACCAAGAGTGCTATCAGACACTTGGTATAAGATGTGTAGAAGAGAAGATCAATGAGGGCGATATAAGAGGGGCTTAAGTTGGGCTTAAACCACTAGTATTCAGTTCTACCTAACCAAGTAGAAGCTTGCAGCTTCACTTGGATTACAAGGGGTTTATATACTAAGTAGCTACCCTATTTATAAGTCCGCTTCTTGTACAGAGGCTGTGCCTACACAAGAAGCGCTACATAATTGAGTCAAGAATGAGTCAAAGAAGAGGGAATACATGAAACGGTGTAAACCAATACCAGGGGTATTGATCGTACAAGTGCGGGTGTAGCTAAGAATAGACATAACCAAATATAGAGAGTGTCCATAGTCATACGACTAAATATAGTAATACATATGAAATAGAATGTGAACATGATAATAATAGAAACCATTGATGATAAGTCCATATATGGATGTGTGGGCAATTGTAAGATGATGTAATCTTACTTACCAGTGTCTAGTGACACTGTGCTGCCAGTTGTCAGGGGACCCTCCTCCCCTCCTGGTTCMTAGGGGGTACACTGAGGACTTCCTATGTCTCCTAGGACCTTCCTAGTAATGTACTTGGTCAGTACATCACTTCCCTTTATTTCTTATCACTTTTATGATGCTAGACATCACTTCCCTTTATTTTATCTATCYCTTATCTCCTCATGTCTCTTTCACTACTCCTTCCTTCCCTACTTGYCTATATCCTCCTTTTATTCTATTTCCTGCATTCCAGAACCTTCTTACTTCACTTTCCCTGCCCTGGAATGACACCACTTCRCTTTTATTTGTTTGTACATGATTTGTAAGCATGTAGTCAGTAGTGTCTGTAGGAGGTAGTGGGTTCCTTACCCAATTCTCTAAGGATCCCCCTACCTCAGGTATGCGTCCTGTCACCTACAGTCCTCTTAATATATACTAAGGATCCCCCTACCTCAGCCTGAGAGCCTTGAGTGCCCAGGATGGGCAGGTTGCCCTTACACCAGTCTTGTGGACGGATGTCCCACAAGTTCATAACAGTGGCTGTGTCTAACACTATAATTAGATGGACCTAGGTAACATGAGGCATACATGAGATGTACATGCATAGGCCATGAGTTACGAGTCCTATAAAGTCATATGATAATGTCYTTCTGATATCAGTTTCTGATATGTATCTAATTATAGTCCTTCTGACGCTTCTAGCATGTATTCTGATAACATAAGAGATACTTGTTCTTCACTGTAATGGCATTGAGGGCCCTATAATCTTGGACAAGGCACAATGAACCATCCTTCTTTTTGATGAAGAA
>JAECYV010000037.1:209045-226302 GCA_023014305.1 Lepiota subincarnata
TCCTGGGCAAGGCCAAGGAACTGCTTGCGGAGGGTGGTCTCACCGCCCTGGGGGGGGCAATAGAGAGACCGGGACCAGCTGGAGCGGAGGACCGCCTTGTAGAGGGGGCCTAAGGATGCGGAGAGGCCAGAGACGGTGCAGGCCCTGGGGAGATCATGCTCTAAGAGGCGGGAGATACGTCCCGCGACTGAGTAGAGGTCGAATATGCATTGCTCGGCCTGAGCCTCCAGCTCAGCAGGGGAAATCCCAGGACTGGAGGGGGGGCAGGTGCCGGCGGGCGAAGTTGAGAGGGCTGCAACAGCCTCGGGGGACCAGACAGTGGTCGGGTCATAGGGAACACCATGGAGCACAGAAAGTGCTCGGTTCTGGTCGTTGGAGAGGCAAGCCCTCTTGAGGATGAGGGCAGCGACAGCCGCATCGACAGAGTCGGTGGGGGGGGAGGGGGTGGGGGCACGTGTATCGTCGAGCAGCCTACCGGGCGAGCGGTCAGACGTGGTCCAGGCAGCGGGTTTCTTAGGCATAGGACAGAGGTTCGGACAGTATCAGAACACTTCTATTCGCAATATACCAGCCAGAGAGCAACTCCGAAGAATCACTGGTGGTGGTAAGAGGACAAGAAGGGATGACACCCCTCAAACTTGCATAGGCAAGACTGGCCTTTATATCTTTCCTATCACCTCATTTGCCCTAAGCTTAGCTTAGTGAGTTGTGTGTTGTATTGGTGTGGGAGTAGTGAGTATTCATGATTCTCATTTCATACCTTTCTGGCATCCAGCTGCATCTTCCATTTCACCACTGTGCATGACTATCCACGATCTGTAAGGGGACACCCCAAGTCCTCTGATGCCTCCCCAACCTTGCTCCCAGCCCCCATGATTTTATCTGGTCCTCCCACACCCTCTAGCATGATTTACCTTCCTCCTTTCAAACACTTGAACTTCCAGAACATCTAGAATGGTCAAAGTGTTCCTCAGACATCTTCCTCACTTCCCCATTCGCTATTTTTGAGTTTCCTTGGGCATTCTTTTCATTTTAATTACACAAGTCATTTATTCATTCACTATTCCACTCCTCATTTGTTTCATTCACCTCTGCCTTTGCTGTGTTTGTGTAGTGCTTAGATACTTTGGACAAACCTCCTACAAGTTCTATTGCTGATTTAATACATGTACTTAGGTAGTTTTTGCCTCCAGGGGTTTCCTCATCCTATTCTCTTAGGATTCCCCTGCAGGTATGTTTGTAGTATCTACTTACACTCATTTAATATACTTAGGATTCCCCTGCAGGCTCACTTTGACCCCCTGAGTGGTCAGAGCTCCCCCAGGTTGCCCTAACACAATTTATCTGCTATAATTGTTCTCTACTGAGAAACCATTGCTAGTCTGCTCACTCAAGTTGGTTTGGGTCATCCCATATTTTGGACACTCTAAGCTTAGTGCATTTCATCCCTTGGTGTGACCTGGGTTGGTTTGACAGGCTATGACAAGCCTGGAAATGCCCTCTCACAAATCACAGAGTACTCAAAAATGTTAAGCTTAGCTTAGAAATGCTAAGCTTAGTGAATTTTGAGCCCTATATGACTTTGTTGAGGCTCAAATGCCCTGTGAACAGTCAAACTGATGGTCTCAGGGTAGACCTCAGTTCTCTATGAGGTTCATGGGTGATTTGGGACTGCCATGGAGGGAGGGAGTATGTGTTTATGGTGTGATGAAGGCAGTTTTTGTGTGTGGCTGACAAATTGGTGTATCAGTGAGTTTGCCAGTTTAGCAAGCTCACATACAATGACACTCTACCTTGTCTTCTGTGTACATATGCATATACCTCATTGTCAATGTGCATACACATACATTTGCATGTGTGTAGGCACATAGCACACAGTTGCACATAATTCTGCATACCAACACATACAACCACTTTTGTTTGTGCATTCATGTGCATAAACTCATATACTGACACATATATCCTCTCTCTACAACAGACCTTAGCAATAATAATTCATCATGGTTCTATATTTGACCCCAAGGTGACCAGCAACTGCAGGTTCCCCTTCCCTGTCCTTTTTGTCCTTTTTGATATCAAGCTTGTATGCATTTATAGCATGGGTTAATGCTTGTTCTATGCTGTTATGATTTTGATTCTTTTGACATGCTATGACAGTGCATGTTTGGTCATGTCAGCTGTTGAAGCAGAAAAGTTCTGATGTCTGATGGGGGAGATCAGTGGTAAGGGGAGATTCAGGGGGAGGTGTCATGCTTTGCAGCACTCAACAATGTCATGTGTTTTGCGACATGTCGACCCCTTGAATGTGCCTCATACTTTCTGTAGTTATATTCCAAGGAAGGATAGCTTTTGGAAGAAATTAGTTTTGTGCACTTTGATGGACTTAATGGAGAGTTATCGTGCTCCGAAAAGTTGCCATCATCCCAAAATCAGCCCGGATCAGTACAAAATCACTCACTCAAGGTGTCGCTCTCACCCGTTCGGCTTCAAACTTGGCAAAAACATGGAACATAGAATAGCCAAAGTGTGTATTAAGTAAAATCATACAAAAACTGTAGCCCTGGGTCTCCGTATTTTCAGTTGCCATTGACCTATAGGTTGCCATTTGCTTGTATTACACTGTATTTCCTTTCCGTTATTATTGGATGGCTGCAAGTGGCTGCAAGTGGCGCCTAAGTGCGACTGTTCACGCCTACGCGAGGCCATTACGCGGACAAACAATATTGCATGGGTAGCGGTTCCATACGAGGTTCCCATTTTATCAGAATACAAGGCAATTTCCCCCCAGCGGACCAAGGATTACGGTTTCAACGTCCACACAGATGAGCAATACACGGCTCCTCTTTATAGTTACGCAAGTTTCTTCACATGGACTCAAGCGAATGAGGACACTGCGTCGATATCCCGAGCTACCACTGAACGATCTCATGAGCACCAGCCTGTTGACCCTGAGGTACCCTGGTTGCCATCAAACCAGATAAACTCGGCCTACAGGATTGGAACACACGACCAGGTGAATCGGTACTCGATTCCTATCACCAAAATTCCGCACACATCTTGTAACGATTGCTCAAACGCCCTCTCAAGGATGGTTGCAGTTTCTATCCTTGTATTGATGCTTTCGTGGGGAACAACAGGTGCTGCATTGATCGTTGGGTGGTATACCTATACCTGTAGCAGGTTTCTTGGACTACGCAACAATAAGTTCATAGGACTTAGCGGCAGGGGTGGATCCTATTTGTTATATGGTGTACTCTCGACAATATCGCAGATGTTTCTCATAACTTCCAGCATTGTGGCACACCGGACTAAGCTGGCCGCTCCATGATGCATTGATTTGGAGGGTTTGAGAAAGATTCAAGAGCGCACCGGGCTCATCGCAATATCTATACGGCGTGTTGGAAAGGGAATAGCAATATTCAATTCTGTCTAGGTGGTCGCCTCCTGCTTATTTCAGTTCAGTAACTTCTACAATAGGTGCTTCTGCAACAGTAGCTACTTTAGCCTCTTGGATAGGGCATATGTAGTCACCCAGATCATTATAGATGATGCTATTGCTTATAGGAACGTGTGGCGTGGAGGTCTAGGTGGGGTACCGCACTCGTATTTACAGCCTTTATCGTTTCATTGGCGAGCTCGCCAATACCAGACTAGGCACTATAAAATTCACTTTATTAGCTGTTGCGAGCCGGGGGTGGAATGACATTCAACGTTCAACGTTCAACAGCAATAAAAAATGCTAGAACACCCGACACTACATCCATTCGCGTCGGACCCGAGTTCCATGACTCTGTATGAGTCACTAATGCTTCTAAGCTCTAAGACGGTCTTGGTGTTGTGTTCTGATAGGTTATAGCCGGGCGGTCCTATAGTTCTGGCGGCAAAAAGTCGAACATACATCAAGGGTCTAAATATCCCACGGACAGTATTTAGCTTTTAAAGGAAACATATAAGGTTCACCCGCCATCATGCCGAGTTCGGCGCGCCATCATTTGCGAGGCGGTGCTCCTTATATGGAATGTTCCATTACGCGGCGGACATTGTTAACTAAAAATGGCTATTGGTACGGGGTTTTCGTGAGTCACTGACCCCTTTCTAAATCGAACTGGCTAGCAAACACAACAGGTTGCTGTTTACACACCACCGACGCACTCTATAAAAGGCTTTTCCCGACACAATGCCCGCCATCCCTCTCCCACAGACCTCACCGCAGATATCTGACTCGCTGCTTGACACAATATGCATCATCCAGGCTCCTACCCACATGCGCCCGCTGGTCTACCTGGTACTGCCTCCTCATGGGCGACGGTGTCCACTACAACCAGTCCTCTGAACGTCCCTGGCGCACCATATATGGGGACGATACCGCTCCCTTCGAGTATGTTTCCTTTTCTTTGGATTCTCAGGGTTAGGTTCTTAATCATTTTTGGATAGCATCGGGAAGTCAAATGAACCCTGTGATATCTTATCGGCCGGACCGCACAATTATAGATGTCGCTACACCTTTTGCATCACAGTACTTCAACCAGAATACTCTCATACAGCCTGCTTTTTATCCTGCCACAAGAAAAATTATCATCCAGGGAGGACCTGGAAAATGGGCACGAAGCATTGAAAATACAGCTACAGGTATCACTGTTCAGGATATTCTGACAGGAGTCTATGGGTTGTATCACGAATATCTCTCGCTCGAGGAACATCAATGCCTCCGCGGCGACGCTTTGGAGCATGCAAGGGCCTGTTGTCTGCAAAGATGCAAAGGCGACATGAATGAGTTTGCAAGAGGGCTCAAGCGAGTTGATTGCCTTGGTGGAAGAACCAAATTCACAGGCATATCATTATCTCACGATTATGCCACATGGGTGGTATGCATGGGCTAATCGGAAGGCGGTGACCTGTTATCATTATTGCTATCATTTGCTATCTATCTTGCTATCCTGGACGGACYCGGTGCTCACAATGTATTCGCTATGGCCGCCATGCTGGACATTTGTTGTATACCAAGCTGTATCCTAGTATTCAATAAATACTCAACAAATCTTATCGGAAAATCTTATGGGAAAATGGTGATGCAATATTCCAGCGTCCACGCGATCCTACCCCGACTTTAAAACTATTGCAGCCGTGAGCCACCATCAGCATAACAAGGATGAGACCCGGTAGTAAAAGTTCAAGGGCGAGCGAATACAAGTTTGCCTGTGGTCATTACATTTCCCGATGGCACTTTCTCTGTGACGATCTCAATCCCAACAAGTTTGGTTTTTCCACCCAGAAAATCCACCCTCCGTACACCAGCGCCCCACCCACCCCCCATATCTGTACATCGCTTCTCGTAAGCTTGTGTCGCCTTTCTTTGTGCCCGACTGCCGCTGCCAAGCGAGTCCCATTCCGTTTGTGTGACGCGTCTTGCCAGCGAAGTATGAATGGCATGGAGAACATCAAGATTCGACACAGGTTCGGGAGCTTCATTGGATCCAGCTGACCCCGAACGTGGTCTCGATGTCGAGGACGAATCGATGTAAAACCTCTTTGCTGGAGCACGGTTCGTGCTTCTTGAACAAGATATCTCTCCGCCTGTAGTTGCTATAATCTCCCACGGGCATTTGTCCGACTTGAGGATGAAACGACCAAACGTTGGGGGTTCGGTTGCCGATTGAGTGAGCGTGAACGGAGGGATAGCGGAGTGTGTGTGGCGATCGACCACGGTACGGGATGAAGGAGGAAATATAATGTTATATGCAATGGGTGCTCGATGAATGCGACCATAGCTCAGCAGTGGATGCATGTGTACTTGGATCGGACGATTAGGGTTCTGAAAGGAAACGTGTACATCTGCGTTATCAAAATATTTTGTAAGAATCCAACCTCGATGAGCTCAAAGAATGATATGAAGACGTACGACGACCGTGTTTATGCGTATCTCCATGATACCCGTTGTGCTTCAATACTGACTTCGGTTCTTGGTTATTAGTTGACTGCGTGACAACACTCCCAGAACTCGAGTTTCGTGATGGGGTGCCGCGGTGAGCGCTGTAAGAGGCCGAATAGACTGAGTGATTAGAGGAACGGATGCTTCCAAAGGAGTCAGTAGTCTGAAATGTGGGATGGGGTGGTGCTTTGGGCTCTAAGTCGATGCGAAATATAGGGAATAAAGTTAAAGAATAGACATACGTCGTTCTCCCACCTTGTGACTAGAGGTTCGATATAGTGACGCCTTCGAAGAGTGGTCTGATAGGTGATTGGGCCCTTTGGCAAGATTTTCGTTGCGACTGGATGAACCTCGTCGGGCATCAGGATCAAATGTATAGCGCAATGGAGAGGGCGCATTGGGACGAGCGGCCGTCAGGCTATTGCTCCGTTCACGGGGGGAAGGTTGAACTGGTGCCACGGGAACACATCCAGGTTCAGCATAAAGGTAATCGAAGTGCTTTGCCTTTGTTGGCGAGGGTGGTTCTGGGTGTGAGCCTAAGTGGGATTTGGGTGGGGAAGGAGATGCGTCACGGCTGCTTGATTTTGGTGAATCACGACCCCGGAAAATGCTTCGCAAGTAGGACGCCATTGATCAGAGTAGACGTGGATGGACTTGGACGATGAGTGCTTAAAGAAACAGAGGGCTGGAATGGTACTTATATATATGGCGTGTAGACACTGGCGCATGGTAGGGGGAAGGCGAGTAGAGGAAATCTCTCGTAGCCCTTAGTGGTGCGCGTGTTGATTCTAGGAGGTCGCACAAAGCCATTTCCGTCTAGAACCGTGCTGCCGGTGGTGAATAGGGCAGTGTTACATCACCGAATTATGTGAGGGGGGACCAGAGGTTCTACAGACTTGACATCCTACCACAGTTGTTGATGTGTTGGATGGCCGAGTTCAAGGGTTCTTGAGCGTGGTATGAGGTAAAGAGCGGCGATATATGGGCTACGATACCCCGAAAATGAATTCCAGGGTGGATAGCTGCAGGGATATGGGTCGTCCGAAGGAAGGCATGTTTCTGATGGCGCCCTGAACCAGCGCTGCAATCATCTGCGATATTTTGGCGGTGTCACTGTACCTTCCCAATACACACCCTCGACGGCCCTTTTGGATCGAGCTCGCGGAAACCAAGGACTGCGTATCACAGTATGCAGTAGATGAATTTCCTCAAAAGCTGTTGCCTAATCAGGCAATGCCGAGGTGCAGGGTCGGGCACGCCCCAGCCCGACTTGGGAGCGATCCCGAGGTAGAGGATTGTCCCCCTCGTGTCATTGGTATGCGGGCCGATTGAGTAATTGTAGCCCGCTAGCAGGCCACTTATGATGGCTCTCAGTTCAATGAGCTTAGCTAGAAGGGCCCCTCGTGGTACGTGGTACGTTCAGTACTCGTAGAATTCACTAGTACATTCCGTGTTTCGAGTTCAGTACAGACTTTCTTTAAGCAGTTGTTAGATTAAATGTAGCTTTGGCATCATTGGCGAGTCCTGTGAAAGCGGGTGCAAACCACCACAGTGTGGTGACACCAACTGGAAAAGTGTACGTCGCCTGATATTGTGATAAGCAAACAAGGAAGGAAAGTGACCAAGGTAAACGCCCACCTGCATCCCGCGGAATTCAATAGTAGTTCTAACAGGGGTTGGATTCCAATTTCCATTGGTGTTGTCATCCCCTGTGATTTGAATAGGAGTTAGCTGTGTATGCCTTAATACGAGGTTCCCAGTCTTCTCACAGTTAAGCACGACTATGGAATATCGAGGCCAGTCGCTGGAGGACACTCTCCGTGTCACAAAGGCTGAGACTCGCAATGCCCACGACAGCGAGCCACCCACGCTTATTCCTATTCGTTGTGCAAACGGGCCGCCGTTGTCCTTGGGAATGGTAGCTTTGGAGGCCTGGGCCATCGCGTAAACTATCACCCTAGGTTAGGTTCCTTCACAAAACCGGGGGCAATGAACGACGAACATTCCTGATTTAGGCTGTAGCTCCCGTCAGTGTTGACTGTAACCAGTGGCCTACAGCCTGAGCCGCCACAACTATTGGACCCTGGTAGCCTGGGGTTGCCATTGCCGTCCAGGGCGATGTTCCACATCAGGCCCTGGAGATGTATTTTAGTGTTTGAGTCTCTCAATGTCAGAATGTGACTAACGCCTTGAGCGCCATGGGACACGCTTCCGACCCATCTGAGACAAAGATTAATACGAGGGCTGGAAATGGTTGGAGGGTGCCCACAGGTTGTCGAGATACCACTACGAGGGCCGTCAGATGCATACTTGAGATCGTGGGTCCGGATGTTTTACCTTGATATCACCCCACCAGTCCGAACCGTAAGTACCAGTACATTCAGTAAAGTATATTTCCTGCGCTCAGCGTTAGGTATTGCCCAGGTTGCGAGAGGAGGATCTCACCTTTGATGGGAAAGCATTGTGAAAGGCATCTTGGTTAGATACCGATCCCGCATAACAGTGGAACGCGACACCAGCAAAGGCATTACCGTCTGCTTGCATCTAAATCTCCGTGAATACCGATTGGAGTGAATGAAACCCAGGGGTTACGCACGAGTTGAACCGGGTATTGCCCTGCTGTGTCCCAATTGTGCTAACGAAATATGATAAAAACTTGTAACCCTTGTCAAGGAGTATGTTACCTCATATCCGACAACTTTGACGCTCCCGAGGCTGTTGTTGTTCAGTAATGTTCTAAGCGCTGCACCTATTTGCCCCTCTATTTGAGGGGTCATAGTACACGTGGGGTAAGTCGGGTTGTTGTTCTGGGGTTCATTCTATTGCCAAGTCAATAAGGGTACATATAAATCAGCCGCGGTGGGCCAACCTGGATACCAATAGCATATACTGGGATTCCTTGACTCTGGAAGCCTTGGACTGCCCTTAAGAGGTAAGTTGGATCTTTGAATGTTGATCAGGGTAATGGCTCCGCTATGCGGGCATGCAATTGACTTACAAGCGCCTACCAAATCTGACCTCAAGGAGCCGCCATTCATTGTTCCAGTAGTCTTCATCCAACCAGGCTATAGAGCGGTCAGAAGGGTCTCATATCTGCATGCCGGGGACGATTGTACCGGTGACCAGGGCAAGAGGTGGACTTTGACGTAACGATTAATTGACTGGATGTCTTTCAAGACGCTAAACACGTAGGAGGGAACGCGATTGATGTTAAAGTTGGAGAAACCAGTATCACCGTTGGTATCATCCAGGCTGTAAACTGACGATGGCGCAAGTGATGAGTGGCGTTGTACTAAGAAATGATAGAAGGGGGGAGCTGACCTGAAGCCGAGAAATCGGATGCACCAATCGGAACACGAATATAGTTGATACCAGCAGCATTGGCACCATCGGTGGGATCGAACATATGACCAAGCAGGCTCCAATAATTTCCAGAGTTGCGGTTCTAATTTATCGAATTTAGTTCATGTCTTAATCCAAGTAGTCCAGACTCTTACCTTGAGGTTGTTCAAAGTCAACGCGGCCGAGTCAGCTGTGAAATGACTGAGTGATGATCTGGATTGCAAAAATAGCGACATTTTTTTCACTAAGTGACCCCCCAAACCCAGCCATTTGTTGAAAAATGGCGGCGTCATTCACCACAATATCCGCACTGCCAATGGGTCCAGGAGAAACAAAGTTGATGGGCGGGTTGGGACCGACAGATGTAAAAAGCTTGGACCTATCCCACGTCGTTTGCCACTGCATTTGCCCAGTCAGTTGAAGCTCAAAATACTGGTGGGATATTTCTTACGATGTCCCATATTTGCTGTGAGGCGCCTCCTGCTGCGAGGGCAAGAAGGGCCAGAGCTCTCAACCTCACCATTTTGCTTTTTCAGGTCTGCCTTTTGCCAAGCTCTGGTTTTATACAGGGAGGGCCAGCTATTCTCGTTCCAGCCTCATGAGACAAGCAGACGAATAAGCCTACATTGGACGAATGAACGACGGGAGATAGAGATTCGAATTCCCATGAAGTGTTCCTCCGTCTGCCCACTCACATGTACGAGGGGTCTTGTGGTTATTGTACTGCGTGCTCCAGTACCCAGAGTCGGCATGCGAGCCTCGTGGTACGGTGAGTCTCGGGAGGATAAGATTGAGGAGAAATCATCGTGTTCCAATTTTGAGGATTTACCACGTGGGGCTCAATTGGCATCCATTCCCTTGTCTATAGGGAGGACACTGTCAGTGACCAGATCCATACGAACCATCCCGGGTTTTCTTCGGGCAGAGTCCATGTACGGGGTACCAGGAGAACGCCCAGTAAAAGGACAGCAGAGAATTATTTTTAAAAAGACCACAAAGCGATCCACGCGCAGCAATGGTCAGGTCCATATTGAGGGCCCCGAGGCCTGCACGCTTGATAGCTTTTTCCATGATTTTAGCGGGGGGACCGATGAGTATTGCGGGGGTGTTACGTGTGTTTTTGCGGGAACGAAGTTGGAGAAGCAGTGACGAGACCCACACGGAGAGGTGCAGCGGTAGTTGGGCCTTCCTGCCTCGTTTTGTCGTCGTGATTGCAATGAGTGGGAATTCATTTGGTCATCGATAGGCTCCTTGAGGGTTGAGTTTCACATGGAGGTTCATTTGCTCGGGGCGTGAGTGATGTTGAGAGGCCAGGCACAGGGCCACTGGTTATATAGTCCCCTGACTGGAGAAAAGGCGCCGAGTCGCAAGTTCTGCTAACTAAAAGGTGGAGTTGCGACAATTGTGTTAAATAAAGTAAGCACAGAGTTACGACAAGCAATGTTCTTGCAGGCCCACGGCCACACGTGATCTCAACACGAATGAGTATTGAATTAATAAGAGAGTGCAACACCAGAAAGCAACTAATAATACAGGCGGTATAGTGGAATAAATAGGAACCAATGAAACAAAGTATATATAGGTACAACGTGAACAATGGATATGAACATGGTACAGATGAAGGAATGTCGCCAGTGTGATCGAATGCACAAGTAAAAAAAGTGGGTTAATGCGAACGAATATAATACATATGATAGCACAAACAAAAAAGGGTCAGCGTTGAGAAGGATTAATTGGAGGGCGAGATGGTTTTGTTTTCCACATTGGCGTCTAGAACTAGTCAAAAAAGGATGAAATTTCTATAAGCCCAAGGAAAGGAACTAGTCGGTAGTGCGAGCGAGGGGTATGGCTTGTGGCGAATTGGAGTCAGATTGATGATGAATGGCAATTGATGACGACAGCTCGAGGGGAAGCGTCGGATCCTGATAGGGTATTTTGTGGTGGTGGGAAAGTTCGGGGTTTGGGCGAGATCTATCCACATTATCACTCTCCTGACTCCACGTTGAATGTCTTGGGACGCTTTGCCAGCTCTGACCGTACCAGTCCATCGATAGGGTTGAATCCAAAGAAAGCCCTGGATGGTCCGTATATTCGCCGGCCCAGCCGGTCAGGGAAGAGTACGTGGATGGGACAAAGGCGGTGGGGGTCACGGGCGATATGTTCCCATCTGGACCAAAGAAGGAGGAGACTGAGGTGCAGGAAGAGGCGGAAAGCATCGTGGGAGACACGGGGGGTGGAGATACGATATTGGAGGGTGGCGGAAAGGCGGTTGGTGACCTGGCAGTGGGAGAGCCGCTGGAAACTGGGAGGGGATCGCTTATGACGGTACATAGACCATGCCGGCCGGTGTTACGAGCCCACTGGACACGTTCACTGCCGTCTTGCGACTGGGGTAATTGGTTGAATTGCTGAGGATTGCAGGTGAGTATTATGGATGGCGGAAATGGTTCTGAAAAACATACGTCAGAAAACCCTTGATCAAAGTTGCCATCTTCCTCGTAACCTAGACCGGCAGTAGTGATCTCCGGAGGGTCGTAGCAATTTCCAAAAGGGGATGAGGAAGCGGCAGAGGGGTCGGAGGGCCACCATTGAGAATAGGAGGGCTGGGAAGGAGGGAAAGAGGCAGGAGTAG
This sequence comes from Lepiota subincarnata, assembly GCA_023014305.1. Lineage (NCBI taxonomy): Eukaryota > Fungi > Basidiomycota > Agaricomycetes > Agaricales > Agaricaceae > Lepiota > Lepiota subincarnata. Next base: position 220,949 of record JAECYV010000037.1, read on the forward strand.
TGGTTTGAGACCAAGTGATAGTTGGCAATGGTTGAGAATGGGTTTCCAAGGGGGGGTGAGAGTTGTAAAAGGGAGTGTGAGGGGAAGGGGTGTGAGAATTGTCGTGTGTGATGACAGAGACAGATTCGGTGGTGAGACGGGCGAGGTCGGAATGGTGGGTAGGGTCGGAGGGAGAGCGCCTGAACACGTGTATGAGGGGGGGGTCAGGAGGATGGACAACAGAGGGGGAGAGGGCGGGAGGAGCAGAGGGTGTCGGCTGAGGGGGAGAGTTCTCTGGGCTGCTACCGTCGACGCGGGATTGGGAAGAAGCCGACGGTTCGGGAGGAGACGAAGGGCGATGCTTGCGTTGAGTGCGACGTTTCTTGGGTGGACGGGGGTCGGCCGTGGAAAGGGTTTGTTCCCATTCACCGAGGGCCTTTTCGAGCTCGGCGCCTGTCTTGCCTTGCTTGACGAGGTCGGCAATCTTGGCCACACGGACGTCCTCATCGATCTCATCCGAGTCATGAGAGCGGTCACGGGCCTTGCCCTTGCCTTTTTCTTTACCCTTGTGCTTGAGCGAGGACTCTGGGTCATCCTGGGAATCATCGTTGTCATTGTCCTCGTCGTCGAGATTCCTTCTGCGCTTGCGGGGGGCACGTTTCTTGCCCAGAGAGTTGGCCTCGGGTCTCCAGCGCCAGTCTGGATAGAGCGTCCTGTGTTCTGCCTGAGCGATGCGGGCCTTTTCCTCCCAGGAGCGTCGCTCCTGGGGCGAGAGAGCCTTCCAGCAAAGACCTGGAGACAAAGGAGATAGTGAGAGTGGTGAATGGGAAGAGCGGGGTCAGAGCGCACCGATAATTTTTGAGAGAGTGCTGTGGTTTCCTTCTACCTTGCCGGGGACATGGTTGCTGCGGATAAAGGAGGAGCGGAAGAGGATAAAAGCGTTGGGAGGGCGGGGGATGTGGGAGGAAGACCTGCGGCGGGGCTGTTGCTGTTGCTGGCGGTGGTCCTGGTCTGTGCGCGGGCCGTTGTCGGGCTGAGAGACAGCGAGGCGGTTCGATTCCCGCTCATCCCGTCCTCGCGGCGGCATCGACAGTCGTTGTCCACACCACACATGTCCCTCCCTTTATGCTCAATCAGGTCATCCTTTCGCACGCTCCAGTGTGGCCTCTTTGGGCCCACTACCAAACAGGACCTCAGCAGAGCCCATCAAGCCAGCCAAGCACAACATTGTATACCATCATCAACGACATTTGCTTGCCATCATCCACCAGCTGCATTCATATGATAGTGTATTGTAACAGCAACAAAAATGCCAATCCCCAGCTCTGTTAAAAGCTATAGCATACTTGATAGTTGTCACATGCCGGTTCACACTCGCGCAATAAGCGCGCACACGCGCGCTTGCGCATCCCCAGGACAAGGACTTCTTTTTTATTTAGCTTCCCATCATTCCCAGGTGCCTCCCGCTCGTGTCTTAGTAAGTTTATTCCTTTCGCGAATATCCCTGTTGTTTGTACGTAGCATCATCGCTCCCCATCCACCTTCATCTTCTCCATTCCTTTATTGTTATTATTTCAAATTAACTACAGTATATAATCGTAGCATCCGCGCGTTTGTATTCTTTAGTTAGAAAATCGACTTAGCTTCCTTCTTCTTCGCTCTCGCCTCTCTCCCTCGTCCAGYGCGACTCCGCTTGGCTGGTGCTCGCGTTCTGTCGCACTCTCCCTCGCACTTCGTCAAGGAAAACGTCGCGCACACRCRCGCTCCRTCGCCCGTYGCCAAATCGAGGACCGCRATCTAAGGAGGGTGCAGCACATAAGCTGAAGCCAACCTCGACTCCCCCCGCACGTTCCCTCGCTCCTGTTCTTCCTTTTCCCAGTCTTAACAGTATTTTCTAACTAAAACTCCTTGTTCGCGTTTTTCGCTTCCCTTGACATTTTCGCRTTTTATCTTCGCTCATGTCTTTCGTACGTACCGTGTCACGCGCCAAGGCTACTGCTCAGCGCTCTCAACACGCAGAGGTACGCCAACAGCATTATGTTTCTCCTGGCCCTGTAGCCTTTGGCTCCTCGGCCCCTCGTTTTGAGGTTTCTCAAGAAAATGCTTCACCCGACGCCCAACACGATCCGCCTTCAGTTGACGGTGGATCGGAGCATCAGTATGCAGGCGACGGTGAGGATGAGTTTCGCGAGGCTCCAGAGTTCGCGGAGGGCGCCRCACATGGAGGTGGTGCTCCTGGCGGTGATCCGGGTGATGACCCAAACAGCAACGACCCTGAAGGGGGCGATCCGGATGGCGATGACCCCAATGGRGACGATCCTGACGATCCTCCTGCAAACGCCCCTGGTGGCGCGATGCYGTACGAACRTCGCTTTCTTGATGTTATGAACAACCTCGCGCATAGCATCCAGGCTCAGGCACGCGCACAATCGCAGCCTCCCCATGCTCCTGCAGCACGTCCTGAGCGCATTCAGGCTAAAGCGCCTGAACAGTTCGATGGGACAAAGCCTCACAAACTTCTCGAATTCGTTTTCCAATGCCGTTTGTATTTCAGTACAAATTACTATCAGTTCACTTCTGAGCGTACCAAAGTTTCTTTTGCACTTTCTTACCTCTCYRGTTCRGCCCACCAGTGGTTTTGCACCCTGATGGAAACTGAAACGGATTGGGACATTCTCCCTTGGTTGCATAGCTTTGATTTGTTCGCTCAGGAGCTCGAGAACAATTTCGGGTCGTTGGATCCCATTTCGGAAGCAGCCAAAGATATCGAAAATCTTACCATGGCTACCAACACTCAAATCTCTAAATACAACGTCGATTTTGCGCGCCTTGCTGCAGTTCTGCGCTGGCCCAATTTGGTGTTGTGCCATCGCTATTACCGCGGACTTCCTGACCGTATCCAGGATGCGATTTGTATGCTCTCTACGGGCAAACCTTCCACCTATCCTGCCATGCGCCTCGCGGCCATGCAAATTGACAATCGCTACTGGGAGCGCCAGCGCAAAYGCAAACGCGCGAGCAATYGGTCCAAACAGCCTTCTACGCAGAAGCCCGACGGAAATCAATCTCAGGGTAAGGGGAAGAAAACTGATTCTTCTCAACCCTCAAAATCAAATTCATCTGGCGGTAACAATAAGCAGCCTGCCAAGACCTCCACACCCAATTYGTCATCATCCACTTCATGTCCGCTTCCGCCGGGCGTTGCGGATAAACTTGGTCGCAACGGTCGCCTCAAGCCCGAGGAACGACAACACCGCATCGACAATAATCTCTGCGCATTCTGCGGAGGAAATCACGTGCTCGCGGATTGTAATAAGCGCTCCAATTGCGGCAACGCATCGGGCTCGTCCGCACCCGCGAATTCCTCCTCATCATCGCGCCCCAAGGCTCGCAAGGCTAAGGCCGCACCCACCACCGATGCTGACGCGCCTACTACCTCGAGCAGCCCTGCTGACTCGAAAAAATAGCGCGCGGTCCTCAGGACTCTGCACAGGCTGAGGATTGCGTCGAGCCCATCTGTGCTCCCRAGTTTTGTAGGYTCAACGCGTCCGCTCTTTCYGATCCTTCTGCYTTACATGTTCCTATTTCTTTCACTTTTCCWCTTCCTTCCATTGCTTCTATTGCTTCTGATTCTATTGAACCTCCTTCCACTTCTGACACCAAAATTGACGTTTCCGCACTTGTAGATAGTGGTTCTACTCACTGCTTCATTGACTCGTCGCTTGTGCRCCATCATAGTATTCCTACWTTTCCCATTCYGCCCATTGAGTTGCGCTTATTCGACGGTTCATCCAATTCTTTTATTTCTGAGATTGTGAAGTTACCTATTTGTTTCCCGACTAGCGAATGCATTTCTCTTGACTTTTATGTCACCAGGTTGGATCCTTCGTCTGCGATGGTCTTAGGTCACAATTGGCTCACCCACTGCAATCCATTGATTGACTGGGTCTCGGGCGCAATATCTTTCCGGACCTCGCATTCATCTGATTCCTCCGACCCTTTTCTTCCTGCATGTGCTTCTTCTATTCGCGCTGTTCCGCCAGCAACCACTTCGCATTCTGTCGCTAACAATTCTAAACCAGAGATTYGTATTATCAACGCTGCCGCGTTCGCGYGCGCGTCRCGACTCCCTGGCTCCTCGCGCTTCGCTCTCTCCCTGCGCGCATCGGTCTCCGCTACYGCTGCCGCTTCCTCCACTGAACCTGCCGACCTYGCCTCTATCCCCAACGAATACCATGACTATGCGGACGTCTTCAGCAAGTCTCGCGCTGAGATGCTTCCRCCGCACCAGCCATAYGACCTCAAGATCGAACTCGAGGAGGGCACCGCTCCACCTGTCGGCACRATTTATTCGTTGTCGCAGACGGAGTTGGCCGCGCTTCGCGAATTCATCGATGAGAACCTGTCTACTGGTTTCATCCGTCAATCCACCTCACCTCACGGCGCTCCTGTCCTTTTTGTCAAGAAGAAGGATGGTTCTCTACAACTTTGTGTGGACTTTCATGGTCTCAACCGCATAACCAAGAAAGACYGTTACCCACTTCCACTCATCTCCGACCTCTTAGATTCTCCCCGCAAGGCCAGCATCTATACAAAGATTGACTTGCGACACGCGTACCACCTCGTGCGTGTTGCGGAGGGCGACGAGTGGAAAACTGCATTTCGCACCCGCTACGGTTCTTTCGAGTGGTGTGTTATGCCCTTCCATCCCTTTTTGGACAGCTACCACCACCACCGTTTCTTCGAAGCGGGTTTCCTGGTCTCTAGCAGTCTGAAATGTCGAACTATACTCCCAATCACTCTCACATCGCCGTCGCCGGCACCCCCACGCTTTCTTACGCTGATCAGGCTACTCCTCGCGCCTCGTCGTTACACGAGGCACCCGCATTCCTGGATCAGCACTCCCCTACCCGCACCCCCCTGGCCACCTCTGGCACTGAGTTTGGCCTCCCCTCCCGGTCCTCTAGCAGGGCCTCTTATCGACGTTCTCCCACCCCGGAGGCTGATCCCACACATGACATGGACGGGGGCCCCATCGCCCCTATCGACTTCTCACGGAGCGGATCCGTAGCCCCTCCCGGTCCCCCCCCGCTGCCCCCCCTGGGTGACCCCTTCGAGGCCCCACCTATCCGTGACTGGTCTAGCCAGGTCGAGGAGTCTCTTTTTGCCCAACCCCGAGCTCTGATCCCCTCCCCTGGGGAGGCTGACAGCCACGCTAAGTCTCTCACATCCTGGCTCATATCTAACGTCAGGTCAGGAGCCATTTCCCCCGCGGTGTAAGGGCGACCTGGTGGTCTGCCCAATGGGCCCGAGGCCACTGAGGGTCAGACTAGAGCAGGGGGATCCTTAGAGTGTATTCAGAAGAGAAGAATATC
>JAECYV010000037.1:242312-272535 GCA_023014305.1 Lepiota subincarnata
GAAGAGATGGGGGTGGTGGGCCCTGGTCTGGCCAAGTAGGGGGGAAGGCGAACACTGCAGGGTTGGCCTCAAGATAGGATACAAGCTCCAGGGTATCGGGGGGGCGGGGGGGTTTGCTGGGCCTCCAGGGGAATATCAGGACAAGTCTGGGGCAATGCCAGAGGAGGTGGTCGTGGGATTGGAGGGGGCATTCACATACACAGGATAGATCCTCGTTCGGGAAGAAACAGGACCGGTATTCGCCTATGGGAGTGTGAAGCGTGATGGCGCAGGTGAGCCATGCAGTGAGTGAGGGGGGCTTGCCAGAGGTGGCTTGGAGCCAAGGGCCTAGGCGGTGATACGCAGGGAGGTTGATCTTCTTCCCCTGGGTGGTGGTGAGGAAGGACTCATGTGGATGCCATATGCCCATTCTGTGGAACTACTGATGTAAGCAGCCCCCCTGCTCCTGCTCCTGCTCTAGCCTCTGCCCCCTCAGCACCTGCACTCCCTCCAGTGTATGCCTTTGTTACCTCTGATCCACAGGCCCTCTCCAGTGCCCATCTTGCCTACACATTCCTCCTGGTACCCCCCATCTCCACCTCTGCCCAAGCTCTCCTATGCTAGCACTACTGGCAATGCTCAGGATCTGGTCTATGTGGCCAAGGCCTTCTTCAATCTTCCTGCGGACTGCATACTGGCTGTCCACCAGGCCATCACCACTGGAGCACATGGTATAAGGGCAACCTGGTGGTCTGCCCAATGGGTCTGAGGCCACTGAGGGTCAGACTAGAGCAGGGGGATCCTTAGCATATATTTGGAAGGAAGGTAATCTCTACTACACACCTAGAGCAGGGGGATCCTTAGAAAAATGGGTAAGGAACCCCCTAGCTCAACTATGAAGTAACTACAGTGTCACAAGGTGGGAAAATGTAGTAGAGGGTGAGAAAAGGGATAATAAAATAGGAAGGAATGAATAAACAACTACCTAACCTGGCTACAAGGCTAAAATATGTAATTACAAAGATAATGAGCCATATAAGGTAGTATGAAACAGTGAAGGAAGTGTAAATGAAAGGAGGGGAGGTGACCTAAAGGGGCAGGGAGTGTGAGGAAACAGAAGTAAAGGGAATGTGAATAAAAGAAGGCAAGGACAGTAGAAGAAAGAGAGAAAATACTAGGAAGGGCAATGTCAGGGGACCCTCCTCCCCTCCTGGTTCCTAGGGGGTACACTGAGGACTTCCTATGTCTCCTAGGACCTTCCTAGTAATGTACTTGGTCAGTACATCACTTCCCTTTATTTCTTATCACTTTTATGATGCTAGACATCACTTCCCTTTATTTTATCTATCCCTTATCTCCTCATGTCTCTTTCACTACTCCTTCCTTCCCTACTTGCCTATATCCTCCTTTTATTCTATTTCCTGCATTCCAGGACCTTCTTACTTCACTTTCCCTGTCCTGGAATGACACCACTTTGCTTTTATTTGTTTGTACATGATTTGTAAGCATGTAGTCAGTAGTGTCTGTAGGANTATCTAAGCACTACACAAACACAGCAAAGGCAGAGGTGAATGAAACAAATGAGGAGTAGAATAGTGAACGGATAAATGACTTGTGTAATTTAAAATGGAAAGAGTGTCCAAGGAAACTCGAAAACAGTGAATGGGGGAGTGAGGGGGATGTCTGGGGAACGCTTTGACCGTTCTAGATGTTCCGGAAGTTCAAGCATTTGAAGGGAGGAAGATAGATCATGCTGGAGGGTGTGGAAGGACCGGATAAAATTGTGGGGGCTGGGGGCGAGGTTGGGGAGGCACCAGAGGACTTGGGGTGTCCCCTTACATTGTCTACTAATCTCATTTTTTTCCTTGCAATGGCTTTATATCCGGAATCACAGTACAAGGCTCAGAATGAGATAGACCTAGTTGTGGGTCGTGATCGCTTGCCTGACTTTGATGACCAACCAAATCTTCCCTACATAAATGCCTTATGCAAGGAAGCCTTGCGGTGGCAGAACATTGCTCAATTGTGTGAGTAGGTTCTCAAAAAAGCGCAAAATTTGGCATAGCTTATCTCCTACAGCTCTTTTGCATACAAATAGTCAAGATGATGTCTATAATGGGTATTTTATACCTAAGGGTTCTGTAATCATACCGAATACATGGTAAACTCAAAATCCTGGCATTTGAAAATTTTATGGTATTTACTTCCTAACAAGGGCCGTGACACATGATCTCCAGGTCTATCCCGAGCCCGAGACATTCAACCCCGATCGCTTTTTGAAATACAGTAAAATAAATCCAGATGTGAAGGATCCCCAAGCACTCGTATTTGGCTCTGGACGACGGTCAGCTTTAGTGTAACAGTTTTTTGAATGCTCTAAACAGAATTTACTGCAATAGAATCTGTCCTGGACGGTTCTTTGCACTTGATTCCCTCTACTCCATTGTTACGAACGTCCTTGCATGCTTCACCATCGAGCCACCCCTGCACGGAAAGCTCTCCAAACCACAGATGACGACTGGTGTGATCTCGTGAGCTTGGGGAGTCTGTCACGTTTACTCTGCACTTGGTCTCACACCATCTCTAAAGGTTTCCCGAACTGTATGATGTAGTGATTAAACCCAGGTACAAAGGAGCGGAGGCTCTCATAGAGAATGCAGCCACTGACATTCAAGAAACCGAATGAGCGGTATGATTTATTCATTTATGCTTCACACCTTGAAGCCCTTACATCGTAAACATAGAATATGCGCCTTGTTTGTGGTAGTGCCTTACATATCAGTGAATCGTTGCACTGTTTTCGTATACCCGGTTTAAATATTGCTCCACATAATTCCAGTGTCAAGTATGACTTATCAGACTTTCGGCTAGTCTGCACGTGATGGAGATTTACCAAGTAAGTTTCTCTGGGCGGTGGAATCATGTAAGTAAGCACAGGAGACCGCTAGGCCGCATGATTGAATCGAAGGTACAACAGATTCAGAATCAGTGTAATTTTTCAATACAAATATTTCCTCCTTTTATAGTAATCGATTAAATCCTTGCTACCTTCAGTACTGTGTATCGATCCTAGCTGGTCACCAGTGAAGGTTCGGCTCGACTCTACCCGTACTCGTGACCTCTCTGTTTTCCTACTTATGTATTCTTCTCGTCGCCCACTTAACTAAACAACTTTATTAGTATTGAAGTCGGACACCTACCTTTTAGTAGAGTAGACTTTCTTCCATATACGATAGTTGTCAACCATCAGCTTTCGTAGGATCTGAGTCTATCCGTGTGACGCTACCTCGACTACCTTGTGCTATCGTCACAAATCTGTAAGTAGCGGGCCTCGGAGGGAGGAAATGTTCTTTGAATTCTCTATCCGCTTTCTAGGTCCCGATCTGTCTTTTCGCTCCCTCGGTGTGTTCAAGCGATTTCAAGGAGCCCGCATAGCTCCAGTCCAGGAGAGCCTTCAGAGGATAATTGGGTTTATTCTGCAAATACAAAAATCGAGCGAATAATGGGATGCGCTGATGAGAAGATGCTCATATGGGATACACGAAAACCTACACAAGTTAGGGATTTCTCGCGCAAATTACTGTCAGGTGCGCTACTCCGCGACGAAGTGCAGTCCTGGCTTGGGCGCATGATTTACTCAAAGAAGAGCACGGCGGAGTGTGCACTCAGGCGAACAAAGAACTGGCTCTAAAAAACGAAGCACAGCGGACATTGCATTGCAGTACGAATCATAGTCTTGCTTGTTCTTGGTACACCTTATATCCTCCCAATTGATACCATTCCTCCACTGCCTTGATGGCATCATAAACATATAACTGTCTCGCCTTGGTGCGATCTCCGGTGTCGTCTTCCTCGATATCGCCTTGCATGCCCCCTCCCTCCTTTCTTAATGTCTCCTCCATTAGCCTCCGCATCGTCTGGTCTCTCATTCTCTGTTCAGGGCCATCCGGAAGGTGAAAATGCCCTTGGTTTGACCGTGCAGCAAACTGTGTGTTCGTTGCGCGTGGGAGACGGAGGGACTCGTAGGCCCTTAGAAGTGCAGGGATCTGCATGGTTGAAGTGATACGAGAGAATAATGCCCCAAGGACTGCAGCATCCTCGACCTAAAACCTGCGCGATTAGGTTGTCACAGGGTTAAGGTATGCGGAACCCACGGCCATTGCTGCACCTTGAGCCAGGTATGGCTATTTAACGAGATTATTCACATTTTAAGGTAATCCGGGACAGAGTAGGCGAACATACCAACATCGAATGACACGAGTCCCCTATCAACGTCACCCGCCCATTTGGATGCACCCAGGTTCTCAGAGACTCATGAACAACCAGGCGCGATTTAAAACCCCTCTCAATCATGCTTAGGAGCCTCATCACCCTGTTTGTTTTCCAATAGTAAGACTCTGGGAGTGGAAAGTCATAGTTATGAAGGATACCTCGGATTCCAGCCTTCGTATGTTGCTCGCACTTCGTCAATGTCTGCTTCTGCTGACCAAGATTCCCTTGTGTCATTAACATCGGGTCGTACCAAAACGAGATTATACATCTTTCTTGAGCTCTAATCACAGGATCAGCGGACCTGATCCTCGCACACGACGAAGCGACGTACCACACAATATCCGACTATATGTCTATATGGACCCATCCAAATTGTTACGCCAGGATCTTCCACAATCGACCTTAGCAGTGGGTCATCCTTAAAAGCCTTCGTCGGGATGACGACTCGGTATGCGAGGTCGCCTGTTGGCTGGGGTTTGCCTTGATGCTGAACAACAAACGACCGTACGACACTCTTAATACCGTCTGCACCTATCACAAGGTCTGCATGTATGGCTCTACCAGCCTGCGTTATAACGTATGGAGAGCCCGCCGGCGAAGTGGATACCGAAACGACGTAGTCCTGGATGACACAGACGAAAGGTTTGGCGGCGTTGTATAGTATCCGGAGGAGGTCGGCTCTCTGCAAATATCATGAATACAATCCGAGAGATCCCGTAGCCTTTTATCTTACAAGAATGTTCCAATATGGTGCTTTATACAGCTTCCCAATATCCTCACCTAGGATATTAAGGCCTATTAGTTCGTCCGTGTCAACTATCTTCCCGTTAGTTAAAATTGATGTGAGGCAGTTTTCACGAACAACGTCTGAAATTGATGGCACTTGGTTGGACACCCAGCCTTTCAAGTTCGCCCCGTAGCCCCCATTTGATCAAAATTCTGGCCATGTCTATGGAATGATAAATCCTAGCAACTTCACAAAAAATAAAAAAGACGATACTTGGGCTAACTTGAATCCCAGCCCCCACATCATTCAGTAGCGGGGCACTTTCCACGATAGTGATGCGATGTCCAGCACAACCCAAGGCAAATGCGGATGAAAGGCCAGCTATTCCGCACCCGACGATGACGACATGTAAAGTTAAAGGTGCTCTCTTCGTTTTGTGGAACATTGTAATGGTCAAGCAGATGCGCTGGCACTCTAAGAATATGTACGCGTCGCCATTGGCAATCATCTCCAGTCGCGAAGGCACCCGCTACAGCTCGTGGGCTGATTGAGGAACCGTCCTCTTGACGCCCAACTGTCAAAAGTCTTTCCCCTGGTGGAGGGTGACAAACCTTGATTGACAGCGTGCCTGTCGCTCGGCGGTTTGGTAATGAGGTATCCAACCTTCATCGGCCGCCTTGGTTTTGAATATGATCCGATACCCTATGCCTCTGACCAACAATAAACTTGATTATCGTTCATTGCATGTATCATAATGCCCCACCCCAAAATCGGTAGAAACTCATAATCAGACTCTCTACAGCTCACAGTTGGCCCCCTTCAGGTTCCACAGTTGCAACCAGAGACTAAACCTTCAGTCGCCTCCTGGCGCCCATCCAACATCTTATACCAATGATTGACGACTASGAAGATATCCAAGGCGATTTATATCAGAAGGTCGTCATTACCCGTAGCAAAGCGTGACTCCCAAAATTCCAATTAGGTTGAGTAGTTAAGGTGTGCCGTGATTGTGGTGGCCATATGCTTCTTCTCTCAAACAGGGTATTTTAGGGTGAATTTGAGGCTCACATCAGCTGATAAGCATCTCGTACCATCCAAAACTCAGAGCCGGGGGGACAGCATAATGGCTTCCCCCAGCTGTAACACCACGAGGCAGAGTCGACAGCGCAGCCCCTTGAAGCGCCTCCTGTCGGTGAACACACATAGAAAGATATGGCGCGGAATCTCGATCACGAATATTTGAGGGAAAATGTTCGCTAGCAGGCCCCCTGAACTAAGAAAAAAAATCTCTGCGCTGCTATAAATAATATCACCCCCGGGCACGGTGGCAGAGTACTGGAAGTATTCGCTGGTACAGAAAGGACAGGTTTGTTGAAGGTTGTTATTTGCTGGTTGAGAGCCCATTAAGCAAGACCCGTGCGGCGCCTAATGGAAATATATACGAGCCTGTCTCGGCACGGCTGCCGCAGATCTCGTTAACAACAACTATGATCTCATCACTTGGTTTGAGTGTTCTCATCTCCATGACAAATAGTTGACAAATAAATACATGTTTCCCATACAAGGTGTTCATATACCACACACAAACCTAGACGAGCCAGGTCCAGCCTCTCCCCTAACATCAGCCATCTACCCATATAACTATATAATAGCCGACAAAGTCTCGAGCGACGAAAATTGAAGGAAGCGACTCATATTCTCGCTTGTTCGTGGTATACCCTGTGACCTCCAGATCGATACCACTCATCTACTGCCTCAGCAGGATCATAAGCATATAGCTGGTTGGCTTTGACCCGATCTCCCTTGTTGCTTTCTTTAGTCTCAACCGCGCCTTCCGTTCCCGTTTCCCTTTTTCTCAGCGTCTCTTCCATTACGCTCCGCATCGCCTGATCTCTCATTCTCTGCTCGGGGCCGTCTGGAAGATGAAATGCTCCTTGGTTTGACCGCGAACCGATTTGCGTGTTTGTTGTACGTGGGAGACGGAGTGACTCGTAGGCCTTTAGGAGTGTGCGAATCTGCGCGCGCGAAGTAATTCGAGAGAACAGAGCTCCAAGGACTGCGGCATCCTCAACCTATATCAATGGAAATCATGAGGGGTGAACCGTGCATGGTGGCGTGGACCATGGGACTTACAGCCATTGCTGCTCCTTGGGCCAAGTATGGCTGTTGGTCGTGATTTATCATTTCAGCCAATCTAGCGGCTTAGGCGGACCTACCAACATGGAATGACACGAATCCCCGATCAGTGCTACACGCCCATTCGGATGCACCCAAGTTCTCAAAGGCTCATGGGCGACCAGGCGAGATTTGATGCCTTTCTCGACCATGCCCAACAGCCTCGTCACTCTTGATGTTTGCCAAAAGTGAGATGCAGAAAATGGAAGCCACAATTCTGACGCATACCTCGGGTTCCAGCCTTCGTATGTCGCCCGGACTTCATCAATATTTGCCTCTGCTGACCAAGATTCCCTCGTGCCATTGGTATCAGGTCGTATCAGAACAAGATTGTACATCTTCCTCGAGCTCTAACCAGGAATCAGCGGTGGCGGGGTACAAGAGCGCATCACATACCACGCAATATCCAACTATATGTTTATGTGGGCCCATCCAATAAGTTATGCGAGGATCTTCCACAAGTGGCCGCAGCAGTGGGTCATCCTCGAAGGCCTCCGTCGGGATGACGACTCGGTATGCGAGGTCGCCTGTTGGTATAGGCTTGCATTGCTGCTGAACTACGAACGATCGCACGACACTCTTAATGCCATCTGCGCCTATTACAATGTCTGCGTGGATGACACGACCAGTTTGTGTCGTAATGTATGGAGAGCCCGCCGGCGAAGTGGATACCGAGGTGACGTGATCCTGAACAACTTTGATGAAAGGCTTTGCGACATTATAAAGCATCCGGAGGAGGTCCGCTCTCTACAAATACGATAAGGGAATAGCCATGACTTCAGCCTCTTTGTGTATAGACTCACATGGACGTTCCAGTATGGCATTCCATATTGCTTCTCGACGTCGTCACCTAAGAAATAGAGGCCAACGAGCTCATCCGATTCGTCTATATCTCTATTAGTTGGAATCAAAGTGAGGTGGTGGTCCAACTAACAACGTCTGAAATTGATAGAACCTGGCCGGACACCCAGCCTCTCGAGCTCACCCCGCAGTCCCCATCTAATCAAAATCCGCGCCATGTCTATAGAACTGTCAGCGACGGTGACCTCCTAACAAATCAACGACGGTACTTGGGCCAACTTGAATCCCAGCTCCCACATCTGCGAGTAACGGGGCACATTCGACTACAGTGACACGGTGCCCAGCACGACCTAGGGCGTATGCAGAAGTGAGACCAGCTATGCCACACCCGACGACGACGACGTGTAGCTTTAGAGGTGCTTTTTTCGGTTCGTTGAGCATTGAAGTTAGGGTCAAGGAAAAGAGCTGGTGTTCCTAGAATATAGATGTCGCCCCCTACCACGAGGTACCCGCTGCGGCCTGTGAGTTACCCCAGAAAGATTCCTAACGCCCGAACTACCATCAAACACTCTTTGTCCTTGTAAATGATCAACAGCTTTGATGTGGCAGTGTGTCTGGAATGTAACTGCGAGTCAGTACCGAAGCTCGACGCCATCACGGAAACAATAACTAACCCATCACTGTGCCCCCGGAGACTCTTACATATTCCCACAAGGTGTCTTGTATATATGGGAGGATGAGTTGTAATTGTTATTCCATGTCAGGGTTCTAGGTACCGGCCCTTGAGCGTGCAGAACCCTTGCATGACTCTCTAGTCCTCCCGAGGCCTGCTGCCCCGTGACTTAGCACACGTTCAAACGCCATGTGCTCACTAGACCGTCTCAATATTTGCTTGTCTGTTTTTTTTTCTTAGCAAGGGAACCCTCCTAACCTTGAACATAAAAGTCACCTTGAAATCTAGTCTGGGCATCAAAGGAAATATAAAATACATTCTTAAAATTTCTGTTTCAAGCTTGGGGAGGGGTGACGGATCCTGAAACCATTAAAATAGGGATCAGAAGCCCCAGTCAATTACCCACGGGAGAATTGAGCCGAAATTCGCACCTCTGCAGCCTCGGGGTCCTCGATGTGCCCATCTCTGAGATTCTACTGCGCTCCGGGCGCGTGAGGTTCAATCGATCAAGATGCTGCGTTCATCAGTCGTCTTGGTTTCAGGCATGGTTCTCTGCCTTCTGGCTACTGAAAAGAATACATTACACTGGCGACTATTGAGCGTGTGAAGTGCTACCAATGGCTGCAATATGATCGCATCCCATGAGTATGACCGGKTTACACAATATTGCTCCTGCCTAAACTTTTACTGAGTAAATGTTTATCCACTGTAGACATAAAACTGAGCATACACAGACTTACCCAGGTAAAAAAGGCTCCCGTGCAGGCCGCTCGGGGCTTAGTTAGCCCTCAACAATCAAAGGTGGCTGATGAATGATTATGGGCGTCCATATACGATCCTCGCAGTGCTTCCCTGGACAGGTTTCGAAAATGGAACAAGGAACCCTTGAGATCCTGATGTCCGCACGACGCGTTCGGCCGACGAGCGCTTGTTATTACCTGAACCCTTGCCGCAGGTGGTACAGTGTTGTTCCCGCGACGCGTCTGACATTTTCACAGCACCGTTCCCAGCATTTTGAAGCGTCTATATTTACAAAATACAAAAAAAGATTACAAAGACTCTCGCCAAAGAGTTTGCGTAAAGTACATCTACCTGGAGTCGCTGAACTAAAACGGGACTGCCTGGGCGAGCTTCATCTCGTGAAACTTGTGGTGGACAAGAGACTTGGGGTCACGTTCCAAGTATGCACACAACGGTCCCCCGTCCCGTGATATTCCCGGTGGTACCTAACCAAAAGCAGAAACAATGGATTTCCATTAAGCAGTTTCACTGGGAGTACATGTCCACCACAAGATCACGGATTACCGAACCTGGTGTAATGAGAGGGGCTGGATTAGCCGACTACCTCAGTTCACCGTCCTCGAGCCCGTAAGTAAACGAGGGTCAAGATGTCTGAGAAGAACGCCGAGCTGTTGACTCTGACACTCTGGCTGGGGGACGACAACAATTGGACAGTTACATTGGAACAACCAGAACAGCCGAAGCCGAAGTCGATGATTCCTAAATCATATGGGGATCCAGCGGGATCCAGCGGGTATGCATAGCATAATAATAACATTTTCCCTTATCTCACAGAAGTTGCTTCGGATGATAGCCCCGTCTGGTGTCCTTGGATCAGTAGACCTACGGTTGCATCTACCTCAAAGACTCAACCATGGCGGTCCTGAGATAAGCGTTACTGCTCGTACATTGTAGGGCATCCCAGTGCCACTGTCCCGCATGTATCTTTCTCCCTGCGGATACCTGCCGGTTCCTCCCTTCGCTTAGGCCTTTCACACGTTCGAAAACTTCCTTGTTCCTCAACTGGCCATATTCCAGCTTTATGGTCTCCATTAATCCCTCAAATACGGGCGATTCCTTCAACGCTTTGTAGGAATTCGGCTTACCACGGTTGGTCATGAAGGCCCACAGGCGCTTTCGGATCCATGGGAGGCAAGGTCGTCCAGATGGCTCCCGGCGAGGGTGGCTCTCTCAATTACTTGACTATCTCAGAGCAGAGGAACACCCGGGGTGGTCGTGATCTTGAGGGGGGGGATGGTGTAGATGGCTGTAGAGGACTCTGAAGGAAACGCCCCATCAGTTGCGAGGTTAGAGTCGGATTCCGAATCGCTATCCGCGCAAGTGGTGTCGTTAACAAGCTTACTGATCTCCTGGCGAGGAGCCCACAAGATTCACTGATGCAATTCACTCAGTGTGTTGTCCTCGCTACCTTGAACATCCCACGAAGTGATTGACCCGCAAGTTCTACAGTCTCTATCCCCTCATTTTAAATTCCACCGACCTCGCATACGGATCCGAACAATCGTGGAGTATACGCTCATTCAAGGATCAAAACTGACCAATAGGAGACATCTAGTTTCGACAAGTCTATGCTTCTTAGGGGACCCTATATCATGGCACCCGCACGATGTAAACGTCAGTGATTTTCGAATCAAAAGGAGCTTGCGAGAATATTTCAACAAAGTAGTCATGC
Source organism: Lepiota subincarnata (assembly GCA_023014305.1). NCBI lineage: Eukaryota > Fungi > Basidiomycota > Agaricomycetes > Agaricales > Agaricaceae > Lepiota > Lepiota subincarnata. The sequence goes on from JAECYV010000037.1 coordinate 253,413, forward strand.
TGAATGAATGTGGAAATGCAAGCACGTTAGTGTGCTAGTGCGACTCGATCTTATGCTAAAAAAACCCTTAAAGTTAAACCATTTGTATAATGTCAAGTTCCTGACATAACTTGTGCTTTGGGTTGATCAGGGTCGTGGGAATGAATGTTAGCAGGCAATGGGCTCGACCCCGTTGTCGCCGAACAGGCCTAAATGTTTATCGAGTAGTCCATAGTTCGTCAAAACAGGAAAATAGTCTGTTTTTATATGTTGCCAATCGCCATTCAATACTCGTGTGTCTAGGGGATCTGACATTAGCATGTTGGCATGATGAGAGTCATCAACTCCTTCATTCGGCTAAATGTGTTTACACTGGCCCGGCGATCACAAGAGTGAAAGGACGACCTGGATATCATGATCAGGAGGTTCACTTTCTACAACTACATACTTCCCACCATCCTTATTATTAGACTAGCGCCGTCACGGTAACCTGTGTCAGCCTGTGCCCCCGAGTGTGGAGCCACAAGCTGTCTTATCGAAAAAGGCAAGCATTCGAGGTGCATTCGGGTTTTAGCCGCAATACTAGCACAGTGGTCCCATCTTTCCCTCACACGCTGGCCACGGTTAAGCGGGTGGTCGAGGCCTCCCACAAGGACGCATCAGCAAGTCGGGAAGAATGGTGTCGCCTTCGCCAGACCTTACGACCACTCTAGGAATGCCCGCTGCATGGCTGATTTCTGGGAGGTTGATGGTGGTCATGCGTGGTGCGAATGGAATGTCGGTCACATTTCCACGGTCGATGGTCATACGCGAAGTCGATGGAATTTCGGTCGTGTTTCCGCGGCGTGTGGAGCGCGATGCGGTATTGATGTTAACCATTGTAATGGACGGCCTCTGTAAAGAGATATGTGTATGTTGCACATCTGCGGGGGTGTGATGCTCACAGGAAGGGTGTTACGGATGTCTTTGTATGGTACCGTCGTTGTAGTCCGCCGAGCGCGTTCAATTTGCACTCGTCTGTAATGAATACAGTACTATTAGCAAGCGCTTCACAGACTTGACATTGGGCCGGGGGCAAACCTGGATGTCGAGATGAAGGAGAGTGGGAAGCAAGCAACTTGAGGTCATTGTGATTATAAATACGAGTGCCATGTCCATAAGGGGTACATACCCGAGATCGTCGCGTTGATGCCCCAGGCAACCCCAGTGTGATAAGTAGTGGTAATGAAGGGCGCTTGTGGGCAACACTGAGGATTTAGGATAAAGTGAGGATAAGTGGGTCGCATGGTGGGCGATGGCTATGCCTGACCATTTGACAAATGCCGGTTTATGCGGGAGTAACCAAAGAGGCAGGTGACACCCAGAGGTCGCTTCTTGACCTTTATTTGTCCATATCTTCCGTGGCCCGTGCGTCGGGGGAAGCGTCACGGTAAGTTGTTAGGTTACCGGTGAGATGGCAGATGAACTGCATCGCTGGTTTGTTTTGTCTTCTCGTCGTTCCCTTGTCCAATGTCTGTGTTTGAGGACTCCTATCCTATACACAACTCGATCAGGGCCCTGCATCTCCGAGCAATCCCCGCAGACACCGCCTGTGTTGGTCCTTGCCATTTCACCATCCAAGGAACACAACAGATAGCCATATTCTGATCATGATTTATAGGTTGTTTTCTTAAAAACAGTATCCGCTTATTCAACACCTTTTTGTGAACGCCCAGACCATTGCCTGCGACTCATCAGCAAGCGATTATCTCGCTAAACACCTTCGCAGTCCCTTACCTCTGTCTATAGGTGTAAATCCCACGTGTCCAGACCCTCTCCTCGTCGTATCAGTCCTTTCCACACCCAGTCCTTCTGCCCTATATCCATCTCATTTGCCGCGAGCGGGCTACCCTTGGGTTCAATACTCGGATCGCCGTGTCTTTCGTCGACCAGTCCATGGATCTCTCGAAGCCACTCGATAACCGCCCTCTGCACATCATTTACCGCTACATACCACATTCCCGGCCTTGGTTTGACCACAATGACAGTTCCTAATTTGGCGAAGATGCTTAGTTTGGCCACAGGAGGACTTGTCGCTGGCACTATCTCATCTTCAGCAATGGCCAGCTCTCCATCGTCCGTGCTGCTGACCATCCCCCATGCAATAATCTTATCGGGAGGTACATTGATTGCCAGGGTCTCCATCACCCCCCTTTGGTGTTCTGTATATGCTAGGCGGGGATCTATGTCTCGCGGGAAGTATAGGTGACCAAGCATGAGCAAAACGTCCTCCGGAAATACCACCTCATTTCCGTCTACTGCGATGGCCGGCGATTCTTGCAACGCTATATCCGGGACTTCCGGGAGGTTGATTGTTCCGATTCTTGGAGCAAAATTCATAATATATATGCTGCGCTTTCCACGATCACTAATCTCTTGGGCAAATGAACAAACCTGGCTACACACCTTGATAATCGGCCCTGTTGCGTGGACTGGTGCTGTCGGACTGGCTGAACTGTGTCTTTATAGGTTTTTATTTCTCGAGATGATCGCGGGGATTATCGAGGTCCAGTGGTTGAAAGGCAACTTCCTTCGCGGATGTTAAGCGATTGCACAGCCGTTCTGTTATTCCAATGGTCTATCAACTCGTTTGGGTGGCAGCTCAAGTTTGAAATATCCCTGGATGTTTGGTGCTTCTTGATTAGAACTTATGTGATCTTGCGTCGGATAATGACTCACCGAGACTCAACGCCTTGGACGACCCGTAGATGATTTTAACCGATTAACGCTGAGGGGTCCCGCTACAATCTTTCGAATTTCGAATGACTGTTAGGCGTGCTTTGTAAAGGTACTATTCCCGCAGCTTCTGAGCTTCTGATAAAAGACCTTTACAACAAATCGGAGAGTAGTAACGACTCATACTCACAGCGGACTTACTCTCCTTCGGACCTCCCCTGGTTTCCTATCTCTGATCTCTTCCTCGCTAACGCTTTTAGCGACGATGTGTGGCTCGACTTTCAACTCCCCTGTCTAACGACCGCACAAAGATCAGTCCTCGCAATCTCACGTACTTTGATCCCAACGTCTTCTTACCAAAACTGGTTCCTAGAAGGAGTCTCCTGAGGTGTTAACCACAGACGGACTTTGTGGGTTGGCCTTTGTGGCGTGCCTAGTCTGGTGCAACGAGGGGTAGTGGCTGGGTGGACTAGCTTTGACTCTCTAGCCAGCGGTTTGGGGATCAGCCCAACGCATCAGAATCCGTGTGAATCAAGCTGTGATATGGGTTCCAAAATAGTGATATCCTCTGGTCTCAACTTTTAATCGCATTCGTGGGAGGCCCTCGTCGGATACTGGGTCGCGACCCCCGGAGCAGCATTCCGACGCGGCTGCAGGATGAGATTAAGTATTACATGCCTTTTGCCCTATCTCCTTTGGCTGTAATCGTGCTTATTTTGACCTTGGAGTCCACAGATCAATTAACAGACACCAAATATTTTGGCACTGGAGTTCCTCTGGGAGACGACCAAGCAATAGCTGAGCGGATCAGGGATTACTTTGGAATGTAAATTGAATTTCGTATTTCGAAACGTTCTTGCCGAGCCGGCGGTATATGTATTTCAAGCTCACGTGATAGCTATTAATATGACATTGATTTACCTGCTATTTATCTGAGGTCGAGGACACTTGGTGCTGCCAGAGACCTCATACTATTTTTTCATAGACGAAAGACTATCCCCGTGGTGTAAAGTCAGGTGTGTAGGCCCGTCGCGGGCGATGAGACGATAACTTTGTGATATATAGTCCTTTGGTCACCAATGGCCCACCAGCCATAGTATATGGCAGCGACAAACATTGAAGTGTTTCCGCTTGCAGAGCGTACGCAGGATGTAGACGAAGCAGCAGGTAAGCCACAAATTGATAGAGGCGTGGCCATTCTCACTCAATGGCCATGTAGGGTCTAATCACTTAGTTACTCGAATTTCGAGGATTCAGCTCATAACGAGTAACGGCTCAAGTATATTGGGGAACAATACGACCGATACGAAGAAAATACGAGAGGAGCCTCACATCAAAAGAGGCATCTCCTTCAGAGTGGCTCAGCTCCGCCCCGTAGTGATAATGTCGATGGAGATAGCGAGAAGAGTTGGCAAGATTGTGGTTATAATTTGTGCATTCTATGGGTGTTTCTCCAGCTATTATGCTGGTTGAAATGTGTCACAGACTCGGATTCTGTGTGATACATTGGGGGAGGGGGCTGGAAGCATACGGTGACAAGGGTTGGGAATGACTGATTTTTTGGTCTAATCTGCCTTGTATCGACCGATCTTGTTGAGATGCCGTTGCGATATCCGAAATTCCGCCTACCGAAAAAACAGCCTTGCTCACGCTTTCGCTATATGTAAGTTTCACAACAAAATGAACTACCAGAATAAGGTGGGGAAACAGAGCTAGCCCGAATCAAGAGTCGACCAATGGCCACGGGTTGAAAATCTCGGCAACGGATACGTTATGTAACACCTGTCAGGCTCACATGAAGAAAAAAGAGCAAAAGCTACCGCAAGGCATCATCGTCGGAGGTACGAGTAAATACGCGAGTGAGATTGTTTAATGAAGCCGCAGCTCACCGAGTCGGGGGGCAACAAATGTCCGGATATTTGATGATGCGGGGAAATGATTTGACCATTCCCGACCCCGCATTCGATATCAATATTGGGCTGACGCTTTTTCATTTCCACCAAGTACTTGTTGAGCATAAGCATTTATCCATTCGCATACGCTCTATTGCCATGAATGACCTCCCGACTTTGGCGGTCACAATCAACTTCAGTACCTCACATCGTGCGAGTATCTTGGCGACAGGCCGAAGGCTGGTGTCGAGATGATGCTGTTCACACGACGTTGTAAACATCTGGTTGAGTTTCCCTTGCTCCGTGGGTCCCAATGACAGGGTGTGGGCAGCAGCTATGCGCTGGGGTCTCATCAGTGGAGCTAAAGAGTTTTATAGTCACATTCGACGAGGCTGTTTGCGGGAAAAATATCATTAGCATTCTAGGGGATCGGCGGAAGTAATTCTTTGATGGGGAGGGGGGGGGCGTACACCGCGTCTCACTGGTCCGTGAGGGTGAAATGGGCTCCTCCGTGCCCACCTGCGAATGGGGAAGTCGTTAAGAGCGCAGTCGGGTTCTCATCCTATATCAAAGTCTACTATACCCCTTGTCCATCCCCGCCACCCCTGACAAGTAACAAGAAACCCACAATCTCGGCTTGTGAACTACTTTGGGAAGGGAGCCCTGTGTAGCATGTTCAAATTCGTCATATTATACCATTCCGGTCACCGCATCTCAGCGCAAATACCAGTGCAAATTTTGATTGGGCCAAAATGGTATATTACTCTAAATGCGCCAGACTCCTTCCCAGTTCGTCGGAATGCTGCTTATGTAACGTTTTTCCGAAGTTCTTCCGAAACTTCGTAAAGTTAACACATTCCAACGACTGGCACAATATGTAGTTTGTCTTTGTTTACCAATGCCATCCGTTGTCCAGCAATTGCAGAATCAGTGATGGGATCACCTCTCAGACAGCCATCATACGGCCATCAATCCACCATCAATTGAGGCGCGGGAAGCCTGCCTACCAGTCCCAAACAGAGAAGTGCACGCCATGCGTCGCTTGCCTGATTGGGATATACTGAGTAGAGACACCTCATGTTTTATTGTCATATTTGCGGTGTTCTGCGATAGGGATTGATAAAGGGGCAGAGTAATACTGGGAAACTCTCATGCCCTGGTCAGGCCACCATGACTACTCAAAACCACTTCCACACCGCTCTTATCTCAATTGAATGTTGCTAGTACTCCATACCGAGTTTTTTTTTAATCCTGTCTTCCACTTGAAATAAACAGGGTTCAAAGCCAAAACGGGCCCTAACTTTGTGCCAAATTTCTTGGATAGACAGAATGCTTCTGTTGAGAACTATCGGAGGAGACTCGATCGACAAAACACGTCAACACGCCACGTGCACTTCTCTGTTTGGGACTGGTAGGTGGGCTTCCCATGCCTCAATTGATGGTGGATTGATGGCTGTATGATGGCCGTCTGAGAGGTGATCCCATCACTGATTCTGCAATTGCCAGACAATGGATGGCATTGGTAAACAAAGACAAACTACATATTGTGCCAGTCGTTGGAATGCGTTAACTTTACGAAGTTTCRGAAGAACTTCGGAAAAACATTACATAAGCAGCATTCCAATGAACTGGGAAGAAGTCTGTAAATACACTAGAAATAGTTATCCACGTGGTTAAGATCCTGTGTGGTTGGTTGTTAAGAGTGCTTTCCTAAATTGTTTACTCAAGACCGTTCTAACCGCGCCTCCAGTCTGGCTTGAAAGTTGCCCTTGGGGCTCCACATGCCCCTTTTCCTCCTCTTGGTATGTCCAAAATATAATTGGTCATTTTGTAGATATACCTACCAGATTCCTAAGCRGATGGATATTCTGATTCCAGAAAGCCGGCGGTGATGTATTTCTTATGTGATACTCAATCAACCAACTTCGACTGTCACACTGTAAGGGCGGTCAAACTTGTCAATCGTATGGGATAAAGCTACTTGTTGGAGCACCTTCTTAAAATATTCCGTGATAGTGAAGATGAAGTCTGATGTAAGATAGTGTTCCTCACACATTATGTGTGTGCCTATTCAGCCTTTGGAATACACCTTAAGCCTTAATTGTAAGGGCAACCTGGTGGTCTGCCCAATGGGCCCGAAGCCACTGAGTGTGAGGGCGACCAGCGACGCGACGCGACTCAGGGCGACGAACTAGGCAGGGAAAACCTCAGCATATAGAGAAAGCGCGAATACAGTAGCTACTACAACACACCTAGGCAGGGAAAACCTCAGAGAATCGGATGAGGTATTCCCTGCGTCGCTACACTAACTACAAGTCCGGTGGCTGAACAACTATACAGTGCGGATAGTACAAATGCGGATAGTTATGTGGGCGCGCTAGGGCGCGACAAGGAGGCGGGAGGGCGCGTCATGTGATCACGAGAGCGGGTGCGACAGGCGGCGCGCATGGGTGCTTGCACGGCGGCTGCACGCGCCAGTTTGCGCTAGCATCGGCTGGGGAAGGGAACGACAAAGGAGAGAAACTGGGTGGTCCCCTGACACTGAGGGTCAGACTAGAGCAGGGGGATCCTTAGAATATATTAAGAAGGAGAATAATGACTACTACACACCTAGAGCAGGGGGATCCTTAGAGAAATGGGTAAGGAACCYCCAAGCTCAACTACAAACTGACTACAGTGTGACGAGGGTGRGAAGATGTAGTCAAGGGTGAGAAAAGRAGTAACAAAATAGGAAGGAAGTAATGAACAACTACCAAACCTGGCTACAAGCCTAAYACATGTAACTACAATGGTAGCTAGCCATGTAAGGCTGTAAGAAATRATGAAGGAAGRGTATCTAAAAGGAAAGGAGATGCCCCAGAGGGGAAGGGAGTGCAGGGAAACAGAAATAAAGGGAATGTGAATAAAAGAAGGGAAGGACAGTGGAAGGAAGAGAGAAAATACTAGGAAGGACAAGGTGTCTCCTTACCAAGGCCTGAGGCGAGTGAGGGGTGTCCTAGGAGTGTTCTAGAATACCAGGGAAGGCTGCTGGAGCTGCCAAGGTGGTGGCGAAATAACAGGGAGGTGAGGGGGAAAGGTGTCCCCTGACATTAATTAGTGCAGGAGATTCCTGACTCGTCGGTATGAATGCCTTGGGTTAGGTGAAGTTTCTGATTAGGAGGGAGACAAGTGAAGGCCAAGTGTTTCACATAGAGGAGGTGGGCAAAGCCAGCTTAGCACCCAATTTTGATTAGTTCAACTCATTGGGTTGTGGATACCAGGGACTTTCAGGCTCTCGTCAATGGAGTCGATCACTAAGCAACCAATCYCCAGAAAACTCAAACAGCCTTAACATCATGTTCTTATTCCAACATTATACAGAATAATGAGATACTYGAGCCTTAGTATGTCAGCTGCAGTGCCAATGTCACCACACTCTCATTTCCCGTAGCACATTAGCAAATCATCTGGTAAGGCTTCCCCTTCACCAGATCTAATTGTAGTACAATTGCTGTGGCAGATGTTAATGAGCGTTGGAAGGGTTGTGGTAGCAAGTCGTGGGGCTGGTGGGCATACCCCTGGCGCCGTCACACCAAATAATTGGCTGAGCTGAATGGCCTCGCCTAGTTTYGTAGGCTGGGAAGGGATGGATTTTCTGATGGGATACCAGGGGAAACTTTCTTTGGCTTCTGAGAGCGCCGATCGGGGGACACTGCTATAAAAGTTCAAACAATGCACAAGGGGAAGGGAATGAGCTGGTGTCATGCGCCAGAGTAAGTCCACTGACCCTCAGCATATTCCCCCCTGAACTTGGAAGGGCTCATATTTCGATTCCTTGATTCAGGTACTCATTCAAATAAGGCTTTCTAGAAGAAGTTGAGTCATGAAAACTTGGGGAGTGCAGGATAAAACCTTAAGAACAAGGCAGTAAATAATGCGAGTGAGTGACTGGAGGCTGTTATGTGAACRAGAGACAAAGTAGAGGGGTTTTTGAAATTTGAATTCTTTTAATGGGTGCGTTATGTAATGTATGCATTGGTTCGCAAGATAAAACACAAAGATGATGTTTCGCCTCGAGGCAGCGTCTTTGTTGGTGGGCAGCTATACAAGTCAATGAGCCAATCGGTCAAATAGAYGCTCTAACAGATTGCACATTTTCCTGATTAATTTTGGAGCAGGCGATAACACCTAGATCTGGGTTGACAATCATTTTTATTCCTTTACCCATGTGTGGCCATGCTTATTGATACAAATAGCCGATCTCAGCGGCTCACAACCAGTGACATCAAAGATCCGACAGCTTTCATTGTCCTGCGTCATCATGGTAGATTAAAAGCACTCATTAATTTTCAAATTCCAAAAGGTGGATGTTTTTGAGATTGTTGCTTGCAGGTGATCCTACTCAACAAGCCAATGTCAAGATGTCAGACAATCGATATTGACAAGATTGGGATAAGAAGTTGGACAAGTATATTAATATGGTCTTTGTGACTATTGAGCATTCAGGGAACCCATGTGGGCACATTTCAAGTGGATCGAGCGAGAGGGGGGGGGTAGAGGGGTTTCAGCGCTGCTGTTAAGACTGGGAAAAGGAAGACAGGAACGAGGGAACGTGCGGGGGGAGTCGAGGTTGGCTTCAGCTTATGTGCTGCGCCCTCCTTAGATCGCGGTCCTCGATTTGGCGACGGGCGACGGAGCGCGCGTGTGCGCGACGTTTTCCTTGACGAAGTGCGAGGGAGAGTGCGACGGAACGCGAGCGCCAGCCGAGCGGAGTCGCGCTGGACGAGGGAGAGAGGCGAGAGCGAAGAAGGAGGAAGCTAAGTCGATTTTCTAACTAAAGAATACAAACGCGTGGATGCTACGATTATATACTGTAGTTAATTTGAAATAATAACAATAAGGGAATGGAGAAGATGAAGGTGGATGGGGAGCGATGATGCTACGTACAAACAACAGGGATATTCGCGAAAGGAATAAACTTACTAAGACACGAGCGGGAGGCACCTGGGAATGATGGGAAGCTAAATAAAAAAGAAGTCCTTGTCCTGGGGACGCGCAAGCGCGCGTGCGCGCGCTTATCGCGCGAGTGTGAAACGGCATGTGACAGCTGCTATCAAAGCGACAATTGAAAGCAGGTCACGAAGGCCCACTGTTGCAATTAGCCATTTATGTATTATTTGTTCCCTGGTGCATGCTAAGTAGCCACAGCCACCCTCAGTGTTGGACAAAAATGATTCTAATATGTCTCTGACTAGTGCCCTTACTTCGGGTTCTTTGGGAGTTGCRGGCCGATGCGCATAATGAAGATAATCCAGCTGCAGGATGGCATCTCCCAGGAGAGGATCAAGCTATAATCATAAATCTTCAAAAGATAGTCACAAACCTAGGCTGCATCGCTAGTCTTGTCCTCCTACTCCTGACCAAAATAATGCCAACGACTTGCATGGCAGGTCCCGCTTGGGTAAACATCCTTTTTAACCTCCCCATTTACCTCTGTCTCATATTGTTCCAGCCTCCCAAATTACTCGGTTGCCTGAGGGGTGGAAAATGGTATTATCTGACCAACCCTGAGATGCGCCACAGCACCGGGCACTCTGTACAGCCAAGCAGCTATAAGATCTAATATGTGAGTAATTCTTGCTTGTTAAAATATTTGATTTCAAAGAATATTGATAAGTGCAAAAGGTTACATATTAGATCAACATATCCGACCATCCAATAGTCATTATTGTGTGGTGCAATGATGGTTACACACCCTCTGTACAGCCAAGCTCAGTATAAGATCTAATAGTAATTCTTATATGCTAAAATATTTGACTATCAAAAACGTGAAATCAAATATTTCAACAAGTAAGAATTACATATTATGTAGATCTCACAATAGGCTTAGCTACACAGCATGAGGGCATGTGAGTACGTTGCCTCTCATTCTATAATGGATGTAGGCACGATGCCTGACTTCCCCTCATGCCCATAGAATCGGACTGTAGCATAGCTCCAGTGTCCCAGGAGAATATTTCCTCTCAGATAGACTGGCGTAGGTGGCTGGGGGTGGAAATACGACCAAGTTGAATGTACTTGACAACTAGCTGCATTCAGCGGGTAGTAACCACCTATAAACTTTCGATTTAACATATATATCGACTGCAGGAGACGATCTGAACCGGGCCAAAAAGTTTTAGTAAGCCCTTCCCATAACCGGTCGAACTGGAGGACCTTGGGCGCGAGACAAGCAGCCAATGTTGAAGGGAACAGTACACACCATCTGAATAAGCAATTTAGGATCTAAGCACCAACAACGGGCACAGAGAATAACCACTCAGTGAGAAGCTGCGGGAATGGCATCCCTAAACGTGCCATTCCAGCCATCTGGCTCGAGGTTTTTTTGACAACATTTTGATAGTCACCATCTATCATCCCTATCACACCAAGCGGAATCTGGTGGCCAGTGGGCCGAGGCCCCCGTGTATGAACAACACCGTGGGAGGCCGTTAAGAAAATATATTACCTTCCTACGCCTTGCCATTACCTGTTGTATTACTTTCAGCAGACCAGCCAGGTCTGCAAGAACCATTATTTGGAAATGGACACTGCCGACGAGTGGCCACCATAGAGACAGCATAATGAGCAGTGGTCGCAGTTGCTTGGGCTCTGATGTCGCCTCCTTGACGTAAATCACATTGCCTCGAAACATGCGCCACCTGGTCTGTATTTTTCCAGGACGCGCCACACTTTAACGCTTCATTGATGTAGAAAATAGGTTCAGATAGGCTCATCAAAGATGTCAAAACTGAGTGGCTGTTTTAGGGACAACTTTGAAACAGATCAGGATATCTCCAACACTTGAAGCCAAAGGACTTCTGCTAGATTTATTGCATTTATTATTTTCCATGTACTTTTAGTGCCCACGAATCTATCGAGCACACAGGTACAAGGCTTCAAGGCAAGAGTGATGTGGCCTACCATTAACAAACAATGCGACCGCCGCGGGAACAGCTGAAACAGATACATTCTAATAGCATGGATTGGCGTAGAGTTCTCAGTTTATGGCCGGGGTGATTTGGATTTCCGGCGACGATGGCGGGGACCTCTATCATCACTGGCAACCGTGTACAACTCATCGTTCAGGGAGTCGTGAGGAAAGGTCGTCCCATCATTAAGATGAGAGATTTCTCATGCGATTATTCCCTCATACGGCTGGTGCGCAAGACCAGGTCTTCATATGCCAGAAAGATCACTGGTACACTGATAACCGTTCTAGCTTCACAGCTCCAAACAGATATTCAACTGACTCTGCGGAGTAATTTACTGCCATATCAGAAAAACCTGAAGCCTGTAACGGATGACGATATGGCACTAGGAGTTGTAACAGTTGACTACTCTCTAATCCTTTACACCCTTCACAAGAACATGGAAATGGCGCCCATTATATTTTGGCGTCAAATATGCCATGAAATCAAAGTCTTCCACGCTGAGTAATAGTCAGGGGGAAGGTTGACGGCTAGGGAGGCATGGACATACGTCGTCTGGTAAACTTCCATATCAAGCTTCCTGAATAGGTTCCCGAACATAAGGTAAAGCTCAGCCCAGGCCAAACTAATCTCAGGGTCATAAACAACAATAATCCAAAATATGAAACACAATCTTGACGTACTTGGTGCCCAGGCAAATTCGCGGGCCCTTCGAGAAAGCAACGAGGTAATTCTCCAACTCCCTCGAGTTGTCACTCAGCCACCGGTCAGGATTGAACTCCCGGGGCTGGGGGAAGATATCCGGGTTGAAGTGGACAAAGCTAGCGCCCATGGCAGCGACAGACTAGAGCAGGGTAAGTGCTAGAATGATTGCGCGATACCTCGGCTCACCCCAGCAGGGACTAGGTGCCCGGCTATTAATGTACCCTCATGTACGACCCTAGGAAGAGGGATAACAATCCCATGAGAGTGCCGCAAAGACTCCTTAATGACCGCAGTCTGTCACTAAACCATCAGCAAGTTGCTAGTGATTAAAACAAAGAAGATTAACCAAGTAGGGCAGTTTTTCCAGGGTTTGAACTCCAATGGGCACGTCTTTATCCGGCCAAACGTCTTTAATCTCCTTCACTAGTCGTTCGCGAATATTTGGGTTCTTTAAGGTATGGAAAGTACCAAGCATGCAGGTGTTTGCGGGAGTGTCGCTCCCGGCGGCTACCAACAGTGCAGCTTCATCGAACAGCGAACGCCTACTTGAAGGTTGGCGACCATTTTCTTTATTCAATAAGTGATGATAGACCGTCTCATGTTCTACCTGATCTAACGATGACGGATCAGCCAACAAACCCTCAATTTGATTACTGATCCTCTTAAAGATTCCCTCAACCGCCACCAATTCTGAACTTTTGAGGGACTCTGGGAGCCCGAACACAAGGCCCCGCATAAAGGGAAAATGTTGTATCAGGAAAAAGGCACTACCCGTCGAGTCGAGAGCAATGAGTGCAGGATGCTGGAAGTCAGGTAAATCCAGGGCCTTGAAAGGGTTGGCGTGACAATAAGAAGTAATGATCTCCATTGTTAGAGATCTGAGACCGAGGTGAAGGTCTGCGGGGCGAGGGTTAGAACCAGCATGTGCAAGGAGGGAGGCTACAAGCCGGTCAATCTAGAAACGGTATGACGAATCTGCCACCAGATATAATCACCAGGAAAATGGCGTACGTGATATTGGACAATGCCTTCGAGTTTCAGCACTGTACTGCGCGAGAACAAAGGATAGAGGATATCTCTTCTGTTCTTGGCTAGTGTCGGATCGATATAGCCAAAGGACGACTCGAGCTGGTTGAAGCAATCGTAGAACGGAGCGAACTTTGTCAGCTTGGTTCCCGATCCATAGATATCGTTGAAAGCCCGAGGGTCATTGAAGTGCAGCTGGGGGCAAGCAGGTTGAGCACAGTCGTTGGAATACATGTCCACTATGCTCCTACCTGATTGGGTCTAATTCTAACAACAGGTCCTGGTGCTTGTTAACAGGCTTTGAGCCGAGTTTATGAGTCAACACACATACCATATATGCGGTGCAAAGCCTCAAGCTTCTTAACCTGTCCCCCTTGCCTCCACAAGTCGTAGTATACTACATAGTAACCAGTGAGTGCGGCTAGGGCGGGTCCTGGGAACTTTGATAGAGGGTGGAAGTAGAGCCTATACAACACTAAAGCAGAAATACCAGCTATTACTGTGCTCAGTAATGGCGTAAACAAGCCTCCAAGGGAAAAGGATAACATGGTGCCAAGGGGAGGTGCCAGAAGGAAGCGCCTGAGGCACGGCTATTTAAATAATTTTGGTACTTGGCGCATCAGAAGTGTTGTCGTTGTTACACGTTTTCATCAGGCAGATGTCCCACGTTCTTGTACATGCGGCTGATGCTTGGGGTTTATCAACCCCTTCTATTTCACATGGGAATGTTCTTCGATGCTCGATTTGTAAGAGTATTAACATTACATGTCCAACAAAGCAATACATGGTCAGTAATATACAGCATACATCTCTATAGCACTGCTAGAGATCTCGCAGTCCAAGGTCTGTGGCCTTGATTTGCATCGCCTAACAAGAATGTTACACCACTGAGCAGACAAAGGGGATAAAGCTCAACTTACTAGTTGTTTGGACCCATATCGCACAACTTGGTACCCCCCGGCGCAATACCATAACTTTGGGTGACATTACTCAGGGCCGATTAGCCTGATGAATGACAAAACTTACCGCAGGGTGCCCGGTAGGCCGATACACATTGCGTAGCTCTCCTTCCTCGTCCATGCCCCAAATATGCCCGGCGCGATTCACAGTTTCCTGCCCGAATATTTTCAGGATGTTACCATATATCGACTCGTATCCCGTTCTGTGGACCAGGTTCATTGTCACCTCGAAAGATTCATGAGGAAAGACGCACGCGAAGATTACAACGTCAGCGGGGACTTCCGATCCGTCTGTGAACACCACGGATTCCTCCTTCAGGGATGCTACCTCAACGCCATGTTTTACTTTCACTCTTCCGGACAGCACCAATTTTGAGCACCCAACATCAAGCACTGCACATTCAGTGAGTCAGTTGGACTCCCTCGATCCGATCAGTGTAACTTACTATAACCTGTAAGATTCTGGTGAGGATAAGGAGCTCACAAAAGGCAAAAGAAAGGCTAACCTCCGAATTTTTCCAGAACTTGGAAAGCAATGCCTTCTCCATCTTCTCCATCGTCCACGATCATCCCTTTTTCTCTGAGGCCCCTATACAGTTCTGCGTATTTCCCAACAGTGCCTCCACCTCCAGCCTTCGCAACTTTACTCTGTATCCGCATAAGTGGGAGCGGCGTAGAAGAAAACTTGAAGTCGGCAATGTCTGTGGGAACAGATCCGTCGTCCGGCCAGAAACGGGTAAGGAAGTTCCTCATAATCTCGACCGGGACTAAGGTTGACTTTGAGCGCTGAACCATTGTGATAGTGTCGGCGCAAACCGATAAATCCAAACAGATATCGCCTGCGGTATTCCCAGCGCCTACCACCACCACCCGCTTGTCGGCGAACGGAGTTGGAGATTTGTAGTCACCTCCGTGGATAACAGTGCCTTTAAAGGCGCTCTGATTCTTCACTAGTGGCATTATGCGATTACCAACAGTGCCGATGCACATAACAATGTGCGCTGGATTGATGGTAACATGTTGGCCTGCACGGTCAACGGTTATCGTCCAGCGCTTCTTGACGTCGTCGTATGTAGGGTATGAATCCTCGGCGGGCCTGGTGTTGGTCCACACAGTCAGGTCCTGAGAGACTACATAGTGTTCTATCCAGTCGGCGAGTTTATCCTTCGGTGTGTGGAATGGCCAATTTTGGGGATATCGTTGATAGAGGACTAGGAACCTGAGCGTTAGTTTGGAACACCTCCGCGGATGCCGCGATGTTTACATACAGTGGTCGTGCATCCGAGGGGTGTGCAATGTTAGCGAATCGTACCGCTTTCTCCAAGTGTCACCAAGGCGGGCCTGAGCATCGATCACAAGTGTAGGAATGTTCATCTGCTTAAAGCGAGCAGCGACCATCACCCCCGTCTGGCTTGCGCCAACTAGTATGGCGGCCATCAGCATCGCATAATTATATAAGGTACAAATTGGGCTGACTGATAAGGGCCTGAGGCCTGTCTTCGATCTCTTTTCGCCGGCTGCCGAGGACTGTGCCCCATGAGACTGTGTGACCGCCATAAATCCCTAGTTCGCGAGCACTTTCTTCATGACCCTTGATGTCGGCGGCGGTAATGTAAACCACGAGGGCCCTCCAAACATTGTCCCCATCTTGGACTAGGTGAGCATACCCCTGACCCCACTGTACTTCTGTCTCGAAAAGAAATCCGAACACGACACCCTCGTGCAGAATTCCTACTTGACCCCGCTCAGGTGCGAGATATTGGCGAGTGTCGATTTTGAAGTTGGAAAGTGCTCTTCGGGGCAGTCTTTCCGAAAGGTAAAGGCGGACTTGGTCGCGACCTCGAAATGTGCGATTATCCCAGCAGAGAATCTGACTTTCACGAAGCCAGCCGTCCTGAAGGAAACAGTCCGAGGCTACCTGGGCGTCTTTGGCCTCCAGGGCGTTGGAGAAGCGGGAGAGCCAGGAGGAAGCGACTGTCTTAGGTTCGAAAGGAGGGTACCCCATGATGTAGAGTGACAAGGGTGTGCGTCGATGAGGGAGGAGACGATTCAGGTAGACTCAGCAGTCAGGCTTTAAGTATCCCGGGCGTATACCTCGGACACATGATCTTGGAATCCCTGAGATAATAATGGCAGAACCATCCTGAGTGGGTCGGGTTCTACGTAAAAATAGACCACGACGAAGAGGTCGCCAAAATGAAGTGGACGATCAGCTGCCAACCAGTAGCCTTACCTCAGGCTCCAGGGGCAATACGAAACAAATGTGGTCGCAAAAGCGTGGCTTTGTTGAGACCGTGGATGGGGCTATTCAGCACGATAAGCGGGATTCTTGTGATACCCACTCATTCCAAGTCGAAGGCGCGAAGTCTGGTCGGGTATGAAACCTGAGGCCTGAAGATGCACATGACCCTCCGAGAGCGTTACCGCTATTCCCGAAGGCGCAGAAACGGTTGCAGCGGTACCAAATAGCTGCAAAGATCCTGCCAACTCAACCAAATGGCTGGGCAACTTCGTCATCGACTTTACGCGAGGGCCCAGTTTCATTGGTTGCCAGACAATTTCCCACGGCCCTTTCAGGGCATTTCTTTGTTATAGCCACCACTCACGGCTAACCATGTGCCAGCTGTACTCGCGCGAGAGCAGAGGTCTTCCTACACGAGAAACCTTAATCCGCGAGAGATAACTCCCTTCTTCGCATTCGCAAGTAGCCCACCCAGAAGTTATACTGGGAGACGGCCTCTTGTCCCGTAGGTCTGCTTCTCATAGCCGTCGATTGAAAGTCGTGCCTGGCATCCGTCTCGACCCACTCACCCGCAAAGTCGCAGGTACGTTTCCCTCAATTGTGTCATGCAGGTTTGTCATATTTATCTGGAAGTGGATTAATTTCGCTCCAAATTTCCCTAACCCAGTTGTTCGGCCTCCGATTACCCCCAACGACGCATAGAGGTCGCTGCGGTTAATGACCTCAGTGAATAATATCTTCAATAACCTTAGCTGATAACATCGACCCGGAGACGCATGCAACACCGTTGTCAGCTGTGATTCTAATGATCAATGATATGRGCCCCCATGGAGCTCGGCAGGACCTTCGATATTGGATCTAATTTCAGGATAGAAACCCCGTCTTGGAATGATGGAATTTTGTTAACACTACAACTGGGCAGAATATCATGGTCCAGTAGTCAAAAGATAATTTTGTGCCATGCAGTACAGACTAGGTGCATATGGAGAAATATGGATTCCTCAATTAACTAATGCCAACCTGTTGAGAATGAGTGGAAGACATTCTACTGTAAGACAATGGCAGATAGAATCCAGACCCTGCTGACTGGAGAGGGAGCATGTTAAACACAAGTCATTGACGTGAATTGACTTCATAACTGTTGGATCTATTGTTAACAGGTGCACTGGTAATGCACAAATTCAGCTTGTAGGTGCTTTTTCTGTCACAAAAGGACAAGATAATGCTTGGTGCTAGGCTTTGGAGGCATTGGGATGCCARGTGGCATTATTGCATTGATTGTTGGGTGCATTATTTGGCAATCAAGCTCTGTTAGGGCTGGGGAGAATCCCTCTTGCCCATGGGACACATAAGTCACTGAGTAAAACTCTATATTTTCCATGAAGATGATTTTGAGCAGACCAGACTTAGATCCATAGAACTTGAGCAGGTGACTCTCTGACCACTCAACAATGTTGGTCAACCTCCAGGAATGGGAAGGTTATGGTCTGTCAATATCGGCAAATACAACAAATGGAGACCACTATCTCCATCCCTGATGAGAGCTTGGYGAGGGTGTGGAAATTCTGCAGAGACTGAGAAGATAGTGCAGGGATCAGAAATTCTTGTGGCATTGTGATGAAATAGGCTAGTACAGAATCAGAATGTAATTGCAGTAGTGCTCAAACCCCTCACCTGAACCTGCCTAATGTCTGGCTAGTAGCCACTCCATGCAACCAAGCTTATTACAGGATCTAATATCTGATTCTGCTTGTTAAAATATTTGATTCACATTTTGATTTGGTACAAACAAGTTAAATTTAATAGATGCTATCATTGAATAAATATGATTGATTTTTTTGTTTGAATAYGAGGCAACATAATATGATATTTGTTGTTGTGGTATATATTATGCACAAGTATATATAATATTTTTAAGCGCAAAAGGTAACATATTAGATTAACATATTTGACTGTCTAATAACCATTGGCACTCACACCAGATGAGCACATGAGTACTGTTAGACAGTCAAATATGTTAATCTGATATGTGATCTTTTATGCTCAACCCTATTCTTCTTATCAGTAAGTGAAATATTATATATGGTGAGCTTGCAAACACATATCCCACTCAACTGATATTTTATTATATTGCCAAATATTCAAATCAAAATGAGTCATATTTGTCCAATATTAACATCTGCTGGATTCAACTTATGTGAATCAAATATTTTAACAAGCAAGAATTACATATCAGATCTTATAATAGGCTTGCTTGCACGGAGTGAGTGGGGAGAGCATGACAAAAATACATGTACACAGGAGCACAAAAGGGGCATGCAGTCTAGAAGCACCATCACACTCATTCTGCCATCTTAGTCTCCAAGCCTACCCTATTTGCATGTCCTATTATTTGTCTCTTTGAAAAGTAAAACAGAACTGGTCAGGACCTCAAAACTGAGGACTTGAAGTAACTCTGTACTTCACATAATGTGTTAGGGCACCCGAAGCGTACTGCGTCGCGGCAATAAACTAACCGGGGAGAAACCTAAGTGTCATTCACAGACTGGTAAGCTACTACACACCTAACCGGGGAGAAACCTAAGAGAATCAAGTAAGGTTTCTCTCGGGTCGCGTACACTACTTATACTACCGCCCAAGGGCTGATCTATACTA
>JAECYV010000037.1:278140-313681 GCA_023014305.1 Lepiota subincarnata
CAAGTTCGGATGAGTTTTGTCCGAAGTCGGTTGGCTTTTCACTCTGCTTGGGCTTGGTCTCGACACTCGGTGCATTGACTGGGACAGCGAGATAGTGTGACTTTGCCTGTTTGCCAATTGATCTCTGGATTGTGTTGCTTGAGCCAGGTGAAGCCTAACAATAGGTCCTGATTCCCAAGGTTTGTGACTGCTAAGACAGTGCGTTCTGCATGACCCTTATAGCGAAGCACTAGGTCTACCGCGTCCGAAATCTGACCAGCTACGTTCGGAGAACCATCAACGTTGAAGACAGGGATGGGCTGAGAGAGGGCTCGGGTGGAGAGGTGGTGTTTTCGGACAAACTCTTGGCTGATGAAAGAACCAGTTGCACCTGAGTCTATGAGGGCTTGTACAGACATACTTTCGGCCGAGTCCGTGGTTTCTAACTCGACCTTCAGTTGAAGTGACCTTGGATGTGTCTCTAGTGAACTGATGACTGGATGAGCCGGGATCCGTTTTTCCCACTTGGGGCGGCGATGTTTAGCAAGTCTCATGTGGGTTTTACTTGGAATGTCTGAAGAGGGGGGTGTGTCTTTAGATGCGGGGGTATTGGTGGAATCATTATGCATTTCATCTACCGACAGCACAGTGAATCTATTAATGAGTTGCGACAGGGGCACACCAGTCATCCGACGCATCTCTAAAAATCCTCTTTGGCCACTCTTCCAAGGTCATCCAAGACTTYRGTTGAAACCTCGGATGCCTTGGCATCTATATCCACATGCCACTGCTGCAGGATTTGATCGCATTCATCCGAGTCTAGGTATCGAACATCGAAACGAAGGGGGCATTCGGCCTTCCAATGATCAGGAGCCTTACACCGGTGACAAGGTCCTTTTGGGAGGGGAGATTTCTGCCTACTCAGGTCGATGTCCATGGGGACGGGATTGCCCGGCGTAGGGAATGCTGAGGCGAGGGGTTTGGAAAATGGAGGGGGGGTGGTCGAAGAATTTCGGGTCGGGGCTTGGAAGGGTGACTGAGCAGTGGGGAAGTGTAGGAGTCCACCCGAGGATTTTGTGGGTGGGGGTGGTAGTCGGGAGTTTGCTCGGAAAGCCTCATTGGCCATCCGAGATTGGTCTACTCGTTGAGCTGCTTGGTACCATCCACTCACATCCGAGTCCGAAGGTCGGCCCGCTGGCATGGTGGCTACCGCGTCTTGGATGGAGGGTCGTAGGCCTTTTCGGAATTTCATCACTATGACCTTTGGGTCCCTATAGCCCAACTCGGCTATTAGGAGCTTGAAGGAGTCTAGATAGTCCTCGACTGTCCAGTCTCTTTGGAAGTAAGACATTGACTCCAGGGCATTGAGCGCATCTGCCTCGGAGTTGACGGGGAAGAACCTTGACCGGAACTGGTTGGCAAAGCCATCCCAGTTCTTGAATGGGAATTCGCCTGAGACTTCTTCTGCTCGGAAGAGTTTATCCTTCCACTGTGCTGCTCGGCCAGACTTCATGTAGGAGATCGCCCACAAAATGCATTGCTCGTCTGAGTGGAAATGGGTCRGACATAGCCTAATTGTTAGGGCACCCGAAGCGTACTGCATCGCGGCAATAAACKAACCAGGGAGAAACCTAAGTGTCATTCACAGACTGGTAAGCTACTATACACCTAACCGGGGAGAAACCTAAGAGAATCAAGTAAGGTTTCTCTCGGGTCGCRTACACTACTTATACTACCGCCCAAGGGCTGATCTATACTATAAGGGGATTGTCTGTAATGTACTGAGATGATGCGCCTGAGGGTCGGATGTGTGCCTAAGGGTCTYGGGTGGACAGACTAAGAGGCTGGGAAGGCATCCAAGGGTAAGTCGATGGTAGGGGAGCGATTTTGGGTGGAGTCCGAGAGGCCTCGGGTGGTGTTTAGAAGATTTCGGATGTTCTCTAGAAGACTTCGGGTGGTGTCCCGGAGTGTCCCCTTACATAATGGACATTATCTCCACCACCTGAAGTTTGAGTGCTTAATTCAGAGTTCTATTTGTTTTTCAAAGGTTGAACAATGTATCTGCTGGGTTACTATGTGTAAGGGCGACCTGGTGGTCTGCCCAATGGGCCCGAGGCCACTGAGGGTCAGACTAGAGCAGGGGGATCCTTAGTATATATTTAGGAAGGGAGATAACCTCTACTACATACCTAAAGCAGGGGGATCCTTAGAGAAATGGGTAAGGAACCCCCTAGCTCAACTATGAAGTAACTACAGTGTCACAAGGATGGGAAAATGTAGTAGAGGGTGAGAAAAGGGATAACAAAATAGGAAAGAAGGAATGAACAACTACCTAACCTGGCTACAAGGCTAAACTATGTAACTACAAAGATAGTGAGTCATGCAGGGTAGTAAAGAAAGGTGAATGGAAGGAGGGAGGTGTACCCAGAGGGGAAGGGAGTGTGAGGGAAGAAGTATGAAGAAAATGTATATGAAAGGAAGGAAGGATAGTAGAAGAGAGAGGGAGGGAATACTGGAAGAGGTGAGATGTCTCCTTACCAAGGTCAGAGGTGAGTGGGGGGTGTTCTAGGAGTGTCCTAGAACACCAGGAGAGGCTGAGGAAGACTGCTGGAGCTGCCCAGATAGTGGTGAAATGATGAGAAGGGTAGAGGGGAGGGAGGTCCCCTGACACTATGCCTCTCCAAACTCTTGGATATCTTCTTGTCAATTAGCAAAATTGAGCCCTTAAACTGCACACAGGAGCAAACTTTCCATCTCTGTGCATTTGAAAGAGCAATAAATGTCATTGATCTTGCAGGGAAGCCACTAAGCACACTGGCAAGCAGGGCAAAGAGTGCACTGCCACACAGCTGACCAGTGTGGTGTGGAGCTTGAAAGTAGAAAATGCTGTAAACAACCAGAAGGCTCAGAAGGATTACTACCATGACTGTGCTTTTTGGGATGGGGATTTGAAACCTGGCTATGTTCAGGCCATTATGAATCTCATGATAGTGTACATTATTCACAATGTGGTGCTAGATTTGACATAGTGGGTGTGTTCAGGAGAGTCAATAATCGGGGCTGACCAGAATTGTCAGAACAGTTCGGAACCRATGGGAAAGCAAGTAGCTTGGCGTGAGGAATCTGGCAAGGCACTGATATGTCACAGGGAGGGTGGAGGAGTGTCCCCGGTGTGAGGCCCATTGCAGAAGRTGTGGGATAATGGAAAGTAAACCAAAAACACATGTAGATACCTGCTCCTCCAATATAATATAGATTTGGTCCATAGGCTATTCTGAGCAACTTGAGGAATTAACGGATTGAAGGGTGTCTGAATCATATTGGGGGAGGCTCCAGTGCCCACAGCTCATGAGAAAATTTGTCACCTGCATAGTAACTGAAATCAATCAGCCGCTTCTCAAGGCAATCCTACTGTATGTTTTTCATTCATTCTGTGTCAGGGGACCCTCCTCCCCTCCTGGTTCCTAGGGGGTACACTGAGGACTTCCTCTGTCTCCTAGGACCTTCCTAGTAATGTACTTGGTCAGTACATCACTTCCCTTTATTTCTTATCACTTTTATGATGCTAGACATCACTTCTCTTTATTTTATCTATCYCTTATCTCCTCATGTCTCTTTCACTACWYCTTCCTTCCCTACTTGCCTATATCCTCCTTTTATTCTATTKCCTGCATTCCAGGACCTTCTTACTTCACTTTCCCTGTCCTGGARTGACACCACTTYGCTTTTATTTGTTTGTACATGATTTGTAAGCAKGTAGTCAGTAGTGTCTGTAGGAGGTAGTGGGTTCCTTACCCAATTCTCTAAGRATCCCCCTACCTCAGGTATGCRTCCTGTCACCTACAGTCCTCTTAATATATACTAAGGATCCCCCTACCTCAGCCTGAGAGCCTTGAGTGCCCAGGGTGGGCAGGTTGCCCTTACATTCTGGATATAAAATATCTGACATATCCTTACCTTAGTGCAAGGGATGCTGATAAAAAGGTTGCACGCAATCTACAGGTCTCACTTCAGTCTGGTGTTCTCGCAAATTGTCATAACACTACACAGCAATGTTATGTGAGGCAAAACCAACACCGTACTCATGCTCGAGAGAAGCAAATTGATGCAACACTGAGCAAAGACAAAGAGTCAACATAAAAACTCAGATTAAGGAGCTGCAAGGGTGCTTGAAGACAATCCGAGAGGAGTCAAAGAAGGGCTCTCGCGTGATGGGATCAATACCCAAGGGCCGTAAGTGAAATTTCTCTGAGATAGGTGTGTTCTCCTGCCCTATCACATTCAAAAATAAATACTCAGAATTCATTGTTATAGATGACAACGTCGAGTCCACCACAGGAGCTTCTCAAGATGACTCTTTGGTCCTCAATGTGGGGTCATCCTCAGTTCCTTTCCCCGGTTACACCCATGTACAGGAGGTTCCTCTCTATCCTGTTGACGGTGACCCTTCTTTATTAATGTCTGATCCCTACTCAATCTCTCCTTACTTTGCGACAGAATAGTTGTGTACACTAGAAGCGCTTAGCTCCCTGGTACTACGTATACATAAATTAACACAATTCCCACCGTGTATGGTGTTTCCAGTATATTTTATTTTCCTCCGTGCTCAGTCGGCACTAAGCCCGTCGCTCGGCCACAACCATCACCGCGACATCACCGACACGTCACCAAGTTGTCTATTCTTAGGTTCCCCTTATTCGGATCCGAACTGTTCTGACAATTCTGGTACATTCCCGTCAATAATAGCCCGAAATCATGCCACTGCTGCTCTGTCGCCTGCATCACTGATGTTGTGGGCATCATGGTTTGGTAAATCAAGATGTCAAGACCTTCAAGGGTGAATCCATCAACCCGTACCTCAGCAAACTCATGCTGCCCGGCCATCTGTAATTTTACGTTTGAGAATAGCTAGTGCATCAAAGCCAGCTTTCTGGCTGATGATAGCCAACGGATCTCAACAGATGAGCGACCTCTGCTATTCATTCAAGACGCTGGCCCCGTCCAATATCTATAATCACAAGCAGGCTCATGCGATTCACGTCCTCCTGGGGGAGCACACTCAGGATGTTTTCTCTTGCAATATAAGGATAGTGATCATGATCGCGCCTTGCCTATGACAAAGGAGAGAATCTGACCCCCTCTACACATGAGATAGGTACAAGCCACATGCACGGCTTCATGCACGCTGCTTGGGACCTCGAGAAAAGAGGCCATCACTCCTGGGACAAGAAGAGCGCCAACGGGATTGGGTGGAAGATGGTTGAGCTAGGTTCTGAAATTTATTACTGCCACATGGATCTATCAGAACTTCTGGTGCCATCAGTCCTTGTTCACATCCTGCGGTTATGGTTAAGCCGAAATACACAGCTCTCAAGATTTAGAGCATTGTCACGATTCTGGTGTTCATTCTACCCTTCTTTCATCTCTTATCATCATCTCAAGACTTATGATTACAACAAGTGCACTCGCCGTGCTACTGTGAGGCATTTCGATTGCATACGTCGTATGTCGTAAACGTTCTCATCTGAGAGGCTGCGGCCACAGCTCTGACAAACAGGGAGGAGCTGCCGGGCAAGTGCGGATCTAATTACGGTAAGGTTCTACCATCAGCACTTCCACGCCATGACTTCCCAGAATTCGAAGCCTTCATCATATACAACCATATGTTCGCATGTCTTATCGAAACTGCGGGGAGAGGGTCCCCACCTTGATTCGTCGCTCGCAGAGATATGTTTGAATGAGAAAAGCTGAAGCTGAGCGACATCGCCGCACGGATGAATCAATGGGGAAAGGGGCGTTGCCCTAGTCAAATTGCCCAGCGACATCGCCTTTACGTTCATCAATACCGCTAGATCTCAATTGTTGTGTTGACAGCATTCAACAACAGGCCCCGAGTGACCGGATTGGAACAATACGTCCTCTGCAGTCGACCAATCAAAAGCTGTAAACGAGCTGTTCTGGAGCCCGTGCCCCTTCAAGAATGGAGTGAACTATATCAATCACTGTTCCCATAGGTGCCACTAGTTGCCTTAGGGTGGCGATGTACTGTCGGATAAGAAGGGCCTCTCCCGGTAGATTCCCGCACCGTTCCTAACTCCCCCATTATCTCTCTGCCAAAAAGAATCCCACATTTATCAGGTATTTCGATCATTTATGCAGCGTATCTAGCACACAAACTGAAGTAGTGGTCCAGCCTGTCATTCAGAAAACCGACAAACTGTAAAGACAGAATAAAGATGTCGCAGCTAAGACTCTGGTGAGTCCCTGCATTAGCAGCACAGAAGCTATTAACCTCATACAATACCCAAGATATCATTCCTGCAGCATCCAGGTGTTTTCTGCGTCCGAGTATAGGATTAATCCCCTCCAGAACCATATCGCGATGGTAACCCGCACCCCATTGTGAAGGGGTCCGTTCCAAAGCTGAGAAAATTCGGCGCTATGCCCAGCTGCTTGAGCCTGCCGATCGAGCGCTACCATCCATTGGATAAGAGCTCGCTCTAGGTCCTCAGCTGTCACATAGCTCCAAGCGGTTGGAGTTATGACCAGGTCAACCCCCCTCCTAGTTATAATCGTCATCCTTGCTCTCTCGGGACGAGTCGTAGGGCGGGCGTTGGAAGGAAAAAGAGGAGTGAGACCGTGTTCATTTGCACCCGTAGACCAGGCATTGGGCAGGTGCACTCCCTGGTCATAGACCGCAATCGGCACGGCGACTGGGCGCCGGTCGTCGGTGTATGCAAACCGTGGGTCAAGCTCGAGCTGTAGCCCGTCGGCGCGCGGAGGAGAAAACGGAATAGGGAGTGGGTCATACGCGTCGTTATCTTCAATAGGTGAAAGGGGATCTTCTGGCGGAAGATCCACCATAGGGAGTGTCGGCGCATCTGGCCAGACGATTTGAGACCGGGGCGGGAATAATAGCTGGCCATCATGTGTGAGTGGTACTGAGCTGTGCTCGGGGCCTGTGCTGACTAGCCCATATTCTTGACCGTCAGTTTCTAATAATGCCCCGGCCTAAGAGGATCTGGTAAGGAAGGAGGGCGAGCCCATCACGAGAACGCCATACTGAGCTGCCTCCTGTGGGGTGAGCGCCTATACTGCTTGAGAGATACTCCAGGTCGCCTGGTGCCAGCCTCAGCAATAGTTTCTTACGCAAGCGAATGAAACACTCACCCCCAAGCATCTGCTGTCGATCAGGACGGCAGGAGTAACGACGTTACGAGGCGATCCACAGTTGCCACAACGAAAGAAGGAACGGAAGAGGTGGGCGTGGGCAAGGGAGACGTACATGGGAGACGCCAAGTACATCGAAGAGACCATGTTGAGGATGGCAGAAGGGGTCAGTGGAGCTTCATGGGAAGAGTTGTGTACCTTACCGGTTCACTGTAGTCCAGTTGAGGGGAGGTTGACATCCTCTTGTGTTAGTCCTGTGTCTCGCCCAATGTTAGTGACATTCTCCGCCTACTCTTTCCCGTGGTGCATACCTAGTTATCCTCGTACCGCGTACACCACGGTATGGAGGCGGCTTTCGCGAGCTGCCGGTGAAGAGATTCGAAGTCAGTACCGATGATAAATACCACACAGATAGCGAGGTGGAAGAGAGTGGCAAGAGAGTCCAGGAGACAGATGCACAGCAACCTCGCTCGGCTTTTCCCCGCTTTTCCCATGCACTATAGACTTACAGTGTCAGACTATAAGATCTCTGAACAAAGCGGTATGTTGGATAAGAGACTGAAGCGTACGGCGAGCAAGCTCGCGCAGATTGTTATATAGTAGGGAGAGGGCTAGGGCGGGGTTGGTGGGGGGATGTCCGGCTGGGCACTCCCTAAGAGGGGGTATGGTGGACAGGTATATTACTGGTTCGGGGCAAAGAAAATAACATCACGATCTCTGGACCTTTTACTTTGATTTAGACGCTCGATGGTAAGGGAGGGGTCCCACACCCCCACCACGGCGATATCCCTCTATTGACGTCAATCATTTGGGTGATACAGTAACAGCTGTTCCATGACTTTTTCCGGGTTCATGAAATACACCATAGATTAGGTATGGCGCTCTGTGCTGATATACAGGCACCGGCTGCTGTGTAAATTGTAGAATTTAGGGCATAAATTACTTCCAAACTGGAAGGGGACTCTAGGTGAACGGGGGGTCAGCACCCATCTTAAGTAACTAAAATTAGAATCAGTTAATCACCACGTGATGTACATATATATGCGTAAAACTCTCGTGGGAAGATAATCAGGAATAATAATTGTCGATCCCGAGAGGCAGAGAAGCTCGCCACTCAAAAAAATTTTAGCCTGTCTCCCTGAACCGGGAACCCATTCCCACCCAGCGAGCTCCATGAGCACAATCCTAGACCAGCTATCAACGATTCGAAAGACTCACTTGCCGTACAGCTTGGAAAAAAAGCATGACAGTCAGGTGCCCCAAAAGTACGGCTGCAGCTCCCCCAGCAACATCATAGCACAATGGGTCAGGCAGTGAACGCTACGGTGGTTTCCTTTGCGCGGTGATAAAGCCCCTTGGCCGACACGCCTCTCCAGGCTTCTCCCCAATAAATCCCCAAGCCGCACACGGCCCGGATGGAGCCGCGAAGGGGCCCCGAGGCATAAGGGACCACTTCCATTCCGCGGACCAGATATGCAATTAATTATTACGTCACCTCTATTGACCACGTGCTCGCCTCGGAATTGCGCAGAGTGGTGGGCGAAGATCTCCCAAATTTAGCTTGCCGAATCGCTCAGACCCACTCAAGACTAGTTAAAACCGGTGAGCGAACCGACTAAGGTGGGAGGGGAGGGACTTCACCTGTTCTACGTCCCGCCAGTGATCTACACAGCTCGATCAAAGAGATAGTAGAAGTTCTTCACGCATTTGGGCCTCTCAATTCCCTCACATTCAGATTTCTGCAAGGGTGGATATAATCCTAGTCCGTCTCCTCTTTGACCATATCTCGGGATATACGAAATAGATAATCCATGAGGTTCGTGCTGCTGCTTTATTACAATGAACTCTCACGGTCTCCTATCGCACTTTCAACGGACGAGGTTGAAGGGCAACATTTCTAAAATATACAGCGACCCGCGCCGCGTCCCGACCTTTTAAATCTTTACTTAGCGGGTAAATAATTCACTCGTATCCGTCCTTAACACCGAGTTTTGTTTTCTGAAACCTAACGCTGTCCCAAGCTGCTGCACTGTATGATTTTTCCCTCGCGAAGGATGCGTTGAACTTTGGAACAATCGCTACATTCAACTAGTGGGCTAGGAGAGCGCCTAGACGACAGCATGTCAGTCTGGTGCGATTAATCCATGTAAGTTGGCATCATCGGAGCAGGAAGCTACAGTGATGGCAGGGGCAAGCAACTTGTTCATCCATACATCAGTCACGGAAAGGGGATTAGTTCATAGCCCTTTCTAGAACGAAGACAGGCTACGGGATGACTTGAAACATAACTTCCCTCCTTTAACTATCCGTTTACGGGCTGCCAAGAAACATGGTCCGATCATTTGATAAGCAGCCCACCGGCCCCGAGGCGTCTAGATACGTACATACTTGAAAGCTATTGCGCAGTGTAGTGTTGCCCGAGTATCCAAAGCCCAAGCTTCGGGGGAGGTCTAAAAGTCAAGTCGTGCCATATGAACAATTCTTGCATGAGAGCCGTGCACGACATCGCCGACAGAATCCAAGTTGGAGTTCGAAGCACTTCCAGTTGCTACAAATCTCTACATTCCCATAATCACGATCTTCATTCTTCCCTACCCATAGCAAATGATTCTGTTATCGAATCCGACAGGTGATCAGCAGCATATGTTCGTCATGGGGGGTTCAGCGCCTCGTGCGCCATGCTGTCCGGCGTATCGACTGACTCATAAACATGACAATGAGACAATGCTGTGCAGGCCGTACGCACATCCATATAGATCTCGGTTTCAGTGCCTGCTTTCAGTACCTGCTATTACCATTTCTTCTCCACACTTTGAGGATATTCAATCCCCCAGTGGTTTTTTTCACCCTTCCTCACTTCTCGGAGGTGACATTGATGTCAGGGCTGACCAAGAGTGTTTTACAAATATCAGTTAGTCACCCTCAACTCTTTTGATCTTAGCGATGATCACCTGACAGTCCTCCTTCCTACCGTCTGGGCTGCTGGTCAGTCTTCACTTGCTATCTCCATCACCTCCTTCTCCGTAACCCCCACGAAAGCGAAAGCTCTCCTTATAGGTATCACATATGACCATGTTAAATCTGAGAAGCGGCAGATCCTACGGGGGCCCCACCTTGAGGTCAACAAAATGAGCGAACTATTGATGAGTGAACTATCCCCCTCCCCGGCTTCACCCCGCAGATATCTGACGTGGGTTATAGAGACGTATGGTCTGGTAAAATCGGATATCACCATAATGAGGGATGACAGTTCTGTTGAACCCTCACGCCGACCAACATATGAAAACATCGTACGCGCCTCATACCTCTGCCAAGAAAATGATTGACACAGATTCTCAGAAGCGAGAAGTGAAACAATTCTTGTACCCGATAGCAAGAGGGTGCGACTACTTCTTCATGTGTGCGTAGACTACCGTGGGCTGTGTAATACATGCGTTCAACGAGATTTGCAGTCTGTGGTCATGCAGAACAGACAGAAAGCGACCAGTTCAACATATCCGCTCGAGACGGGAGTGCGGCTGAGGGGTATGAGGAGGATGGAAAGAGCGAGAGTGGGTAATACTTCTTGAAATATCTGGGCACCAATATCCTTCTAACAGTCGGCTAGACCTGGTACCTTGTGATGCGATGAATGAATGGGGAGAAATTAGTGAAGGGATGCTCATTTCTGATAGGGTGCGCTATTCATATCATCGTATGCTTCGACCATTAATGGCAGCTGTTCAGTTTCTCCGCAAGTATCTGGTAAACCCTCTATCTCCCGGGTGCCAACTTCTGGTGGGTGTAAGCATTGCTAACCCGTTTAAATTCCTAAGGCTTCAACAGGCAATTATGGACACTTGTCATTCCAACACATTGCTAAGCAAGCAATATTTCACGCAAAGTTTCCAAAGACTCATGATTGGGCAGATCTAAAGCACTCGAGATGTAACAGGGTCCATTCAATCAGCAGCCCAGGTGCGTGCTCACCTGTGAATTTCGACATCCAACCCTCACCACCGATATTGATGATAGTACGCCGGGTTATCCGCCGATGTGAACATCCAGACTTTGTCCCGTCCCCAGCATGTCACGCTAACGACTTGGTGCATGCAGCAGTCGAATTTGGAGATACAGTTGCCCGAAGTTTTGGCAGCACTGTATCAGGCACTCGCATCATTCATGGGATATCCCAATCCAGCGAGATAATCAAGCAAATTCTCATCCCTGGTTATAGGCGAAAAGTGTGCAACGGATATTGCGCACGCCCATTACAGGACATGTTTCCCAGTAGTTCAAAGGGGTCGGGTGGTATGTTCTTTGTGGAAACCTGGACATGGGACAGGTTGATTAATGTATTAGATCTGTATCTCCGCTTGCAAAGATTATCAAGGGTCATACGAAGACCCTCACGGGGTTTCACTTGCAAAGGTAAGTTAGGGGTCCTTTGCCGTTTCATCGCTTACGTGGAATTCTATTACATATTTCAAACAGGTCATCACAGACTTTCTAAGTGAGAACCATCTTGCACTTGGGGGTGTGCTCCTCCGTTAACCATTGTCGCCAATATCCAGTGAACGAACCCAATCCTACGCTCAAGGAATTAATGAAGGCGRTCAAGTAGATTGTAATCCTCTGGGAAAATTTTGCTTGCTCACCCTTCTGTTTTCGCAGTGCGGGAATCAGAGGACTCCGTAAACGATGTCGTCCCAAGTTTGAGCAGAGCCCCCAAATATCCAGTGACGAACCCTTAGTTAGTCAGACTGATAGCCATTTGGGTGAATATTACTCACTATCTCGAAGCATATGACGGAACGATTGTTTGTCGCGAAGCCATCCCCACCATCTACATCTTACGCTAGTCTCCCTCCGGGCCACCGCTCCTGAGAGTACTTGCTCTCACTTTGGCCGCCTGAAGCTGAAATTCAAGATCCAAGGTTCCGACTAGCTCCCATGAACTTGAACGAAGCCCACGCAATATTGGAGGACCTTATATACCCTTGCAATCATCCATTAGATCTCACGGTGTATCTTATCTAGTGTCAAGCCTAAGTAGCGATCAAGTCCCGATGATCAATTAGATAATAAATCACTTTGGATAAACAATCTTATCATCTGAGCCAGGAGAGCCCCTGCCGATAAATCTCCTGTCTGCATCACCACAGCTATCGGCTGGAGCTTGATGCACGAGCGCTGAGGCACTGCGTCTAAATGCGCTGTGTGATATCAGATGTACTCTGTACATACCACAAGAGGCGTATCGAATTGATTGGCCCGACAAAGGGAGGTGCTGGACGCTTATGATTGATCGATCTACCGACTTAAGGTGCGGAGTTCATTCTCCGTTGCGGCTGATATGCCCCAAGTATGTGCCCTCTCTCTCCCCAATTCCCAAGGATGCCATGGCACGTCAATGATAGTCGACCTTCATTCTTAGAAAAGCGGGGCTCACAGCCTATGAGAAGCACACACCACGAACACACTTATCCCCGGATTAATGCTGTTAGACCTATATCAATTCGACCTGCGGGCACGATCACTCCAGTCCACTCCCTCCCAACCTGCCCTGGTACAACCTGAGCTATGACATTGCGACGAGATCACATTATAGAAGTCCCCAAGGTAAGATTCTGACACTACCTCCACGTCCGATATTTTGCGTCATCCTTTACAGCATGGGTCCCACTGTCCCGAAGTGCCATCAGCTTCCTCAGGCGCTCATGCCACAGGAATCAAAAGGGCGGTTCTTGTTGGAATAAACTATGAGCGCGCCAAGCCCCCTCATCAGCTAAGGGGACCGCACAGAGAGGTCTGGGCGACGAGGAACTTTCTCATTCGTATGTCATCTTTAACATTACTTCTGCCTCTACCTGGAACACATATATCCCAAGATAAACGCGGGTTTGATAAGAAGAATGTCGTTGTTTTAATGGACGATTCCACTTCGCTGTCGGCTTCCCCGACGCAGGCGAATATTGTGCGTGGGCGCTCCTCCTATGCCTGTGCTAGCGGTTTTGGCCGACATTGACGAGCAGGAGTATCATCTAAAAAATCTCGTTGTTCCGGATGTAGAGGGAGCTGAATACGTGTTTGCCTGTGAGTTTAATAAAGAGGGTATCGTGATAGTGCTAATCGCGTTATTTAGTCTGTGGTCACGCAAAGCAGCTGCCAGAAGCCCCGGGAATTAACAAAGAAGAAGATGGGTTGGATGAATGTGGGTTTAACTTCTTCGATTTGCCCCGTGTTTACCACCTTGATGTCACACAATAGATATTATTCCAAGCGATGCGATGGGTGAAGACGGGGAGGTCGACGATAGCAAACTCATCAAGGACGACGTACGTCGTCCACCCGCCGCGCGTTCAGTTGTGTCACGCTAATCTGCATGAGTTAGCTCATCAGGGAATGCCTTGTAGATACGATGACACCCAAATCGCAGTTGCTGGTAACTCCTATCGACTGCACGTGTTGGTTGAATCTGCTGAGGGTATCACCGACAGGCAATCTTCGGCACTTGTCACTCGAATACGCTCATGGGTAGGTATTTCGTGTCAGCCTCGCGATTGATCTCAACGGGGTAGATCTCGAGCACTATCGTTGTAATAGAGTAACTCCTCTCGGAAAGATAGGTGCGGAGAATCTACCATATACAGGGGCTAAAGAAACTCATGTGTATGATCCGTCGCCAGTCCACCGATCCGGGCACCGAGGTACTATTGCTACTACCTCCGGAATCATGAATGCAAGTGACTGACGATGGCGGACCTTTTTGTGTGTCAAGTTGTCCGTATTGGGAGTCGTCTCATAGGAGAAAACAGGGCGAGAAGGATTGCTTCCAAGGCGCGCAATCTCCATGACATGGTCAGGATGCGGATCAACCCGCAATACAGGCCGAGATTTTGCGTTGGGTCTTGCGAGCGACATAACCTCGATTGGTCAAAACAGGGTCGAGTGGTAACTGAACCGTCCCGTCCTATTTCTTTTTGGAGCTTGTCTTTGCTTATGATTATCTGATAGATATGTATCTCTGCGTGTAAAGATTCGCAGAAATCGTTCGAGGACCCCAATGGTGTATCTATTCTAAAGGTAGTGTGCCATGCAGCGCACTGTACTGTACAGCCGTTAATTGCTGTATTCAATCAGATGATAGTTGATGAATTGAGCACGTTCCTTTCTTCTCCTATTGTCAGGCACATTGCCATTATAACATTTTCAATATTCAGATAAGAACATCAACCCATCCCTTAGTGAACTAATGAGATCAATCGAGTCAGTTTGTCCGTTCTGTGGGGGTTTTTATTTATTTGATTGATGCCATTTGTTAGGGAACGTACTCTTGAGCTACGTCAAAAAGCTCTCAAGGCCAGGAAGAGGAGCTTGGGCAACTCCAAGAAATTTGCAACGAACCCGCAATTGTCCAGCCAGAGCCCTTTAGTATGTATTTTGCAACTTCTGCCTGTGTGATAGATACTGAGGTTTGACATCAAGAATATGGACGAACTATTGTTCCTGAAGCCACCTAATAACTGTCGCTGATGACTCTGGGTATATGACAGGTGTTATTAGCGCCGCGAACAATTTTATGCTTATATTTTATATGTATTTATGTCCTGGCGTTTCAAGTTCATGGACTTGATGTATGATAATCACTAGTTTCCTGGCCATCCTTTAGGCTAAGAGGGGACATTTTTGGAAAACATTATGTGTAAGAAAAGGAGTCAAAAAAAAAAAAAAAAATCTCACCTTGACTTCATCGCCGAGTTTGCGCACGGAGATGAGGGGTTGGTGGGCGGACCTGAGGCCCGCTTCGCCTTCATCCCAGGTATAACAGACACCAGTGGCTAGTTTAGTGCCATCACAGCTAAAGGCGATGGAAGCGACCGGATTGGAGAATTTAGGGTATTGGCGGAGTCGCTTTTTGACTTTGTGGTCCCAAATGGAGACGGTGCCGTCTGACCCGGCAGAGGCGAATGTGTTGTAGCTTTAGGGGGAAAGATAAGGATGAGCGATAAATTTTGGTGGGAGAGAGGGGTAGGAAGGAGAGTGGTACCGGTACGTACATGGGGTGAAAGGCGAGGGCGTTGACGGGCCAGACGTGGTCTACGTCGTTGATGGTCTGTCGGTGACATTTGAAAGCGTACTTTTTTTCTTGGGCAGCAGGGGAGGGGTCAAAATATTCGACTGCTATTCTTCCTTCAGCCGATGCGGTGGCATAGCCTATGAGAAGGCTTGAGTGATGCCACAATAAGAACAATGAAGAAGGGGGTTTTACCCTGGCCATCAGGCATGCATGCCAGCGAACGGGTCATAAACTTCAAACTGCTCTCGCGTTGCTGAGCAGGCGCGTCCATTTTGCGGATGTCATAGATGTGGAAGAGGCGGCTTGCCATTGCGACGACAAGAGTATTTTGGACGAGGTCGAGGTGGTAGTTCCGTTCGGGTGTCTCGTGGGTCGATTGTTGTGGTGCGGCGGCGCGGGGATCCCAAAAGCGTAGACTGCGATCCCAGGAGCCAGTTATGAGTGCGTCTGTTGTAACGTCAGTTGTTGGGAGTGGTTAAGAAGGAGAGAGATGGGATGAGCTTGCTTTGTTCACGAGCCCAGGTCATGCAGGAGATGCTGTCGTTGTGTTGGCCCAGGTGGGTAATTTTCCCTGTGGAGAGGTCGAGCCTATAATAAAGCGTAAGTACGCAAGACTATGGACTGCAAAGGCGGTATGCATACTCTCGGACAGAGGTATCGAGCCCGCCGCTGAAGCCGCGGGTGTCGTCCGAGAAGGTGCAGGCAAGAATGGCGGCACGGTGATCGAATTTGGTTTTGAGCTCTGGCTTTTCGCCGACATCGTAAAACCGGACGGTCTATTGGGGAGGAGGTAAGATAATGAGGCGGAGGGAGGGGGGTTGGCGCACTGTGTCCCAAGAGGAGACAAGAAGACGGTCTGGGTGTGTTGGAGAGAAGCGGACGGAGGAGATGCTGTCAAAGGGCAGAGAGGGCAGCGTTGTCGCATTCTGGTCGTCTGTCTGCGGGTCATCGTCTCTGCCATTTCGTTTGCCAACTGGGACTCACCAGACATCGGTGTGGGTTGGAGGCAAGGTCCGTGTTTGGCCTGCACGCCCCTGCCAAACACATTAACGCACAAGCGTGTCTGTGTGTCCCTCTGTTCTTTGTCGCCGGCCACAGAACATGCTCGATGCAATAGAAATATCCTCCTCGCCAGAACCTGATCTTTTCCTGATGCACACCCCAACCAGGCGAGCACAGTGCCTCGCCACAAGGGCAACAGGCAAGGCAAAGGCCAAGGTCGAGGTTATCGAACTCACCGACTCCGAGGGCGATGATCTCTCCGTCCCTGGGCCTTCTCACCTCTCTCCTTCGTCTCCCACCGCTGCTCCCAGTCGGCCCCCAAGCCATCAGCGCGCCGATGGCCTCACTGTCGAGCACACTCTCGATGCCTCGCCTGGTGCGGGCCCTTCCCGGACCTCCACTAGCCTCGTGGCCAAGAACACCACCAAGGGGCGACGACCCTTGGCGCGTTCAAATTTCCCAGAATCTGTCGCTTCCCCATCAACGGCAAATTTCAATGTCCCCAACAGTGCTGATTCTTTGAGTAATATTCCCCCGGAGGATCGGCTGAATGGGTTTACGGGTCGAAAACCACAGGACAAAGTTTTTGTATCGAGTGAAGAAGAGGACCGGCCACCCACAGGACCACGACCGCGAACACCAAGTTCTCGCCATGCCCCTTCACCGGTATCTGCACCACCACCTCTTTCCCTCGATCCATCATCACGGTCTCGTAAACCTGAGATGGGTTTTGCAACACCATCCGAACTAACTGCCACACCTGCCTCAGCCCTCGCCCCGCCTCCGCTTGTGGAATCTCCTGAAGAAGCCATGACCCGCGCTGTTGCGCAGGTCCTTGAAATCATTCCTGATATCGAACCCGACCATCTCGCAACCCTCGTCGCTGAGCAATACCCTGCCTATCAGGTCGGTGTCGTCGAACGCGTTCTTCACCTCCTATTTGAGGATCCCCGGTACCCGCGTGTACAAAAGGGACCTGATAAGGGGAAACGAAAGGCCAGTGGGCCAGAAGGGGGTTCGCGGCCTGCGAAAAGGGCAAAGGTGGTGCACGAAGAGGTCGATTATAACAGTGTCGATAGACCATTTGTCGGAGGAAGGGATTATCATGAATTGGCCCTCGTACGCTCCGTTTTCTACTCACGCTTTCCTTGTTATGGGCTTCTCACTATCTACAAACAGGGCCAACTCCAACTCGACTATCCCTATACGCCCAAACCGTATCTCCGCTTAGCACTGGTCACTCGGAAAGGGTTCTACGCTCCTACTTTTTGTTTCCTCAGACATCTTGAGAAGCAAAAGGGCGACAGTGTTGGTGAGTTACCATATGTGCCCCGCAAGACCCCATATCGGCCTCCACACGTAAAGGGAAAAAAAAAGGAGTTGGTGGATGACGAGTTCGATCGCGAGTTAGCTTGGACGAAACGCCAGCTTGCAAGTGATGATCAGCCGGTGGTTGGCGAAGCTGTCAAGACTGACGAAGCCGGTGAAGAGTCAGACGTTGACGAGTCTGATGGTGAAGATGAAGACAACGGCATTGAGTGCGGATGCTGTTTTTCCAGGTTTCGATTCGTACGTCCCCATTCTTCGAACCAGTGATCTCGGAGCAGGCCATCGGTCCAAAATTAACACTTACCACAGGAAAAAATGATCCAATGCCCTGATACCCATCTTTTCTGCCGGACTTGTCTACGCTCATACGCGGCAACGCTTCTAGGCGCACACAATCCCAAGATCAAATGCATGTCCCAATCCACCTGTACATTCTTATTCCCCGCTTCCGAGCTCTCTCGCGTACTGTCCAAGAAGTTATTTGCCCTCTATGAGCGGTTAATCCAGGCCAAGGAGATCGAAGAGGCAGGGTTGGAAGGGTTGGAGGAGTGTCCATTTTGCGAATGGAAGTGTGTAATCGACAATGAGGAGGAGAAACTGTTCAGGTGCGGTAATGAAGAGGGTGGATGCGGGGTGGTGAGCTGTCGAAAGTGCGGACGGCTGGATCATTTACCCAAGAGCTGTCAGGAAGTAGAGGAAGATAAGAAGTTGGACGCACGACACACTGTTGAGGAGGCCATGAGTGAGTACATTTTTAAGCTTACAAATTTCCTCCTGACGTCGGTGCAACAGCACAAGCGCTAATGCGGAACTGTCCCAAATGCAAGAAAGGTACGCCATCGCGATAATACACAGATCTACGATTAGACCCAAGTCTGCCCTTGTCAGCGTTTATCAAAGAATCCGGCGTACGTATACAACTTGTCGTCATGTCATGCGGAGAGCTCATCTTCCTCGGGTAACAGTGCAACAAGATGACGTGCCCGCATTGCAGGACGCTCTCGTGCTATATCTGCCGAGAAATCATCACCGGATACGAGCACTTTAATCAAGTATGTTGCCCCTTCTGGACGAATCTCCTCTAATGCTGGTCTAGCAGCAGCCAAATCGGCCGATGGCCAGCACAAATCCCAATGCGAAGAAATGTATCTTGTGGGACAGAAATTTGGATGAGATGCACGCAGTCGAGGTACGCCGTTTGTTTATCCCTCTGCTCAACCATGACTGAAGTGATTTGAACCCTGTCTGTAGGTCAAAAAGGCGGCTGAGAAAGCCATTGCACAAGTCAGAGCTGCAAATCCAGACGTGGAGGACAAGGATATCAAAGTGGATGTACCGAAAGTCAAGACACCGAGGCGGAGTAATCATTTGAATCCCCCGCCTGCGTATCCGTACAACGCGAATGCTGATCCGGGGCTGAATGGGGGCATGAACATGAATATGGCACCACCAAGGGTTAGAGTGGCGCCAAACCACCGTGGACGAAGGGGACGACCTGAACACGCCCGGCACAGGGGAGCGCCTGCCCCTGCCATGCCCCCTCCCCTACCGAATCCATATCAACTAGCGCGTCTACACAGGGCTGTTGCTGATAACGGTAATCCTGGTGGTGGTGAAATACGTTTGAACCCAGCCTGGCAAGTACCCGTCTTGCAGCACCATCAACCTCGACAACAACCGCAACCGCAACTGCACCATCAACCGCCGCCCATGGCCCACCAACACGTAATAGCAATGGGTAGGGCATTACGTCCTCGTGCGGGCCGTGCCCCAGCTATCCCTCCTCCACTCCCTCCCGGGCCAGCGGCATACTTTGCTCCGGTGCCGCAACCAATACAGTTGCAACCACACCAAGCGGGCTTCGATTTCCACTTCCCAGCTCCAGTCCTGGAGGACATCCCTCGGGAAGAAGCGCCCGGAGGGAGATTAGCAAACTGGCACCGCCACATGGAGCATGGCTTTAGGGGCATGCGGGAACCCGTGCCCATGTTTGAAATACAGGGAGGGTTGGGGCGAATAGAGGAATACGCGAGACCGCCGGGTAGGAACGACCGTGCGAGAATGAGGGGGTTGGAGGGTGCAGGAGTGGAAATGGTGCAGAGGGCGTTTGAGCGAAACGGATTAGAAAGGGGAGGGGTCCAGAATGGGCATCATGAAGGGAGGTTTCATCCAGACGTGATGCTTGAGGAGGCGATCAGAGTGCCAGGACGTGAGGCTTTGAAAGGCAGAATGAATGTGCGCGGAAACCGATAGCCCCCTTCACTCCCCAGGCATTCTACTCAATAATGCGGAAGGTTACTTTTCATTATTCGTAAAATCGCCACCTTTTTCTTCATCTGTTGCACTATTTGGTAGAGTAAGATGCTATGGCTGTTGTTATACATTGCATGAGGGTCACCCGTCTATACGACAAAGATCCAGCACGAGAAAGGATATAGATGCAGGACATGAGTGAAGCGAAGAAGTATTAGAGACCTCTCTAAACAGTCGTGGAACGTGTTATCAAACCGGAGGGCCAAGGAACAGTGTCCAGCCCCCACCATCGAGGTTTTGTTCGAGCCCACGGAATATGACCTGCGATCCTAAATAATCACACCTCATGAGTCCCTCTTCCTCAGGTGTGTCAGGGTGGTATGGGTCAATCCATCTTTCCTCGGTCTGCTGTCTCCGCTGCTTGTATGCAGCAGCCATCAACCTCCGCCTCTTCGTCGTCCACATCTCATGCTCGGAGCGCGAGATATACTGCTGGAAATTTTGGTAGATCGCATTAAACACGTCTAAACAGGTCAAATTACCCTCTCTCTCTGATGACCCGCTCACGCGGACCGGCCAGGGGAGTGTTTTAAGCTCGAGTTGGCGGGGACTGTTATGTGTCAATGCAGTATCCGGATCACGGAGACACTTGGTGAGCGGAAAGTCGGCGAGGGCGTTGATAAACATATGTTGGATGGGTGGGTCTGTAGCACACTGGACGAGCATGGAGTCGAGAACGGGTATGGCCGGAGGGCGGGTGAGGAGCTGGGAGAGGTCGGTGGGGGTTAGGAGGATGCTGGCGGGTTCACGAGAGACATCCCAGGTTATGGGTCCAATGTTGCGAGGATCATGTTGGAGGAAGGGATGGAAGGACGGGACCGGAGGTGATGGCGGCGGTGGTGGTGGGGGGGTGAGTAGGCGGGGGGGTAAGAGGTTGGGCAGGGGAGTGAGAGGTCGAATAGGTGGCTGTAGCTCTGGCTGTGCGGGGGCGGCGCCTGAATGAGAACCTTTTTCGGTTTGGGAGTGCTCTCTTTGGAACACCCGAGGTATTTTCGCAGGCATTGTTCGCCTTCTTGGGAGGTTTGGTGTTTCCCTCTTCGAGCCGGCTATATATCTTTTTGTTCAGAGGTAGCACGTTCTGTCGAACAAGGGTCCAGCTCACAAAGATACGCTGATAACCACCGGCCCACAAATCTCAATGCTCCCATCACTCTCCGCCCCGTAGGGCCACTCGCTGGAGACGGTCTTGCTCTCCTTGTGGACAAGTTTCGTTGAGCTTGCGGTGGAGGTGGGGGTGGAATAACAGGCCGTGGATTCGTCGCCGCAGGTATGAAGGACAGATTAGTAGGGGTGGGGATGGGTGGTACAATGGCCCCGCCTGCGAACTGGTTCCATGTGCTTAAGGGAGGGACTTGACGAGGCGTGTAGCATGGCGTGAGTGGTCGGTGATGCAACTCATCGTGTCTATGCAGCTGGAGCCCAGCACACAACTGACATCGGTCTTCCCGGTGCTGATAACGAAAGATCGTCGGGTCGTACGGCGCTGAGGTGTACTGGGCTACATGCCGATGTGGGGAGTGCTGGCGCCTATGTTGCTGCTGCACATTGCTGGTGGCGTTCTGGCCGGGGTAGGGGCCAGAGYCAGGAGGAGTCTGGAATGGGTCGCTGATCGACCGTCGGTGGGGGGCGTGGCCGTAGCCACTCGGTCGACAATCGCTTCTATGGTGGCCAGGAAATCCTGGGTAAGTAGACATATCTGGAGTACTATGAGGATGGAATGTGGAAGGAGGCGTGTAGGAGCGCTGCGAGCTCGAAGCCCGGGGCTCCTGCAGGTCACCAAACATCACGATACCCAACTCAGACTGGTGATGATTTCCAAGAAATCAATCCAGTGTGCAACGAAGGAGAGGACGGAGCCTTCGGACTGGGCTAATTAGAGGACGTTTATTTGATCGGATTGACGCCTTTTAATCAGCACGCCCCCATCCGAGTATCTTGAACGGGATGCACAGCTGCATCGATCAGCAATGGAAGACTGGACAAGAAGGAAGCAGGGGTAGCGTGGCGCCTGCCACCCTGCCTCATGGAGAGTCACGGCGCCTGACAGTCGTGGGGCAACATCGCCCAAGGGGTCACCTCGCCTCGGTTTCGCTTGTGAGCAGGGGGGCAACCTCCAAGTCTGCGCATTTCCCAAGCTCACAACCATGCAAATCCCCCCGCAGAACAGGCCGTTGCAAAGTGGGATCGCCGTTGGGTACCATTGTGCGTTTATCCACTCACCTGTGGACCCACAAGTACGTGTTGCATTGCTCCGGCAGACCATCTACATCATACCCCGGCAACGCCTGCTGCACAACATTGCAGGCGCCGTGCGATGGCTCCGCCGTGCTAATTGCTCATGACAAGTCCTGTTCGTCAACGTACACGTTCGCTTAAGAGTGTCATGCACGTAATGCAGCTCGGCAGACCACATTGCGAAAAGGCCCGGCAAGCGGCAAGTGGGTACGAGTATCCCCCCCCCCCTACATCCGAATGCTTTAAGGCCTCGATATCTGAATGAGGGCGGTTATTGACATCCACGTTCTCCGATCAAACAGACATGTACTGCTCGTACTCGTTACAAAACGTCATTTCATCATCTAACTGATAGTCACGAGCTACATATTATCCTGCCAGACCTCCATGGGATTGTCGATGCTTCCRGACCTCACAGCTGAGGCCTGAGGGCTCGGCCGTGATTACAGGAATTCCCTCCGTGTATCAATGCCCGGGCCAGTCCTCTAGACATTGGTATATCTAATATCCTGTGGCAGGCTGTAGGCCCCTTAGCGAGTCGACGTTGTATTCGCGCCAACATTACCTGCTGCGGCCTGCCATCTTTTAGTACTCATCTCCGTTTTCTACGCAATTCTCTAGCAAGTTTCAGATAACAAACAACTTTTATGTTTGCGCCGGTCGCAAAGAATTAGTTCACATATTGATGGGTCTTATTTGAAGAATAGAGCATTTCAAAATAGTACTTCGCGCGTCGTGTGTACATCTATGTAAGTGCCACCTCGAGAGCTTTGATTTGAAAAGATTTCGATGCCGTCTGGATACGATGTTCGGAGATCAATTAGGTGAAATACCCCCTTACCGTTCCCACGTATGTTTTAGCGCTTAGCACCTCTGCTCTCTAACTGAAAGCGTTGTCACTGAGATCTACAATATCAGTTTGACTTTGTTCGTTTCTAGTCGGCCAAAAAATGAATAAGGACTTCGACGCGTTGATTAAGATGGTTGGCACGGATGATTTAGGGTGCTCTTGTTGGCGGACCGCGCGTAGGGGCGAGACGTGGCAACTGTGTCCTCCGGAAGTTGGGTCATGGGACTAGCTCATCGGTGCTTGTAAGGACGATTGGTCCTTCTATCGTCTCCTACAAATACGGCCCCGTGGATGCATTCGAAGAACCAACCCGAAGGTTGACCCAGCACTTCCAACCTTCAGCGCATACAACAATACCGACAGAATGAGAGGGAAGGAAGGCTTCCTGTGGGCGGGAACGTGGCCTGCGACTATTGTGCTCTCGGTAATTTCGACTTTGATGCCCTCATTGGTCTCTGCAAGTACGGGAAGTTTGGCTATACGCGCTGTTCAGACCAGAACAGATGATGTCAGGTTCGATAAATACAGCCTCTTTTTGAAAGCCCAGAGAATTTTTCTTTAGTATGTCCATTCCGCTGTCTACAAAATATGAGCTCACGGTTTATAGTTCTGGCGAATTCCACACTTTCCGACTCCCAGTGCTGTCCTTGTGGCCTGATATTCTACAAAAAATCAAGGCTGCCGGTTTGAATGGTATTAGCGTATATACCCATATGGGCCTCATCAATCCTGCTCCCGGAGTGGTCGACTTTACCGGAATCCGCGCTCTTCAGCCCCTGTACGACGCAGCAAAGGAAACTGGCGTCTGGGTTGTTCTCTGTCCAGGTGAGTGTCAGGGCTGGTGGGCTGAGACGGTGATTGAAAGCTAATTCTAGGCCCCGTAAGTACTTGGATTGATTTGCAGTTGAGGGCCTTCTCAGTAAAAGTGTAGTACATCAATGCCGAAAACACAGCAGGAGGAATTGCACACTGGGCAACGTCGGAAGTTGCAGGGACATTGCGTACCAATGCCACGGACTGGAAGGCCGCATGGCAGGCGTATATTCACGGAATCATCATGTGCGCCAAACCAAATTTCGAACGGCGGTCCAGTTATCGGTGAAGTCGGCTTGTGTACCGAAATTCCCAGTTCTATACTGACATGTGCATGGCTATTCAGGTAGACAATGAATATCTACAAAATCCTATTACCCACGCAGAATACTTCGCCGACTTGGAGGAGGCTTACCACATCTCCGAGATTGTGGTCCTCTTGACCTACAACGATCCTGGACAAGGGCGGAATTTCATTAATGGAGCAGTAAGTGGCCAGCAAGTATGACAAACTCATCGACGCCCCCTAGGGTGCAGTGGATCTCTACGGGTTTGTCTTGATCCCTCCACTATGTCGTGCTGCATCTTAATCCAATCCTCTAGATCCGACTCATACCCTCAAGATTTTGACTGCACGAACGAAACTGTCTGGAAACCAGTGACAACCAATTATCATCAATACCACGTTGAGATCAATCCATCTCAGCCATGGTACATCCCCGGTACAATTAAACACTTAAAATCATGGTATCCTGTGCTTAACCCCGAGAGTAGAATTGCGGCGGCAACTGTGCCTGGGGACCCAAATCGCCTGGTGTGCGACACAATAGCCCCTTGGCTAATGTTCTACACACACCTCTTGTCTAATGTCTCAACCATGCCGCTCAGGTTTTGCCAAGTGCCGAATATTGACTGGTCCCGACTCTCAATCAGTCTTCAACCTCCAGCTATGGGTGAGCAATGCAAAACTTATCAATCACTATATGGTCTATGGGTACATTTTGATACACCTACAAATGTCATTCGCTTAATGCTCTTCCTAGAGGTACGTCCTGGGGTGCCCTCCCCTGGCACGG
The DNA here is from genome assembly GCA_023014305.1 of Lepiota subincarnata. Taxonomy (NCBI): domain Eukaryota; kingdom Fungi; phylum Basidiomycota; class Agaricomycetes; order Agaricales; family Agaricaceae; genus Lepiota; species Lepiota subincarnata. The sequence continues at coordinate 302,967 of JAECYV010000037.1, forward strand.
AATAATAGCCTCTTATGACTATGGTGCATCGGTGTGTTACTGCACGCTATCAGCGTTTCAGCTTTGAATGAGGTCGAACAGATCACCGAATCTCGGGAACTGACAACCAAGTTCGATGAGCTCAAGTGACAAAGTCTCTTCATTCGTAGTTCCCGAGAGTTTTACAAGACGGATTGGGTCACTGACACATCTACCGGACTTACTCTATCGACAAATCCCGCAGCATTCATCACCTTACTCAGCAATCCGGACACTGGCACTCAGTTTTACATCGCCCGGCAGAATGACTCAACTACTACGTAAGTAATTGTTTATATCGACCGCCGAGACTTTTGGCTGATATGAATAGCATACAGCGCCATCACCAGTTTTCAAATTGAATGTCTCCGCAAGCACGGGGCCGGTTCAGGTGCCCGCCATAGCAGACGCAATCACGCTTGGTGGGCGAGAGTCCAAGGTGATCGTCACAGATTATTCCTCTGGTTTATCATCCAAGGTTCTCTATTCGATTGCCTCTATCTTCCTTGCGGACGCAATCGCTGGACGCGATTTCCTTTTCCTGCACGGAAATCCAGCGCAGGAGCACGAGGTTTCGCTTCGGTTAGCCGGGACACCCAGTAAATTGGCCCAATCCTCACCCCTGGTCAAAATCTCGCGCGGCCCTGAGCTCACTACGATTGCTATGCTTGCTAGCCTCAAAGGGCTCGTTACATTGCATGACTCGGATACTCAACTTGTCCTCTACGCTGATTCCCAGATAGCGGCCACATTCTGGGCACCTGTTATTCCTGGAGACACTGCTAATCCATTCCGCAATTTCTGGAGCTTTGGATCGAACCAAACTGTCATCGTTGGTGGACCTTACCTTGTTTGCACTGCAAATCTGGAGTCGACAGGCCGACGGCTTGCGCTAACCGGGGACCTCAAAGAGCAGTCCGACTCACCATTATCGGGCCAGCGACTGTTAGGGAGGTAACTTGGAATGGTGATCATGTAGTTCCTGATGCAGCCGCGGCTCCCCTGTTGGGCGACTGGACCTGAAAACTTCTACTAGCACAGTCAAAATACCCAAGTTGACGGTGGAGATTCAAGGATAGCCTGCCTGCGGTAAATGATCCAAGATTTGATGATAATATCTGGGTGCTGGTAAACAAGACGACGGCGAATATCCCATGGAAGCCTTACTACGGAGATGGGAGGATTTTGTATGGATGTGACTATGGCTTGTAAGTGGACTTAATGCTCTGAATATCATGGCGCCATGTTTAGTTCTGATATATGGTAGTTGTGAGAACATTGTGCTTTGGAGAGGACACTTCCAATCGATGGGGCAGGAGAAGAGCATGAATCTTTCAATCAATGGTGGTGAAGGTCAGTTACTGCTGGATTTATTCGCCTTGGAATACTTACCAGAACATTTTCTTTAGCCTTTGCTGCAAGTGTTTGGTTGAACAACGTCTTCCTGAACACGTCATTTGGAAAGTGGGATTGAACGCATTATCTTTTGGCAACGAACTTATGCTATGCCCCTTACGGCTCCAGCAATGGGCACGGGCGTATCGAAGAGACCGACGATCATGGTGCACTGAGATTTGCTGATAACTTTGTGACCGTAGTACAGGTACGACATCATTTTCCAGCCTTACAAACTAGTTGAATTATCGTTATGTAGGATAACACAGGGCTGAATGAGACTGCCCGTGCGTCACATCTTTTTGGCAAAATTTGAGTAATGTAAATGGGGTAATTGCACCTTGCAGCGGATCCGGACTCCTTAAAAGGTCCACGCGGGATCCGCGGATTCAAACTTGAGGGAGGAACATTCGGCGACTGGAAAGTGCAAGGCAAGGTTGGTGAATACCGCACGTGAGCAACCTTGAAAACGTGGGTATATAGCCTTGTTTGCTCAATCTTCGATAGCTTCCTTGATAAGACCCGAGGTGCAACGCTTTCCTTTTCTCTACACTCGCTGCCTCACCCATCATACCCACCCAGGCGTTTTCAACGAAGGTGGTCTTTTCGGAGGATGCAAAGGCTGGCATCTACCGGGATTTTCGGTTGGGGACTGGGAGCGTAGCGATCTCTCAGAGGGTCTACCAGGCCGAAAAGCAGGCGTAGGTTTTTTTGTCACTACTTTTGATTTGGATATTCCTCGGGGCGTGGACGCCATGATGTTTTTTACGTTTGAAGAACTGTTGGGGCAACCTTATCGTACATATCTTTTTGTCAACGGCTGGATGATGGAGTAACGTATTGCAAATATCGGGTAATTATTCCCCATTTGTACATCCACCACAAACAGCTGATACAAATTTAGAACGCAAGCCAAGTTCCCCATTCACGAGGACATCCTCCCAGTATTAAGCGAGCCACTGATCTGATGCTTAGCACCGTGGCTGTCGCTCTCTGGGTGATGAAGCCATATGTCCCGATAACGCCAAACTTGGAATTGGTGCTGGACTCGATTTACGAGGGAGGCATTCGGAATGTAGAGGTTAACAATCCTATGTGGTCACCCAAGGACAGGGAATGAAAGGGATGCTAGTTACAGCGATCCGTAGGAACCAACGTAAGTTGGTTGTTATGGTGAGAGGGGATGGGGCCCTCGCAAAGGCACGGGGGAGTTGTTTTCTTTCTACCTAATAAATACAGTAAATGATTAAACGAAAGAAACAAAGGACCTACTAGTAACATAGGAGCTGAGTGAATCCGTGGGTCCAGACGCACCACGTAACGGCTCATTATTGTGTCATGCTAGATAATTCTAACAGTTATGTCTCTGGCCACATAGTGCGTGATTTAGCACATGCGCAGATACAAACAAGACTGGATTCCTATCATGAAAGGCAAGTCAAACCAGTGGCCTCTGCGACCCTCTTTTAGATGTGAATGCCTGTTCTAAACCTGATTTTCAAATTTGCACCCCCATTTGGAACCCATCGGGTCGCCTTATCGCTCCCCTCCTGACTGCTTATACAACTTGCGGCCGCCACTCCTCCTTCCTCCCCCCAATCTCACCTCAGCAAGTAAGGATAACATGAGGGGGTCTGACAACGAGGATCTATTAATACGGAGTAATGCATATCTTGAGCATACCATTGCTGGAGCATAAATGGCTCCTGTTCCTCAACGCCCTCAATATCGGTCTCCATATCTTGATTCCTCTATTCCTGCAATACAATAGGTGCGATAGGAATGCCAGTATTTTTCCGATGTGATATTTCCGGCTGACTGGCAATGGGCTACAGTTTGAAGCTCTAAATCTACTTATTCTAAACACGACAGAAATTCAACCAACGATTTGGGGCCGAACCCACTCAGGAGACCCTGTCATCATTTCACAGGAGGATCATCATTATCAGGGCGATGGGGATAATGAACAAAATCCAAACTGGGAGTTTGCAAGTCGGGGTAAGTAAATGCTTTTTGTTTGACATAATCTATTGCCTATAGCACTGCACTGAAACATCAATTATGGTTGCTGTATTATTGAACCTATATCATGAACCCTGTCCCATATATGATATCTCCTGCCATATATGGGTTATCTACAAATACATACAATTAATAAAGTTTCAATAATACATCAGTCTTATTGATTTAGCAGTGCAGTGTCTATTCCTCGCCCTATTGCAGTATGTGATATTTGAGTGACACGTGACTCTTTTCAAGCATCACGAAGAACAAAAACCCTGTAGATTTTGTCGATGTTTGCAGAAAGTTTCAATCTGCCACCAACCCCTCAGGACGATGTGCTATCCTCGAGCGTTAGTTTTGCCTGTGGTCATATATTGACCAAGCTTCATTCTCACGTTACTAGCGAGTATTTCAAATGTGCGTTTAAGCACTGTCTGGAGCTCATATTCAGCCGGGAGGTGGTAAGTAAACAGTACAACGGTCATCTCATACCTAGGACACTGATCCTTCCCATTGTCAGGCCCCTGCACGTAGCATCTTCAACATGGGTGTTGCCTAAATTCTTTACCTTGGCTGATTGTAGGGCGATTGTAAAAAATCTACTTGCCCGCTGAGCAAAAATTTCAAACCGGCTAAGGAGAGAATCAAAGGTGATCGAGCCCGTATTGCCTGGCTTAAGTAGGTTCCATGTGAAATGATATGTTGGAATATTTACTCACCGAATCCTGTAGCGAGAACGACCCTGGTGCATTCGGTGACCCTCGCATGGACGGAACGGGCAGCGTGAGGCGCAGAGTGTGGTGTGGCGGTGCCCACCAGTGAGGGGGCAGGAGCTGATATGAACGTGCACGAGTAAGATGAGGATGAGGGCGAAGAAGGCCAAGCTGGTGGTGCTGGTGTGAATGGTGGCAATGCAGAGTGGTAGGGTTTCGAGTGGTGCTGCTGGCGGTGCTGCTGCATGGGAGATTGTCGGTGCTATTGTAGGGGAGATTGTCGGCGCTGTTGGCAGGATTGGGAAGAGGATGGGTTTGATTGCTGGACCTGGTACGACTTTGTTTGGACGGGGGTCGACGATTCATGGTTTGATTGATCCAAGAAGCAGTACAAGAAGGGGCGAAATCAGTCGGATAGAAATTGGGGCTTGAATTCGCTCCCCATCGCGCTCCGGCATGCGGGAAGGAAGAAGGAGTAGACAAAGGAACAGCAACAGCAACTTCTCCAAGTGCGCAACCAGGTACTGTACGTTCACCCGAGCATGTCAAAACTCCATCATCGTTTGGGCCGCGGAGGCTGGTAGGGAAGATAAAGTCGGATGCAAGTTTGTTGTCAACCAAGACCGGTGGGGGCGTAGGTGGGAGTGTTATGGTCGAGGAGATACCACCGCCACCATACTAGCAACATACCAAGGAGAGAGGCCCGATGGAGAAGCTTGCTAGTTCTTTGTTGGAATTTCTCAACGGACATTGCCCCATTATTACTGGTTTATTTATTAGCTATTGGACTACATATATAGGTTTACCTAAGGTACAGTATACCGAGGGGTGGGGCTGGCCAGTTTCGTCGGTGGGGATGGAGGGCTAGACATGTCGGAGGAGGATGACCTGACCTTGCTGACTAGCGACAACTTCTGTTAAAGAAGAGGACCACAAATGATATTGAGTTATGACTGAAAACAGAGCGGAAGTGCCACCGTACTTCCATCCTTTCCATTACTTGCCCACCTTAACCCGATTTCTACATGTGTTTTATTTGACTTTTAGGACCTTGGTACCTCCCACTGCCATACAGTCTCCCCCCTAAAACACGCAAAAATGCCACCCTTCCATCAGCTTCCTCCTCGACCCAAATGCCCCATTGAGCACGGCAAAAGTGCCGTTAACCCAGGGAGGCTCCGGATAAGGGCGGGAAACTCGGGTTGTGCCTAACAACGGAGCTAACAAGGTTGGAAAGTGTTGAGTAAAAGAACACTTCTACTGGTCTGGTGCGGGATGTGGAAATGTACCTGGTGAATGCCCAAATGTTTGGGCATAGATCTGTAAGGTAATAGTTCAGTATATGCCAGAAGCCTGAGGATTATGAATTGAGCCGAAAGAATTTTCAGTAGGGAATATATCTTTTCAGCCTCGAAGGTGACCATTGACCCTGAATGTGATAGAATTGCAGAACCTTGAATTCGATGCAAGCGTGAAAATGTCGGAGTGTACAACAAAAGCCATAGAACTACAGCAGGACGATCCTGCTTTGAAATAATAGAAATCACCATTCGGTTTTCACTCAAATGCCCAGCAACTTGAAAAAAAAATGCAGACATAATTCACTGGGCGACTTCCCATGTGCATAGGCATCCTGGGACAATATGAGACGGACACGACGAATTCGATTCGAGGTGTGTTGTGAGCGATTTGGTCATGTTGGGCAGTTCTGGGACCCGTGTCGACCAGGAACGCGACAAAAATTTTGGCTCCGAGTCAGGTACAAGGGATAATGGCAGGATCACCATGAGAGGCTGCCGCCTAGCCCAGAATCGACCAAGCGTTGAGGCGGATGGGATACCACCTTCAGTATAGCCACCCTGGCTGCGATGGCTCACGTAGCCATCATGTCTACATGGATGATTTAGATGACAATAAACCCGACATGAGGAAATATGAATGCCTGCCAGATTCAAGTACTCGTATGGTGCGAGAACCAATTTATTCTATACTTGCAGAAATGCTAGCGTGTTCTACATTTACTTCATAAGCTAAATAATAGAAGGACGTAAGGTATCATACTCACAAACTCAGGTACTTGTATGCACGAGAACTGAGCATATGAGTAGGGGAAACTATCCTACTAAGTTTGGGAAAGATCACAATAAGTTTGGAGAATAAAAGTGCATGGAATGGAAACTAAATAGCGAAACTCTCATGGATAAATGTAGGTCCGAGTCGTAGAGATGAGCCGGCATACTTTTATTGTACCGATGCTTTTCCACCTGATATGCATAGTCCTTATAGTTTTAATCTCGTAATGATTGCTACAACATGACGGCGCAACATACCATGGGGACTCGGGATCTGTTGCCAGTACCCTGATGGCATCCTGTTGCTGGCTCGGTAGGGCGCCGCAAAATGAGCGACCCTAAATATTTGGTATCTCACTCAGAGACAGCCTTGTTACCCCACTAAATTGGAAATTTCACCTCAATATCTCAGCATTCCTTGTTGGGACAATTGGAAATCCCAGATTCTCTCAGAAAGGCCTACAGGAAGTTTCCGTTCGAACCCTCAGGCACCCGCCGTCTCAAATCCTCCGTATCATACTATCAGCAAACAAAGAATTCCCTGCTACCCTCAATTTAACCCCAATCATTTCTGAACTACGATTGTCGAGTGATCATGGCAGTGGCGAGCTCTTATTTACCACCTACCGCCTATACCCCACACTTGAAACCCTAGCCATTGGCTCCTCCCAATGGGTTCAATGTGCAATCAGACACCCGTTCTTGCCGCGCTAAAGATGGTGGGCTCCCGGTGGTGGGTGTACCCAAGCTCCCAAGTGAGGTGTTTCATCAGTCTCAGGATGGCAATCCGGGTATCGGAGGTAGATACTTAACACTAAGCAATTGATGAAGGGAGATCTGAGTATAGGTCTTTCCCTGATTCTGTGCGCGCATACGACGATGGTAGATAGGCATGGAGAGAATAAACAGCAGGACTAAGCATGCCTTAGTCATTCGTAAGTTACTACTTGCCTTATCACAACATGGGATATATAGGCAACAGGTAAACCTTTTAAACACTTCAAGAAATTCCTATACAATTACCATTAACGTCGGTTGAATTTACGATATTAAATTGTTTCCCCATTCTTGTTTATTGTCCATCTCCCTTCATTCCATCAGATTTGGTTGTAAATAATCAGGTTAAATATTATCTTATGTGATCTGGGAGCATTTTGATCGGCGATGATGGTAAGATAGGATGGGATCTGCATAAGATCCCTACCAGGAGAGGAGCGAAATCGGCTGGCAAACCGGAGTGCCAAGGACCAGCGATTGTGATAGGGTTGAGCATTTACCACATCCGACGCCAGTCTGTATTTGGTGGGATGCCGACAATATTGAATATAAAGGAAGGGGAAAGGGAGTCAAGCAATGTCAAATAGCCAGCTTTAGATCTCACTAGTGACACTGTATGTGTTTTTTTGCCTCATTGGATCATTACATTCTCACTGGATGGGACAATAAGGAACCAAGACTTGGAAATTAGATCTGGTGAGCATATGGCCATGCTGTGATTTATTGTCGTTTGTGCTCACCGTCTTGTACGCAGAATCTGCTGCAAAGCATAAAACAATTAACTCCAAGAATAAACCATGGCCCCAAATGGACTGGATAATCTTACATTCTGGCGAGAGAAGCTCGCGGAAGCAAAGGCGAAGTTGCGGTCCCATCTGAAACCCCGAGGGTATGCGGAGAGTGAAATAGCCAAACAGGCCAGGTGGGATGTAGAGGAAGCTGAGACGCATATAGCTCGATTAGAGAAGTAGATGTTGCCAGGAATAAGAATTTGTCTTCATCCGTCACTGTTTAAGGCAACATGAGATAGGATGAGAATCGTACCCTATCTGTATTATGAGTTGCAGCAGCTTCGGTGCTGACTGTTTTTCTATTGTGTAGCAGGATTCCTTTTTGATGCCATCGTATTCGTCTTGTCAAGACAATTCTAATGATACCCAACATGTCTCGTTTGGACGTTGTAGGATTAAACTACGGAATTTACATTATTTTCGCAATTGGTTGGATCTCAGCATATCTTGGCAAACTTCCCTTTTTGGCAGGTGATTAGAAGAGACGCGAAGATGGAGTCTCTCGCACCGCCTCCGCCACCATTGACGCGTGGGGCAGAGATACTGGTGTCGTATCGCGGCGGTTGGTTGAAGGCCACTAAGAGGGTTAACGGACGTACAGTGGAGTCTCTATGGTTTGAGGAGGGAGGCGGTCAAGATTGGTATTTAGAAGGCTGGTGGGGAGGTGCTGAGGTTCCCCAGAGACGACAATACAATACTTAAATGAGGAATGGGAGAAGCGACGAGATAGAAAGAAAGGAGGCCAGGGCAGTTCTGGAATGTGACATTTTGGTCACCAGGTGGAGGAGTGGAAAGGCCTGTGCAACGGTGGGCTTTTTTCGAGCCACGTTTTCTTGCCAATTAGCGACTGAAAGGTGGTTGAATAGGCTTTCCGGAGTGGAAAGACAATCGGGACTCTTGCGTGGATGTATCGTGTACGGTCGACTGGGCTCATGCCGCAGCCTGTTGCCACATTACCCCGTACCCCGGAAATCGATCGAAGGGTCCAGTGCTCACGTTCGTTTTTTATTATCGACTTTGCTGTACTCGTATTCATGCCTTGCGCAGGAGATTACGGTACCAAATTACACAGGCGAAGCGCGCAAGTACATCAAGTGTATGATCACTGCCATGGGCGCAACCTTTACTCCAAGCATGTCAGGCCGCAACACCGTCCTCATCGCTGCATAGTAGGCACGCGTTTACTCGCCCTCTGAATATCTATACTTACCACTTGGCACATAGTATCAGCGGCATCAAGGCAGATAAAGCCCGCGCGTGGTCCATCCCAAACGTGAATCACACTTGGCTGGAGGATTGTTTCATCCAGTGGCGTACTCTAACCGTCGGTCTCGAAAAGTATATTGTCTTTCCGCCTGGTGTCGATTTCAGCAAACTACTCGGGGAGAGGGCTGTCGGTGTGCGTGGGGTTGAATTGTGCGATGAAGAAGAGGGGAAGGAGGAGAGTGAGAGTGAGAGTGGGAGTGGGAGCGGACAGTTGGTGACTGGGGTGATCGAGGAGGATAGGTAAACAATGACTGGGAGGGAGACTGATGGTAGCGAGGTGCTACCCTTGGTGCAGGTGGTGGTGATGACCCATTGAATGTGCTTGGGATGCCGGACACGGATATGAATGCTCACCGGGACCCTGATGGCATCGAAGGTCGGATATCTAAATCTGCGTCGCCCGCTAAACGAGGCGGTCATTATAGAAGACGAGGATACCCTGACGGAGTCTGAGAACAAGGGCGAGGCGCCGAGTACTATCTGTATTAGGGCTGGCACTAGGGGTCTAGTGCCGACTTCGCACAGCCACGCGAAGCGTGGCTGTGCTATGTACCATTCGAAAGCGTTTTTTTTTCCCTTTCTAATGCACCTAGTCGCATGTCATTTGGTGAAGATTTTGATTTTCTGTGAATTTATTTCGATTTTTTCTAATTCTCTGGGCCATCCTGGGCCATCGGAGGCCATCCTGGGCCATGCCGGGGCCATGCCGGTGATGGCGCGAGGGCCATCACTATCCGCTTTTGGCAACTCTAGGCCATGCCGGCGCCATGCCGTGTCCCTCTGGGCCATCCGGCATTTCCCGTACCCTGCCATTACGGTGGCCCCCCCAAGTCCGCGTGGCCCGGAGTGGCCCAGCGTGGCCCACCTTTCAGATCAGGTGATCCAAACCCGTGTCCTCGCCTCTATTTGGACCATCCGGTGTTTGCCGGGCCAATGGCTCCCTCCCATTCCGTGTGGGCCAGCGTGGTCCAGCGTGGCCTACTGTCATTGGCCCAGCGTGGCCCACGCTAATGGCCCTAGGGTTATGATATCGGCCCCGCAGTGTGCGGGGCCATCACATTAGGGCCACCACTATCTGAACAGTACATTGTGTGTAGATTAGGCACTTTATATGCGGGGCCAGCCTCCTTTCTGGCCAGAAATTTGGTTTAAATATCCTATGCCATTTTCAGGTATTAAACATGACAATTAAGTCTGGAGTGTTTGAGCAGATGGATTGCTCTGAAATAAGCTGCAGCAGAGGCCCATGGCATGCCCCCTCTCGGAAAATTGGGTGCTGGAGCACCAGCTGCAGCTGTTCAGGTGCTATTGAATATTTTAGAGTTTTTTGGGGGTGGACAAGTGCCCAAACTCATCTTAAACCAAAAATCTGCAGCAACTGGTCATTGGATCCTTTAACTGGAAGACCAATGGACCACTCTGCAGCTTACCGCTTGTGCCGGCCCAGCCTGGATGATTTGTTACTGAATATTCTTGGGTATTTTTGGAAAGTGTGGTGGAGCACGACAACACCGAGCCGAAGGCGAGGGGTTGGAGGGCGCAACGGTGGGGCGTTAGCCCCTGCCTCCTGTTTCGTCTTTCTTTTAAGACTCGTCAGGCGCACGATCTCCTATCGATTGATGAAATCAATCGATTCCGCCGTCAATCCGACGCGGTAATTGTCGCATTCCGCCACGCTT
>JAECYV010000038.1:9800-124647 GCA_023014305.1 Lepiota subincarnata
AGATGGAGCATTAGTTAACCCGAATGGCATAACCAGCCACTCGAAAGAACCATAACGGGTCCGAAAAGCCGTCTTCCATTCGTCGCCTTCAGCAAAATGTACCAAATGGTAGGCATGACGCAAATCAATCTTGGTATAGACACGAGCCTTGCAAGGAGAGTCGAGGAGATCAGAAATAAGGGGAAGTGGATAACGATCCTTCTTGGAAATTCTATTAAGCCCACAGAAATCAACACAGAGCCGAAGAGATCCATCCTTTTTGCAAACAAAGAGAACAGGTGCGCCATGAGGAGAAGTCGAAGAGTGGATAAAGCCAATGGAAAGATGTTCGTCAATAAATTCTCGTAGGGCCACAAGTTCAGTCTGGGACAGAGAATAGATAGGTCCCACAGGCAGGGAAGTACCTTCCTTGAGACTAATCTTGAGGTCAAAAGGCCTATGCGGCAGAAGAGAATCCGCGCTGGCTTTACTGAAAACATCAGTGAAGTCATGATACTCGGAAGGGATGGCAGAGAGGTCAATAGAGTCGCCCGAAGTTACGGCCGATGCACCCGAGGCAACAGCAGTGCGCAAATCAAGAGCGAAAGGAGTAGAACCGGGTAGCCGAGCAGCTCAGGCGAATGCTGAAGCATTAATGAGACTGATATGAGGGCGTACCAATGATGAAGCTGGGGAAACCACAGGAGCCAAAGCTGCTGGGGAAGAAGTGTCAGCCAAGGCCGAGAAAGATGTGATGTGAGAGGGGAGAGTGGTGGATGTAGCTGACAGTGTGGAACGGAATGAGATACTGCTCATAGACCAGTCAATCAACGGATTGTAGTTGGTGAGCCAGTTGTATCCGAGAACCATAGTGCAGGAGGAATCCAGCCGGGTGACATAAAAGTCGATAGTCATAGATTYGCCAGTAGGGAAAATGACAGGAAGCTTCACAAGTTCTGTAATATAAGAGTTYGACGAGCCATCGAAGAGTTTGAGTTCAACCGGGTTAACAGAGATAGTAGGAAGAGAGAATTTTCTAACAAGGGTAGGGTCAATAAAACAGTGTGTGGAACCACTGTCTATAAGACTCTTAGCAACAAAGGGTTTACCGTCCGACGAGAAAGTAATGAAAAAAGGAGACATAAGAGAAACAGTAAGAGAATTTGGATCCGAAAGAGCGGACGCATTGATTTTGAAACACTCTGGTGCACAGGTGAGTTCAATGCGATCCCCAGTCTGTGCAGAGTCCTGGGGACCGCCCACTATTTTTCCGACTCCTTAGGAGTATCGGATGAGGCTTCCTTGGCCTTAGCCTTGGCCTTGCAAGCCTTCGGCTTTGGATTGGAAGAGGTAGAGGCAGCAGCCGGAACACTGGCCGAAGATGAAGCAGGTTTATGGGTACAGTCTGAAAGAGAATGCCTGCTGCCACAGAACATACAGAGGTTGTTATCGATATGTCGTTGACGTTCCTTCTGCATGAGTTTACCATTATTGCCCAGTTTCCTGGACAGATTAGGCTTGTTAGATGAGGGTTGCTGATTATTAGGACGTTGGGAAGAAGATGATGATTTGTTGCCAGAGTTATTAGCCTGGTTGTTACCACCAGACTTTTGCTGATTGTTGTTAACCCCCTTCTTATTCGACTGATTGTTGGAAGTATTGGAATTGGAGGTACCCGAACGTTCGGCTGACTGCTTTTTCTTGCGATGGCGTTCCCAGTATCGGGCATCTGCTAGCATAGCAGCGGTGCGCATGTCGATAAGAGTAGTGGGTTTCCCTTTGGGTCGATTAGACAGGATATCCTGGATTCGGTCCGGAAGGCCTTTATAGTAACGGTGGCATAGGACAGCATCATCCCATCTGAGTATAGCTGCAAGTCGCATGAAGTCCATGTTGTACTTGGTGATATTCTGGGTAGAAGTCATCCAAAGACTATCAAGTTCCTCGGCTGCTTCGTTAACCATGTCTAGTGACCTGAACTGAGTCTTGAGCTCAGACTCGAATTCGTGCCAGTCATTATACCACTCAAGATCATTGTGAGTCAGGTCCTCCTCTTGGAGCTGGGTTTCAAACCAGGTCTGAGCGGTACCCCACAAATATGTTAATGCAAAGCTGATGCGAGCATTGTCGGTAGGAAATTGTGATGAGTTGGCGTGAAAATAGAGACGACACTGAAAGAGGAAATCCTTCAGTTTAATGGGATCCGAACCATCAAAGTCGTCAGGTTCCTTGGCTTTTACTCGACGTGTAGGGAGAGGTGGAGCCGAGCCTYGGTCACCAACTAAGTTAGCAATCCGATTAAGCGCTCGGGCGAGAGCATTATGATTTCGACCACCATTGTCTTCATCGTCAGAGTTGTTGGGGTTGTTACCCTCATCACCGGGATCATTGACTGGAGGATCCGGGTCATTTCCTTCGGGAGGATCATCACCTCGTGATGATCCTCCTTCAGGTTCGGATGAATCATCCTCGGACGACCGAGGGTCACCCAAAGGACCGGATGGTCCAGCACGTCCTTTGCCCTTGTCTTTTCCACTAGAAACACGTGGAGAAGTAGAACCAAAAGCAACATTGGGGAGACGAGAAGTTGTAGGTAAAGGAATCTCTTCCACAGTTATGCCTTGAGCACGATTGACTGCCCACRTAGCGAGACTAGCCGCAGTGGAAGTGGTTGTAGTAGGTGCCATAAGAAAATAGACACACAAGTTCAAAACAGACGAGAACGATATCAGGACGTTCGAGTCTAAAATACTGTTAAGAATTGATACAATGGGGAGAATAGGTAAGGTCTCGGCTTCAGCTTATGTGCTGCGCCGTTCTGATACCGAAGTGACCCACTTAGTCTGCCTTGAGCAGAAATGGATAATATGGAAGTATAGACTTTACCCGAGGGGTTAAGTCTATAGAAACGAGAAGTCGGGCAATACCTGAAGTACAAATTCGGCCAGGGGAGTGTACTCAAACCCACCCGAGGATTCTCAGTCGGATTCGGGCGAGCACCAAATAGATAGCCCTAGTGATCAATTGGCTGTTGATCACTAGAGGTAGTGAATAGAGTCCGTCCAAGACTTTGGCCGGATGTTAAGAAAACAGGAGATGATCTTAGTCGATTTTAGACTAAAGAATACAAGCAGAAGTAGCTAGTCTTATATACCAAAATGACTTCAAACTACTATAAGGGAAATGAGTAGTAAAACAATAAGGGAAGAATAAGCGGAGTGATTGTGGGTGTTATAAAAGATGAACTACTCTATCATCAGAAGGTGAATGACATGAGATAAACCTCAGATAAAAGAAGGGGATCTCRGGAATGTTGTGGAATAGTAYGGAACAACTATTTAAAGAATAGATGAGACCCACAAAGCTTAACTAATAATAAGGAAGGAAGTGAAATGATAATAATAGCCCGTGAAAAGGAAGTGTCCTAGACTAGCCTTTTATGTATCCGGTGACTCTGGATTAGGATCCTGACAAAAGTGTATGAAAATTATGTACAAAACACTACGACCAAAATTATGGAGACAAAATAAGTTCATGACTGCAGAGATCAATATTTTTATGTTGAGTAATAATATACAAGGCTATATTAACAGAGCTAGTTTCTCACCAAATACACCGCAGAAAACTGATTAAAGCAACTCTTTTGTAGAGGAAGTTATGTATATTACAACAGTATTGTTATCATAATATGGTAGCAATGTCATGGTAATATGACAGTAGTATATGAACTTAGGGGTAGTATAGTAACATGGCAGCAATACAGCAACATGGCAACAAATCTAGAGTAATATGACGGCAATACTGTTGAAATTATTGAGCGGTACAGCTCGATATTGTTTCTTTTATTCTTTCTTCATTCCATATATTCCCATGGACACTGTAGGTACACGATATGGACTTATTATCYATTCATAACTACGACGATCGATTCTACATTACTCAGTAAATAGTTGTACATACCTCCGTAGTATTTAGGTAGTGGTCCCAGCACTCTAGGATCCCAGTTTACCTTTACTGGATCCTAGGTGCGCGAACATTCTCATTGTTTTCCTATCACTTAACTAATAGTTTACCTTTACTGGATCCTAGGTTGATCCAATACATTACGATTGATTCATGATCACACTGCTGCAACTATATCTACTCTCGTTAAATACACAGTAGCGTGGCAGCAATATCACAGCAATATGGCGGCAATGTCACAGTAATGTAACAGCCATGTCACAGTCATTTAGCGGCAATGCATAGTAGATAGCGGTTGTTTCTGGCGGTAAATTCTGTAGGCCCATATTAAACTCACTGAGAAAGAAGAAGTGTAGTACACAACCAACCAGAGAGGACCCTGATTTTTTGCATCGAAATTAATGGAAACCCTTTGCATAATGGGTGATACAAAGGTGCCCTGGGGAGGATGGTGGATGAAAGATATCCTTCTGGCGAGCAGAGCAAGAGGAGCAAGAGGACTGCTGACCCAAAGACGCCAAGACATGATGCATTGCACATGACGCACACTCATACCAGAGAGGTACCGCAGAACTACAGACCTACCGCTATTGGGCTTGAAGCTTGAAGGTCTTACTCCTTCCCCTTGTCTCGCTTACTGAGGCTCAGTGTCATCCAATTTGCGAACGTTTTATCCCTATATTCAACACCATCCGCACCCAAATTTATCGATATTGCGACCTTCCCGTACATGGCCGCACTTCCCCTGGTACTCGCGTTTCCCTAACCCCATCTTCCAACTCGTCATATCCACCCCAACCACCCGGACTGCCACATATAGCAGACAGCTGCCCTAGCCTTAACTCCCATTTCGCTTAGGAGTCAGCCGGACACGGCGATGCCCACCCTCAAACCCATCCAGCAACAGATTAACCTGGTTCGTTGATTGCTTCGTTGATTCGGCAAGAGTAGTGCATGGAAACCCCTATGAACCGGGCCTTGAAAATCTATCCAAGACATCTAWTTGCCCTCTAAAGKCTAAGTTCCATACTCCKCTCTGATTTCTATCGTTCATATATTATTTCCATTGGAAAAGAGCTGAGGATCGTCCCAGGGACAATTTATGGTGGGCCCTTTCCCTAGCTGAGCCACTCCGTACTAACAGGTCCCGCGACTAATGCAGGGATCAAAGAGAGCAGCCATATTTTCCCGCTGGCCTTTCTCAACCAYGACGTCATAACATCAAGCTCAATAGAGAAGGTATAGATCCTCCGGAGAACACCCGGACGCTCTATTTGTGATGAAGATATAGAGATCTTCGGGAGGGCCAGTGAACGCAAGGGAACTCGGAGCTTTAAACGAGGGTGTGTTAGGCGTTTRGAGAGATGGACTCAGGAATGGGRCGAGGGCGATTCAAAACTTCTGCTTAGTGAGTGAAACAATCAATGCATCTGGGATTTGCTACAGCTCAATGTATTTTCTAGGGGTTTGGCGCAGCACACAGACGCTTGCTGAGTTTCTCGGGGGAAAAACGTTGCTCATTCGATGAYGTTTGTCCTGAACCTGTTTGTTTTGTTTTAAAGAATCGGGTAACACGGATGAGGGCAGAAGTCTGCGATATGGTGAAAGCTGTGACTTGTGAAGRGCCAGTGGATGAGGTGCTGGTGTAAGAACCAGCAATTCTCCTCTTGGCAGTTGCGTGGAGATCTGACCAGGGGAGAGGGATGTGAGCCTTATAATAAGAACCTCGGGACCGTATTTGTATGCCGATTCAATACACACCTCCCATAGATTTATCTCACCCCGCCTTCCAAGGGATGGCATGGCGCTCATGCGCAGTCTATGATATAGCCGCGCCCTTGCTTATCTCGTATCTAAATAAAGTGCCAGTGTAGTAGCCATACTGAAGAGGGAGGAACTGGACTGGGCATGGTCGGCACTTTATCCCCCACACCTATTCCTTGAATCACCTCTAAGCATTGACCCCGATTTCCCAGCGCTAGAATCATTGTTGATCAAGTCTTGTGTGCTGCGAGAAGGGGGGCCGTCGAACAGTCCCTCGTGACGTTGCGAGCTCACAGTTTGATCCTTTCCTCTGGCTTCAAGGCCCCAATTCCGCTAAGTCAATGATTTCGTACCCGGCGTCAGCTACCACACGCTTGCGACATGACCTTGTGACTTTATGTAGTTAGCATTAAGTTAGTATTGGGATGTGGCTTATGGTTTATTTTAGGCGGCTTAAGTTTGTGGTCATACGGAAACTATGCGCCACTTCTTCCGCTCAAGCCGGATATTGTTTGATTTAATTAGTCTGATCCCAGGATTACTAATGCTTCCATGACATGCCTGGAGCAACCTATGATCTTCTCTATCCCAACTTGAATCCATAGTTGACGTTAAGCCGAGGCGTTCGGCAACCGTGACATTGATTCATAACATTCAAGTATGGTATCTACCTGGGAAGATCTATACAAATATATTGAACAACTTGGATGCTATAAGAGAGATAAACAGGCCATGTTCCCTTTTGTCACTTGTCTTACTAACGAGGCCATGATATCCAGGGTGGGTTCGTCCGAGTCTTCTCTTGTCTTCTGTGTCCTCCTTGTTCCTCTTGTTTACTACTACTGGCACAAACCACGACATCCTTATCCACCCGGACCAAAGTCTCTGCCAATTATCGGGAACGCTTTCGATATACCAACCATCCACGCAACCCARGTCTTCGCGGAGTGGACCAAGAAATACAGCGAGTGTCACTTCGAATTCTAGAATCAACGACTGACAACCGTTAGGTAGATTCTGATATTATATATCTTAGCGCCCTTGGGAATCATGTTTTGATCCTCAATTCTATCGAAGCTGCAAATGACCTCTGCAAGGAACGATCCTTAAAATACTCTTCTAGGTATGGTAGCATTCCGCACTGGATAGAGCTGTGTCCAACCTTGAACCGCAGACCCCATTTTACTATGAGCGGGGACCTGTGAGTACTCCTTTCGTGGGTGAGCATTGCCCTAAAATTAKTATCCCAGAATAAATGCAGACCGTTTCCTTGTTTTGATGCCCTACGGCGAAGCCTGGCTTGCACGTCGCCGAATGTTCCAGCATTATTTCCCCCCCTCGAATCCAGGGCAAGTCACCATCTCTCGCGTGGAAGAGTATATCCGAAAACACCTCCTCCCAAATATCCTTGACTCCCCTACAGACTTCATCAGTCACGTACACCATGCCATAGGTGGAAATATACTCTCACTCGCTTATGGCCTGCAAATACAACGCTTTAATGATCCATGGATTAAGCTTGCAGAAATGGCGGTTGAAGTTACTACTGAAGCTACAATTGTTGGGAGGTATCTTGTTGATATAATCCCAGTATTGAAGTATGTTCCCGAGTGGGTGCCCGGTGCGGGTTTCCAGAGGATTGCGAAGGAAGGAAGGGAAGTTATCGACCGCTTCTTCACTGAGGCATTTGATGCTGCTCTCAAGGAAATTGTTGGTCCTCATCTTTAAAGGTCGTCTTTAGGATTGACATCATCTGTGTAAAACAGGCCCAAGGAGTTGCACAGCCATCTTTCGTCTCTCTCGCTTTGGAGGAGGGAACCGAAAAAGAGATCCCGGGTCTTAGAGATATCATTCGGGATGTTGCTGCTGTATTTTTTGCAGGTATCTTATCGTCCGCTTCACTGGCCTCACCTTTTGCCCGGAATTGATTAGCTGTTCGTTGTATAGCTGGCTCAGATACAACTTCAACAGCCATCATCAACTTCATTCTCCTTATGGTCGTCCATCCAGATATTCAAGCCAGAGTCCAAAAAGAGCTTGATCATGTTGTAGGGACTGACCGTCTTCCAAGCTACCATGACAAAGTATCGATGCCATATCTGAGCGCTGTCCTCAAGGAAGTGTTACGGTCAGCACCGATCCTCGTTGCTTCGGGTYYYGYARCCCATGAGTAAATACYRTATYGTTCAGCTGGCGACCAGTTGTTCCGGGGGGGATGCCCCACTGCTCTACTATTGACGACGTCTATCGTGGATATTATATTCCCAAAGGAACCATCATAATCAATAATACCTGGTGCATATGACACTTGTGAATCTCGCCACGCTGGACACTAACAACAGACTCTCAATTTACAGGGCAATGCTCCACGACGAAAGACTATTTTCCGACCCCGACAATTTTGACCCTAACCGATTCCTTACCGCGACTGGTGAACTGAAAACAGATGGATTGGACCCCGAGGTAGTAGCGACTTTTGGCTTCGGACGGCGGTAGGTACCTATCTTTCGCTCTCACTTCTGATTCAACGCACACGACGTGCTGATTCACTTTTATATCCTCGTTTGTGGTGTCTGATAGGCAATGCCCTGGAGCCCAACTTGCTCTGACGACCCTATTCGTCGCGGCTGCATCCCTCCTTGCTTCTTTTAACATCCAAAAACCGCTCGATGCCAAAGGGGAGGAGGTTGATCCAGTTATACATTACGCAGGATATTCTGCATTTGAGTAAGTGTAAACCTACGCGTCTCAACGTAGGAGTTTTGACTAAGRCCACCCCCTTTCTTTAGCATTCCTACGCCTTTTGAGTGTCGGTTYGTACCAAGATCGAAACATGCAGAAGCACTGATACAATCTGAGATGTTAAATTCGGACGAAAGCCTGTGAAGTGRTTCTGGTTCGTGCGCTCAGCCTTTTTACCCAGGGCGCGGGACTCTGAAGTAACAGTGTGCGATGTCCAATCATGGCTAAATGCTCCCTCCGTCTTTCCGAGAACATAAAATACATTACTATCTCTAGCACAGGAAAAAAACAACAACTTTGACTAACCAACGTTCCAACTCAAAAGTAGAAGTGTGATGAGAGATATAGGACCAGTCCAGCTAAACGGAGTACCGTTAAGGACCATCATTAGCTTGCCAAGAGCGTTTAGCCCGGCGCATCCAGACGCCGACCCTATGAGATACCAACCCCTGTATCAGCCAAAACCTCTTATCTATAGCTGTACTGTTTGGGCGTACCATAATTTTGTTTTTCATCGACTTGATTGTTGCGGCCTCGGATATACTGGGATACGCAGTGACAATTGAGTCGGCCTCCAAATATTCCCAACAAAGTATTTTGTTATTTCCGTGCCCCAAAATATATGGTTGACTCCACTTGGCATCCTCCGGCTTTTCGAGTTGACCAGAGCGGAACAGGTAAAAATGGCGGTATGGGCGAATAATTTTGCTCTGGTATTCCTTGGGGATCTGTGGTATGATTAGGTGAGAATCAACAGAGTCATATAGTGGCGCAAGATACTGTACCTTCTGTAGCAATATWTTTGCACTCAGTGCCCCGCCAGAAAACACGCCGTCTGGATAAATAAGAGGTACTTTTGCGTAGTTAAACGTGCTTAAACGAGTGAGTGTCTTGGTATCCAGCGGAATTGATTGACAGAGATTAAAAAACGATCCAATCAATTTTTCATATGCCATTCGCTTCTCAAGTCCAGGCCAGGTTATTGGTATATCAATCATTTCCACTAGTCGAGACGAATCGGGCTCAGTTAATTCGGGTTTGATGAATCGCTCACTCACCTGAGGTGCTAGTGGCATGCACTCTATCCAATTTATCCAGTAATTCACTGCGCAAGGCCACTGCGCAATACGACTTAATACAGAAATCACCTGATCTTTCCGGATCTTGCATGAATTCCATGAACGATGCATGGTAGAATTTGATTTGTTCGTCGGTCAACTTTAGGACGGAGTGGAGGCTGCGACATGTATTTCGATACTGTGATTCAGTTAAGCCTAGCAGGTTGGCACCGTAGATCATCCGAGTACCGAAAAAAAGAAGCGTCGTGGCTAGCAGAATTTTTTGAGCAATCGGGAGTAAGTCCGGTGGTACCCGCCGCATGATCAGCATATAGAAACTATCCAACTCCGATAGCGGATGTTTAGGGTTGCCCAAGGCTGGGCGACGCAAGGCGAGGACAGATTGTAATTGGTCTTCTGGACCGGACGAGTTGCGCTCGTTAATGAAGCGAATGACCGCAGCTGCGTAGATAAACAACCCAGCCGATCGTTTGACAAGCATTCTAATATCCCGCTCAGGAGGCCATGAAACCGGCAGACCATATTCCTCCCTTGTCTTTCCCAGTTCATCCTTCAAATATATTGCGATCTCGTCGTCTGTTTTGTCCGATATAG
Organism: Lepiota subincarnata; assembly: GCA_023014305.1. Classification (NCBI taxonomy): domain Eukaryota; kingdom Fungi; phylum Basidiomycota; class Agaricomycetes; order Agaricales; family Agaricaceae; genus Lepiota; species Lepiota subincarnata. The sequence goes on from JAECYV010000038.1 coordinate 19,922, forward strand.
GGAGCTCCATGCGGAAGGACAGCAGAGAGATTTGTGGGGAAGAAAATGTGGCGGTGATATGGGCCTCAGGACGACTAAAGAAGGCCCACAGGAGCGACGTCGTTTGATCCCGAACAGATTCTGCTATGATCTTGATAATGTTGCACTGTGCTTCATGACCAACGCATTCATCCAGTCCATCGACGATGATCACCAGCTCGCCGACATCCTTTCCACTGGCCGCTAGTTCCTTAAGTGGGGCGACAATGAGCTCCTGGAATTGGTGCTTTGGGGCCTTTGTGACGAGAGTTGGGTTGCGATTCGTCYTGTRGTCAACAATATCGCCATATGCATCATATTTGACGGCGAGTTGATATGAGACAGAAGTGAAAAAGCGGTTGGGGTCCTGCCTATGGTTGAACTCRGAGAAAAAGAATGCAGCACCAAGTTTGTCACCCAGCACCTCTGCACAGCTTTGTGCGACGGCAGACTTCCCGACACCAGCTGGGCCGCTCAACCAGAGGATGCGGTTAGTGAGCTTGTCACTTTTGAGCCCCCATTCAACGATCGTATTGATATACTCGCAACGCGTTCCAAAGTGGCATTTTGGCGGAGGGTCGCGAGCGGATGAGTCGTGGAATGCATCTGGGATGGAAGCGTCAAGCAGGGCTTTGAGGCCTGTTGTCCGGACATTAGTGAAGGTATGTTGTTGCGAAGGTGTACTTACGGGGTGTTGCGCTTTGGTTGATGGACTGGGAGTGGATGATCTGGGAATTGGAGTTGTCAATAAATTTCGGTTTGAACATTGAAAAGCTATGGGCRCCCTGGAAGGGCCCGGTCGACATGGCGGTAGARGATAGAAAATCTCCGACGCGTTATACAGACGCTGAGGATCATCGATTGAGTTGAAAGACGCCTGTGCGGTGTGAACAGCACAGGATCACTGCACATGGTCACATGACTCGCCAATAACACGATCAGGCCACAGTCTTGTAAAAGATACTACGAGTTATGGCGGAAGCAATGTATGTACAACAAAGAAGGTGTGTTCGAGAGAGGACACATTCTGAAAAACTAGCCCATCACGTCTTAGGCCTCAAGTACACTCTCGAGATCTCCCTTCGTGCTTCCAAGAAGAGCCGGATACCGATCCTGCAACTGGTGCATCTAATGACGCTCGCTTTGAGTGGTCACGCAGTAAATTAAAATGGTCGTTCGACACCTACCTCGGAGATATACCTGCTATGGATCATTTCTACCTCTTCCCAGTACTTGTGTGATTGAAATTGAGGTGGTTGRTCTGCATTTTGATTGGCTTGTTGCATGACCTCCACAGACCTCTGAACATAGTCCAATTGAAGCCTCACAGACTTCCACCAGTCAATGAGGATGGTGATAAACAATTCGTGCTTCTTTAAATTGTCCAGAACCAACCGCTTGAGAGCGAATAGATCTGGGCAGAAATGTATCAATGTCGCCATGAGAAGGCGGGCCATGTCATGCTAGAAGCACCTACCGACGGCGAGAGACTTCATCACGTACCCTGAAGAGCGTAATAATCGTTCAACCTGAGAATATCCGAATATCAGCAGGTATAGATAAAGATATCTGAGAAGCAATTAACCTCGGATATCACTCGATGTATTTTCTCGAGACGAGCAGATATATCATCCGTATGCTTGATAGCCTTGTCTGTAATTTCAAAAATATGCCGCACAGACTCTTCCAGCTTTAACGTAGATTGCCCCTGTTGAATCGATTTGCACAGGTCCATCGCGTGCGCTCCCATGGCATGGCCCAATTCAGCAACWTCCAAGCTTTCGATGAAGAGGTTTCGAAGATCCACCCGAAGGAGGGCATCGACTTTTTCACCGGTCATCTTTACAGGTCGCCTGCTGGAGTGGGTGTGTCAAYATGCTGAACTAAAGCATTCGATTGGGAAACTCACTTGCGCCAAACTTTATTCCAYCTATCGTGCAAATTAACTGCGTCGCACATGACAGCTGGCCATGCCTGTAGCTTCTCTAGATCATTTATTTCCTTCTTCACGTCCTGCTCCGTATCCTGCGTCATGTCCGCAATTTCCTGCAACACGCCTTGCTTCGTGGCTAGGGACCCGTTCTCGTTATCCTTTGCGCGCGGCCTGCGTATCCTCCCTATGAAATCAAAGAAGGATTGTGCCTGTGTTGTGGGGGGTATAATGCTTCTGGGAGATGTGGGGTTCATCGCGACGTGAATGATTGAGGTTTAGGCCACAGTGCTTGCAGCCACAGCATATAAAGCAATGAGATCCCTTGCGGTCTGCTTAGTAACTTCAATGCTGTTTCAATCAGCAATGCCTCCTCACTCAACCAAAGTCCCATTGGCATGCCGGAAACCTTATTTAGCCATTTCGTGTTTCCATGCATCAATCCGCTCATTGACGGCATGTGGCAGTRCTGCTGGAAATACTATAAACAGCGCTTCCCGAGGCGAATTGCGCTGGAGTATAAACGCACTTGAGTCCGATTGGACCCAAAATCGCCCCCGTTCATCCCGYACCCAAACCAACTATCCACGGCTTGACCTGCGATCTAGACAGGTTAAGCTATGGACAGTCGTGCCACCAAATTCGCCCGTCAGGTACGCCAAAAGCTGTGAAGCTGTGCCACTCAAACACCATATTTATCCAGGCAATCTCGATCTCCGTGTGTCGATCAAAGTCGACAGTCGATAGAAGGGAGACGCGTAAGAATTGCTTTGGAGCGCTAGTAACGGAGCTTTACGATGCCGATACGGGAAGCTGCGTTACATATCTGCCACTACACCGCAGCAAAGAGTCATTACTTCCTTTCAGTGTTTCCTTATTCGAGGTCGGATTGCCTGGCTACCCCCGGAGAGCTGTGGGTATTACTGCTCTGTGGGAACAGGAGTCTCCAAGTAGCTTCGGATCAAGAGTGCCCGGATGGAGTGACCCTCGGAGCGCCGGCTGCTGCAATAGGACGGGAACAGTCCACACATCTACTCCCCGTCGCTCATCTTGGGGCTCAACCGCGCTCGTACCACCATCACCTGCAGACAAGAATTATCCGCACACCTTTCAAGCCCATATTTTGCTTTTGTAATGTTCTGAGAGGTGATTCAAACCGAACATATTTGTCCACGATGAAATCACAACTCACGGACAGCCCTCAGGCCATTAACTCTCATACAAGCAAAGTCAGACAACTGTGCATATCCTTTCCATAAGATATGACAAATGTACAGCCACTAGAAGCAGATCGCTGGCATTAAATACTATCTATTGTCCTCCAACAGATCGCTGTAAAGGCTTGGTACAACAGCATAATACAACCTGAAGAGGTGACGTAAGYCCAGGACGATGAAATATATAATTCCACCCAAAAACRGGTGCACCCCAGAATGCAGAAAGGGGTTGGTGTTGCAACCTAACAACCCCTGCGGTTCGAGAAGRCGAATGTTCAACTCCACCCCATACGTATTTCATTTCCCCGCTTCTTGTACGCTCTCTGAGCCTCTTTGCTCTGATATGCCCCCGAACTGGATGTTATCTAGCCTCATGMTCGTTTGAGGCACGGGTATCGGAGACGGTGCGTTATCGGTGGTTTGGGATGATGTTTCCAGTGCGTTAGACGAGTCGGGTATTTTACGCTGCCGCTGTTGAGATAAATCGACAACAAAGTCAGTTAGTGCTTCGTATAAGTGCTGGGATCATACTGATAAAACATACCATGAACTTCCTTTTCACAAAGTTGACGATTGCCGCTTCACGGAGACTGGGATACACACCGACTACTGAGCCACCACTAGGGGTCTCCCAACAGAGCGCTTTGTTCTTCCCCATCCCCAGTACATATGGCTGACTCCATTTTGCATTCTGCGGCGCTTGAAATTGACCGCAACGAAAGAGATAGAAATGGTGGTACGGGCGAATAATCTTCGTGCGGTACTCCTGGGGAATCTATGTGGTGCATTGRTATGGGGATAATACTTTAATGGCACAGCTTACCTTCCATTGCAATGTATTTGCGCTCAGCTCCCCTGAGAGGAAGCCAACAGTCCAATACAACACGGGGATTTTCCCGTAATCAAATGTACTCAAACCGACAAGGGTCTGAACATCCAGAGGTATTGATTGGCAAAGCGCAAAAAAYACCGCAAGCAAATCATCATATGCATGCCGTGTATTATACCCGGGCCAAGTCAGTGGCATATCAATACAGTCTCCTATTTGTTATAAATGAAGTTTTTCGCACCAAGRTGGGACAAGCTCCTCACCGGACTTGCTAGTAGCATGTACCCTAGTCAGTTTGTYAAGCAATTCCCTGCGCAAGGCCACTGCACAATCCGATCTAATACACAGGTCACCGGACCTCGAGGGGTCCCACAAGAATTGCATAAACGATGCATGGTAAAAATTRATTCGCTCATTGGTCAGTTTCAGGACGGAGTGGAGACCGCGACAAGCRTTCCGGRATTGGGRCTGGGRGRGGCTTRATRGRTTGGCGRTATAAACCACGTCAGTTTCAATGGAGGAAAATGTCGTGGCCAACAAGATTTTCTTGGTGGTCGGACGTATCGTTGGTAGGACACGTTGCATGATCAGAGTATAGAAAATGTCTAACTCCGATAACGGGTGCTTTGYGTTRTCCGAGGATCGACGGCGTGAGGCAARGACAAAGCGTAGCTGGTCCTCAGGGCCAGACGAGTCAGGTTCGCGGATAAAACGAACAACCGCAGCTGCATATATAAACAGTCCCGCCGAGCGATCAACCAGCGTCCCGATGTCTCGTTCGGAAGGCCACGAATTTGGCAAGCTATGCTCCCGCCCTATGTTCCTCAGCTCATCCGTCAGGTATTTCGCAATTTCGTTGTCTATCTGCCGGGATACGGGAATTTCCATATGGTAGGACAATTTGGAAAYCGATGACGAAGTGAATGTAGCAGCGATGTGCACCTCGGGGCGACTCAAGAATATCCAGCGAAGCGGTGTTGTGTKATCCCGCACAGAGTTTGCGACAATGTTGACAATATTCAATTGAGCCACCACCCCAGCACATTCGTCCAAACCATCGACAATAATAGCCAACTCGCCGACACCTTCCCCACGAGCCGTTAGCTCGCTAAGTGGGGCAACGATGAGGTCTTGGAATTGATGTTTTGGCGATTTCCCGGCGAGAGCTGGGTCCCGACGCGTTTTATGGTCCACAATATCACCATATGCATCGATTTTGGTTGCAAGCTGGTATGAAATGGAAGTGAAGAAACGATTCGAGTCTTGCCGATGATTGAATTCAGAGAAAAAGAATGCAGCGCCGAGCTTGTCGCCCAGAGCCTCAGCACAGCTTTGTGCCACTGCCGACTTCCCGACTCCAGCAGGGCCGCTGACCCAGAGRATATCATGACTGGTGCATTTGTCCTCACYGGYGACCCAGTTAGTGATTTTGTCAACGTAATCACAGCGAGTTCCAGGATGGCATTTCGGTGGGGGGTCGCGAGCAGATGAATCGTGGAAGGCGTCGGGAATGGAAGCATCAAGGAGTGCCTTAAGCCCTGTTATTGACTAAAAGTCAGCAGGTACATCTCTCTATGCCCGGAGACTTACGTCCGCCTTCGAGTGCAATCCGATAAGTGTTGATAGTCCCAGAATTAAATGTTGGGGAGAATGTTTGGTAGATATCGGTGAATTGGGAATTRGTGATTAAGAAATCGTGTGCGTGCTGAAAGCTGCCGGGCGACATTGTAGTGGCGGAGAAGTAAGGGTAGCGGACAAAATGCTGTTAACGRCCTATGCTTAGCTTACCTGATGGGCATTGCTGTGTGGGAGGCATCTTCATCAATCAACTCCTTAAGCTTCAACTGGCGGATCAATCCTCTCAGATWTTCAGGGACTAGGATCGACTTGGCCTAACTGGTTACCTAGCATCATTGTCCTGAGTGAAAAGGCTCGATTTCGGCGGCAAGGGGTTGTGTCGTTTACCAGTGGTCCGTCGTCAGAAATGCAACGTAATTAGTCGAGTGAACAATCTGGACGAGGCACAGGCTGTGCCAGGTGGCTGTACTCGAACTTTCAAGATGGTGCAGTGTCACCACCGAGCTTAGCTGCCACCTYGGTCAGGACGTCAGTGGCACCCGGGCTCGCGGACGCACCTCCGGTGCATCGYTTCCTATGGATATTGTACATTATACATTTTGGCGAACGTGCTATACTGCTTTTAGCTGATTCCTMCTTTTGTTAAAATAAGTGGAAAAATAATAGTTGTGGGYTTGTCCGAGGCTTTGGCCGTCGCGCCTCACCAACGATACACATTATGATGGTAACGTTAACCATGAAATTCAGGTGCTAACAATGTAGATGAGGCGACGGTAAAGGTTCTCAAAGCTTCTCGGATGTCATGTGTCCTCATAAACAAGCAAAATTTATCCCAAAATTGATTTGCAAGCCAAGGCTGGCTGTTATGGTAAGAAAGGCTCAGAAATAATAGGTAACAAAGAGGAAGAGGCACTTAATGYCGGAATCAAGAGCCCAAAAGTTAGCTCGAGGGTATTCAGCAATCTAGGAAGGACTCCAGCCAAATTTAAGCTAAGGCTACTGAGCCAATGTTTTACCTTGTTGAGTTCTTGCGTCAGACCCATATACATGCTACAACTTCAGTTTTTTTAATAATTCTTCAAGATGRTTTTTATCTATAACTTAATGTTCATTTTTTCGGCCACTCTTAGTATCCATACGCTTTATCTTAATACATAATATTTAATGTACTGTGCATCGTGRCATCCCTCGGAGGTGCTTCATGCCTTCGAGGGAGCGCGTGAGAGTGCGGGGCCCGGGCGGGCTTCAGGAAGGGGAACGGTCAAATGGACACGCCCCCGACCACAGCACCCAGTGCTGTAGAGACGTCACCCCCATGTATAATATAACACGATATCAGGAGATCCCCTAAAGCGCTCGCCAAACCAGTATATATATATAGCTATATCTACCTCAACCCGGCCAAAACAAAAAAAGCTCAAGATGGAAAGGTTCCAAGGGTAAACAGTGTCTGCTTCTGTTTCCCTTTCCCCTTCTTCCCCTTSCCCTTATTCGGGTTCTCAGTGTCACCCGCCTCCACGGGTACATTCTCTGCCGGGCTCGAGGGTCCCAAAGCCGRGCCCCTATCCCCAGTCCCCTGCCAAACCGACACAGCCGGCCCACTATTCGACAGAATATTCTTGAGCGACACATTCCCGCTCATCTTGGGTTTATCCCGAGGAGTAGAAGAGGGGAGCTCTGGGAAAAGCTCCCTGTCAAGCTTAGGCGGCCGAGATTGCTTAACTTGGGGAGGTTTCGCAGCTGGCACGCTTCTAGGTTCTACCGCACCTGTCGCCGCCCGCGCACCTGCATTTGCACTTGCCGACCAGGGCGTAGTCCTGATGGGTTGACGGAAGGCAGGGGTAGGTGCAGGACTCGACCCAGGAAGGGGAGGGAATCGCTCAACTCGAGCTTGCGGGATGGGCCGGATAGACGAAGAAGATGCCGCTGCGGCTACACGATCCCAAACYTGTCTGGATGGTCGAGATGAACGAGAGCTAGTAGAGCTCTTTGCATTCAGGACTCTTCCAGAGGTGATGCCCGCATATTCACCCCCGATCGCCTGGGGGACGAGATCAGGGAACTGACGTCGTTGCTGTATATCGGAGTCAGCAGCTGCTCGAGCATGAGGTGGAACAATGAAACGACGAACCTCAATAGTGAAGCCCCTCCATGATGCCAGCAAATCTTGCTTCTTTTCCTCTTCATCAAGTAAATCAACAAGGCCATTCACGATACTTGCTGTATGCTCCAAATTGTTATCCAAAATATTGAAGATGGTCAGGATAAGATCACGGGCGCTAGATTCAGAAACACGATAGCCACGGACAGCCGCCTTAAGGGCAGGTACTGCAGTGGTCGGGTTCGGAGCGAGCGACTGAAGACGAGAGATCAATACCATGTGTCGCCTACGAATAAATGCTGTCAGATATATTAGCCAGAGATAACGAGAACTCCATGCTCACTCTGCAACACTAGGATCGGTATCCGGTATGAGGGGAGAACTGGAACCACTAGGCGAAGGGCGAATAGGGGGCGTAGCTGCCCCATCCGAACCAGTCAAGTTTGATCCAAAGGCTGCACGGCGACTACCCGAGGGACCTTGGGGCCTGGCAGCACTACTTGGAGCGGCCTGCGCTCGAGGTGGTTGTGAAACCACGGGCGGAGGCTCCCTATCACGTTCCCTGGTTCCTCCACCACGTCTTCCCTGCCTCGACCCGAGCTCTTCGAATTGAAAGTCTGCTTGCACCTTCCGGGCATCTTTTTTGTCCTTTGAGCTCATACTTGCCCCGTGTTCTTCCACCATGTGTGCTTGGAGGTCCAGAGTGGTATTGAAGACGACAAACTTCCGTTCCCGACATTCTGGTTGAGTGCAGGGATGATGTACGGTATTGAARTGTCTCTCCTAATGACCGKATTTAACCACTGTCCGTGATCAACCACGGGACTACTCACAAGACTATCATAATTTTGGAAACTAAGTTTTACATTAACATCACGCTATCRGATAATAGTCAAGAGATGAACTTACTATTGGTATTGGACCTCRTTTCGCTTGCAAATAAAACACTCTTCRTGCTTCTCCCTCATATGGCTATAATGYCCATCCACCTCAAAGAAGCACTCCCTACAAAACTCGCACATGGGGTGAACACCACCCTCAACCTTATCCGCCGGAATCTGCTTAGCATATCGATGATGCATCGACGGCAGATGCACCGGGAGAACATTCGGCGGGTACAGCGCAAGCTCATGCGCAAAAACCTTTTTATTCCGGATACAAAGATCACTGTTGTGTGTGTGGTGTGTGTGTGGTGTGTGTGTGTGTGCGAGTGTGTGGGAGGGCAATTAAGCAAATTTCTTTTCGGCCCACAACGGGCGAGAATGTAAAATACATACCACATCAAACGTCCATGAACAGCCCTTGTATGCAACTTCAAATCTCCCCATCCATTCCCGATATAGTCGCAGTTCGCATCTGGACAATTAAACTTGAGCAGAATCAATGTCTCTTCCATCATCTCCCGGGTCTCAAAGCAGATAGCCAGCTTCACATCTTTGTACGGCACATCATCCGGCTTATACCCAGAAAACTCGGTTTCCGGCGAGGCGGTGAATATCACAGAAGATTGTGGTTCCTAATATAGGGTCGTAAATTATCGAGTAAATAAAATCCCAAACGGGGGGTAACAAGAAAAAAAAAAGGCCATACCTTGCAAAACGTACAATCCGTCTTCTTATACAACGCCCTCAACCTGAGCGCACAAACATGACAAGTCCGATGGTTACACTCCGGCACAGACCAATACTTGACCGGCTCAGCGCAAATCCAACACACATCATCTCCCTCCGTCTCCACTTCATTCTCAGCAGCAGCAGCAGCCGCCGGTTCAGTAGCAACTCCTCCCTCCTTGCCCTCCGCATTTCCTTGTCCAGCGCCAGTTCCTTCGTCCTCTTCGTTCTTCACATTTGCAGCATCCTCGCTGGCATTTTGATCATTAGGGCCTATCGCTTCCGCTGCCGCCGGTAGACCACCTGGGTTTCTGGCTCCCCTTCCCCGCCTGTTCCCTCCCCTCCCTCGCTGTCCTCCTCGCCTCGCATTTGCGCTTCCAGAAACTCGAGCAGATGGTTGTGCAGATACCTGAGTCGACATGGGGGTGTAAGGGCTTTCTCTAAATCTTTGTGTGTTCGGAGGTTAAGGGCCTGTGCTCCTGTCCATTAAGTGTCTATCAGGTTATCGGTCACCTGACTCTAATCTCACAATCGGCTCCGCTCTTACCGCATTACACGTCCTGACTTAGAATTTATCACATCAAACGGTGATGTATAATGACTATCTCAGGGTAAGAATCAGAATAAGCCCAACCTACACAAGGTTCAGGGGTGAGGGGGGGGGGAGGAGTAGTAAAAAAACTGAGCTAAAGCGACACAGCAACACAACAAAACCAACAACAAACCTAACAGAAAAAAAAAACCTCATCTAAGAACCTCACCGTATCCGCTTGTAAAACAACAGATACGCATTCCTCGCCTCATCCCTCTCCCATGCATTAAACACATCGTCCGGCTGCACATCAGACACGAGCTCGTCATCAATTCTCACCCACCCTTCCTTCAATTTTGCTCCTGGGAATCGGTTGTGGTGCAAAACGTCAAGGGTATAATGGCCCCCCGATGCAGAGTGACCATGGTGATACAACGCTAGAAGCCAAGCACATCAGAACCGTACGTCATTGGTTGAAGCATTACAATCAACTCACCACCAAAGAGTCTGTATTTTATTGGTTGTGTTCGCTTAGCTGTCGGTGCCATCATATCTACAAAAAAAAAAGAAAAAAACACCATAAGTATTCAAGCCACCCACAAAAGAATGTCGGCTTTCATACCTGCACCAATCTCTAACTCGGGCCCAAACTGCACTTGCTTCATCACCTTCACAACCCCACCAACAGCCGTATCATAACAGAATCGCTTCATATGAAGCACCAAAACAGGCGGCAACGAGTCGATAACCACCTTCTGGCTGGCATCAATCGTAATACCAGCTCTGGAGGGATGTGTAACTTGAACAGGCTGAGGGTGCGCAATATGCAATAACGCTTCTTGAATGTTATGAATCGTTTCGCGCTGCGCAGAAAAAAAAAACCCTCCTTTGAGCATGATACCAAAATACCATAACCGGCAATACACACCTGAATATCCAATCTAAGAGACCTCCAATCTTCCACCAGAACTGAATCCTTTTGTCCAGGCGCTTTCAGTGTCGATTTAAACTTGCCACCGAAGATCCTCGTAATCGGGGACTCGACAGCCTTAATCTATATGCATCTCTCAGCAAAAATCCCAGAGCCAACGAAAAAGGGTAAGCACTCACAGTTCGAGTAACAACCATTCTATTCCTCTTCCCAACCTCCAACCACCCATCCTCCTCAGGCGGCTCAGCCTCCTCCCTTTCCTCGACCTGCTTCGCAGCAGCAGTAGCCGATTTAGATGGTGGAGCCAACGAGTGTTGCATATACAACAACTCCTCCTCTAATGTATCAAGGTAAAATCCGAGGAACTCTTCAGCATCTTCCTGCTGCCCACCCTATATATCAAAGAAACCATCAACACAATTCTCGCATAGAACAATTTTAAAGGTAAACCCACCCGCATACTCTCAAACCTCTTCTTCTCCTTCATAGCCTCATACACATACGTCGGCAAAAACGACTCAGGCCACTCATCCTCCTCCTCAGACACAGTCTCTCTCTCCTTCCCCTTCCCAACCTTCCTCTCCAACCCTTCATTCTTCTTCGCCTCCTCCACAAATTCCTTCAAAAACTCAACAGTCGCATCCACAAACGGCGTGTTACTCTTCTCCGCCTTGACTTCACTCTTCTTCTTCCCCTCCYTACTCAACAACTTCCCAAGCTCCGTAAAGAACTTTTGAAACGGCTGACAATACACCAACACCTGCAACACCGCATTCGCAAAACACATATTGCCRGARTTAATCAACCCCCTCGTTCTCAGTTTCGGTGGTGGTCCACTAGAAGCAATCGAAGGCCCAGTGGTAAGCAAGTTCAAAAGTTCAGCCTTCTTGGAGGGAATAACCGGGATCGGTGGAGCCGACGGCATAGTAGCAGCAGGAATAGAGATACCAACAACAGAAGAAGTGGGAAGAGAGCTACGRGAGGAGGAAGAAGACGTGAAAAGAGAGGCCCATGATTTTGGCGCCGGTTTAGGCYCAGGGGCCTCAAGGGCCTTGGAGGTCGAGGCAACAGGCGTTGSRGAAGTCAATRTATCAGGTTTTACTTCAGGAACCTTTTCCTCAACAGGAGGCGCCGCAGTGGTGTCTTTAGCCGGGGTACACATCACGGACATTGAAGTATTGGTCGARATGGGTGAACCGGGGAGTGTGGGGGCGTCTGTAGTCTCCGTTACAGAACACGAAGATATCGTCGAGTTGATCTGCGAAGACTCAGGTGCAGATGGCCCTACGATATCATTTTCCAGTGCTGGGGATTCGGATGAAATCTCAGCAGTTTTCTCAGAATTGGCGCTTGCAGCATCTTCCGTCGTATCCTCTGGCAAAGATACAGGGACAGGTTTTGGCGAAGCCACTGGCGTCCTTATATCTAACGCTTGTTGGACGATCTCCGAYGGTGGCCGGGCATGCGGCGAAATGATAATGCCGGGTGCTCTCGAAGGATCACCAGGACGCCGTGACCAGATAGCAAATGACGGAATAGGATTAGGCAATGATGTTTTTTGAGATTTTGTGCTCGAAACTGATTGGGCAGGCGAAGATGGAACATTCGAGTCGAGGGTAGAACCATTTGAGATGCTTCCCATAGTGGTGTAAGTGCTCGGAGGTGCCTGTACGGGTGATGGGGAGGGTGCTTTCGAGGGCTCAGGCGTCTCAGGGATTTGGGCTACTGAGGAAACAGGTTGTTCAGCGATTGTTCTAGTAGCTTCTTCCTGAAGAATCTGGGTCTCCGGAGTTTCTACAGACTGCTCTGGCTGCGCAGAAGCGGGTTCCTGTGCAGGCAGGGGAGCAGGTTCAGCCGCGGTCTCAACAGACGGCTCGGAAGCCACCGCGACGGGAGGGTGGAGGTGAGGCGGAGGAGCAGGCGGGGGCTCGAAATAAGCCGGTGATATACCCCGCGGCGGGGGCATAGACAATTGTTTTGGAAGGGGAGACAGTGGCTGTTGTGCCTGCCACGAAGGTGAGTAAGGCCCTGCGGATGTAGGGGAAGGATAAGGATAGGGTGGGGTGTATGGATGCGGAAACTTGGCCGGGTGTTGGGCGTGAGGGTGCTGGGGGTGGGGGTGGTGAAGGGCGAGAGGATGAGGRTAGGTTTGGTGTTGGGACGGATGGAAGTTTTGGTGATACATGTGTGGATGACCGTGTCCATTTCGGCTAGCGTAMGAGCCGCCCCGTCCATTCATCCGCCCAGAGGTGGGTTGATGGTGAAGGGATGAATGGTGAGAATTCATGTGAGGGGGAGGAGGATGTGAAGGATAGATGAATTGATACGAGTTAGGCGAATGCCCGGGCCCGGGGCTATGATTCCCGTAGACATGATGAGAAGGGGGGGACTGCTGGTAATAGGAAGGACCCTGGTGGGGATAGCCTGAGTGGGGGCTCGTCATGTTCCGGAGGAAGGGCAAAGGAAGTCGGGATGTTTTTCAGGAGACAAGCGAACAACGTGGATGGGCTGTTAACTATTAGGAGGACTGTAAAGGCAATGCTGGCTGTTRAAGAAAGAAGGTTGGAGGATGGAGAGCGAGAAGACGGACCTTGCAGGCGAGAGAGAGGGCGGTACTGTGGATGTCGCGGACAACAAGAGGATAGTAGTGGGCAATGTCCTGCTGTGCCAAGTGCGCGTGTGTGCTGCAGCAAGTGTCGCTCGACGTCCAAAGGGGAAGACAAACAATTTTGAGCACCAGACACTCGATGTGGTGAGCCACAACAACACCAAACAAAAGCCATCATTGATCCCTCTCGGCCACGCTGCCAAGGGGTTGCTCCATTACACAACTATATACTTGAACCCTGGTGTCTTTGACCAACTGCACTTCGGTTCTGCAGCGCAGACCCCTTGAGCATCAGAATCTCCAGCTCTCATACTGAAATACCGCATACTATAAGTAAACACAAGAGTTTAAATGTTTACCCTGGGCACGGGTTAAAAATAGTCTCAACTCTAGAGAACAGACGAGAAGGTTTTGCGAGTTCCCATCACCAGATATATGGGTTTCCATCACACCCGCCATAGTGCTCGCGGGCTCAAGAGTACTTCACCACCTAAAGAACTCCCTGGAAATTACTGGCGGCTGTGGACATGACTTGCGGAATGATCCTGCAGCAGTCACAGTCGGCTATGCACCTGGCAATTGTTCTCCACATATATATTTTGATCAGCTTGTATTAGAAAAKATCAGTGGAATCACAAGTTGCTACTRAGCCGCAGGYGAGAGACCAGCTCATGAGTGTGCCGATAGATGCCTGCAGATCTCAGTCCGCAAGCTCACAAATAGGAGCCAGARATGCTACAAGCGTCGTCTCTACATTTTGTGTCACAGGATCAGGCAGCATCAGATCCAGTGTTGCAGCGCAGATTCTGCCAAAACTCCCAAGACCGCTAGTATATTGCTCYGTCGGCCCATTGGAGCTAAACGAATGCGACCGGGGTGAGCCTCATCGATAYAGGGTTTATTAACTGGYCCCGGGAGTGGAAATAGAATCAAAACTGGGGATGATGCCTGCTTGATCCGATGCGGTGCTGATCTCAAAGTGGGCCGCTCTGCGGACATCTTCTCATCGGTTAAGGAGGTATGTGGTCCTGAGGCTGCTGCCTGACTTCCCAATTATAGTTGGTGTAATAAAAAGGCTATTMTTCGGGAGGTCAAGGCAGAATAGCTTCATGCCGCTGCTGTATACCCCATGTGCGGTATTGGCTTATAGCTACTACGGCTGTTTAGACCGAAACGTGGTACATCGATGTGATATTGATGGAGTGACGGGGTCTAGATATCGTTCTATAGCGGGATCTTGTGAAGCCGTCCAAAACAGGCGTTGGCTTTGTAGGATGTCTTAATGCTGCGGTAGATAACATTGCACATCGGCGTTGTGTGTACAAGTACAGTGGCAGGCAGGCATACGACGGCAAGTCGGCGACAAGGGCAATCAGTTTGTCTGACTTACRGCAGAGTGATGGACGCCGTTGAAATTCTTAATTACATTCGGAACTTGAAGGGGAATCTTCAATGTTGTTGTTTTGCTTTTGTTAGAGCAATGAATCAGTGCCTACACTGGCTGGATATAGAAGGGACAAAAGGAAAGAAAAGGGAAAAAGACAATGAAGCAGCACAGTGGAATGCAAAATTAGATGCCATGACGTGACAAGGCAAGGCGGCTTGCGAGGACGTGGAAAATAAACAGAGGCAAACTGGCGACACTATGTATGTATTGGTTCCCATTGACGACCGCAGGAAAAAGCATCGCTGGGATTGGCATATCACAATTTGATGCCCCATTCCCTCTGTCTTTCCCTGGACCCTCCTTTCTTTCCATCTTCACCGTCGGTTTGTTGTAGCTCGTCGCAGGCTCGTCTGGTCGCCTCCCCGACTCTCCTCAGCCTCAGGCTTCGTCTTTGAATGTACGCTTTCTCTCACTATTCAGTTTCACGACCCCCCCTTTTTTAACGTCCAACCTTTCAGGTCTTCTTCCAGGGTGCAGGCGCCGCCCGTCAATCTCAAGGAACGTATTGCAGCCTTGCAACAGCGCAATGCCTCCTCTTCTCAACGCCTCGGCTCCCCCACTCCCACCCCTGCTGCATCATCCGCCTCATCCGCCTCATCCGCCAGCGCTCTTCGCGAAAAAATAGCGCGCTTTGAAAAAAAGGGCGGCGTTCCAGTACCACGTGGTAGTTTTGGCCTCGGTGCCCCTCCACCCAGCGATGGTCATCCTAGAAGGCAGGGCGAGCTTTACGGGAACAGAATTCCACAACCTGTTCGAGTGGTCAGTGGTGGGAATATTCCTCCGGGGACAACTCGCTCCAGCTCCCCCTTGGGTCACGGGGCGCCGTCCCCAGGAGATAAACGACGCTCGTTTTCTTTGTCGAATATCGCGGATTATTCTGACGGCCAAGACTATACCCCACTTACTTCCCCCTCGTCGTCATCACCTCCCTCGTCCCCCTACTCCCCTTCTATTGATACCAGTGTGTCGGATATCATACCCGGGAATGTGACTACACTTCCCCCGTCGTCTTTCGCAACAGCACTCGAATTCGCTAAATCAGTGGAGAAAGCTGCCATTCTTGACAATGCCCATATTGGTTCACCTCATAGACCAGAAACACCGGATGAAGTTTCTACCTTGGCCTCGGCCATGCCTCCCACAATCGTCATTTCAGCAGAAGAGGGTACCGTGGGACACGAGAGCATCGGGGCTATTGAACTCCCATCTGTAGAGGAGGAAGCGGAGGAACTTTTAGACGAGGTCACWTTCCCCCCTCAACCCGAGGTCTCCCAGCTTTCGGAGGAGGATCAGTCTGCTACTGTCCACCCGGGTGCCGTCGTCGACTTGGAGAATGATACAACAAATTCGACTTCGGACGATCATGATGCTAGCGAACGATTGATCGACTCCTATGCGCATCTTGTGGATGATAGTCATAGAGCTAGCGATGATATTCAGGACCCCTTTAGCACTCGGGCTCAAGAGACCACACCTGCTTCCGAGACGCAAGCCGAGGCTATTGACTCTTCTCCCACCCCATTTGTTTCTCTCCCGCATTCCCTTGTCCTTCCCGACCTAGGAAGCCCATCTAGTGACGACAAGAGTGATGCTACCTCATTCACTGTCGCTATCGCTTCGCCCTCAGGGTCACTTACTCAACCGTTGCTATTGCACCCGTTACAAGAGCCAGAGTTCGAGAGCACTCCCTCACTAGGTTTGTCACCTGATCGTACTGCTCTATCACTCGATGGAGCTATTCCCTCCCTGGACCCACCTTCATCAACCGCCCCCCTAATATCTTCGCTTCTGGAAACCAATCCTGGTTGCAATGTGAGTACCGCCAGGGTAGACGAGTCCGAGGAAGAAGAAGTGGTTGAAGTAGTGATCACCCGACCACCATCACCACGCACTCCACAAGCATCCCAGTTGCATCTTCCTCCCGAAATATCCGTTGAGCCCCCAGCTCCAGCCCAGATCACTACTTCCGAATCAGATCTCGACGTGGATTGCAGCTTCGAATCTGTTCGTCCTACGAGTATGATTGAGCTTGGTCCTAGCCAYGTCCAAGTTGCCCGCCGTGTCACTCCCCCCACTAGTCGTGGTGTTCCTATGTTCCTCGCCTCTACCACCCCATCACTGCCACGGAAATCCGATCTCGTGTACTACCCTCCGACGCCACCTGATGATAAGCAAGATTTTGATGTAGAAGAAGAGGAGGAGCAGGAAGTTGGTTCTGTCACGATTCTTCATCAAAGATCTTTTTCCACTAGTGAAGCGTTGAATTCCCGCCAGCCGTCGTTCAGGGCTGTGGTGCATAATCGGATAAGAGAGGTAGCGCCTGTTATCAACCATGGCCCTCTCATTCCTGAAACCCCGCAAATCAAGCGGGTGGGTTTGACTAGGGGAAGAAATCAACCTCCGCCGAGTCCGGCTTCCAATGACCTTAATATCTTGCTACACGATATCGTTCTGCTACAGCAGACGTTGGAGCAGGGCACGTTGCCGACCGAGGCACCGACAGTCGTCACTGATGAGGATGAGGATGACCGGGAATCTATAGTCCGGCAGGAAGATGGAGTAGAGATCCGGCGGTTGTCGAGGGAGGAAGCAGAGGAGAACAGGAAGACACTTGAGAAGCTGCAGGCGAAGAGGGAGGAACACGCGAAGAGTAAGCTGAGGAGTACTTTCAGGACTACTTTAGCAAGGGCAAAGTTGCCAACCTCGTCGACGACCTCGCTTTATCTGGATGCCACAAGCTCCACATCGACTTTGGCTGATGCGTCTCAATCCCAGCAACAGAATTATGCCAAGCGGTTCAGGTCGCCTTCTGTGCCTCACTTGTTGGACTCGGTCAGAGAGGATGCTTCGGCTGGGCTGAGGCCAAATACGCCAGAGAACGAGATTGGGCAGGGTATTCCTCCGGCGGCTGTCCCCAAGTCTCCGCGATCTCGGTTCCCAAGCTTCCGCCGCCTAGGTAGTGGGTCCAAGTCGTCAAAGGACGGTCACGCGAATGGGCACACGAGACATAGCGCTTCAACRTCTTCTGAGATTTCATCAGAAGATTCTGCGCCTGTGGCTGTTACTCCCCCGGATGATGCTTTAGAATTTGGTGAGATTGTTGATGAGCATGGGAGGCACGGCAATATAGGTTTGGCATGGCCGTCTTTGTCTCCGTCGAAGAAGGGAACGGGGGGCATTTCGAGAGCGGCTACATTTGCTGGAAAGATGTGGCAGCGTGCTCGGACGCGGTCGGGTGCTTTGAGTGTTCCGCCAGGTGAGTTGTTCCTGTTGACACCCTTCTCAGTGGTATTGACTGAGGGCGTCTGGTAGAGCGAATAACCAACGAGCCTCCCCCCGCCCTGCCACCTCTTCCTCAAATCACACCGCCCTCGCCTGAACTAGACGGTGTAATCCTCAAGCCTCCAACCCGGACCACCTCACTGAAGTCGCTCCGGGCCCTGAGCCAGAGCCAAAGTCAATCCCAACCACCATCCCCACCACCACCACCCCTTCCGCCCAAGCATGAGGATGCGTCCGTGCCCTCTGAGCGTAGTCGGTCCGCGACACCACAACCCATGACGCGGTCAAGCAGTCTTGCACCCGAATCCCCCTCTCGTGGAGATGGTCGCATGCGCCCGACATCGTGGGTTTCGGTGTCTTCGGCGGACTCGACCCTCCCTTCTATACTTGATCAGGAGCTCTTTGACGCATTTCCATCAGTGCCGCAGGGGCATCCATTGGCGCTATCGCATCCGCTGCCGCCGTTACCTTTGCTTCCGTCACCACAGAGGGGATTGCCGGGGATCGGGCCGTCGTCATTTGATGCTGCGTTTCTCTCTTCGGCTGCGCACTTGACGGTGGATCGAGGGGCGCGGCTACCGCCAGTCTTCGAGTCGAAATCGGCGACGGGGCTGAGGTTTGATGCGTTGTCTCTGACACCGGCTGTTAGTCCTTATTATCCACCGGGTGCTGTGGGTTCGACTGGGAATAGTACGCGGCATGGTGCATGATCTTGTGTTGCCCTCGAGATGGTTATTAGTGCTCGAGGGTGTGTTTTCTGGTTTCTTTGTTTCAATACCCCCCCTCCCTCCCCCTCCCCCTCATTTCGCTTTTCAGGCATCATCATACATGCATTATCAGTTTGTCGTCTTTTTTGTTTTTGCTATCATCTCCTTCTTTCCTTTGATAACATCCATTCGCTGGTTAGCTTTCGTTTTTCAAATAAAATTTTGGCGATTAGTGCGTCTTTTTTCTCTACATACGTTACATAGTGCTATTTGTTGGTTCAAAACTCCAATGCAACTCATCGTTATCATTGAATACTTGATGTGGGCTTCTCAGGTTGTCGCGAGCAGCGCCTTGTCCGCGTTTCTGTTCAGAGTCGTTGCGGAAGTCATAATAAATATATATGTATATTTCTTGCAACTATGGCTGGTAGTCCCAGAGCCGAGCGCTTGAAATTGTTTGGCGTCTGTTTGCCCAAACAGGATGTCCCCACAAACCATCTTAATCCCAGTCACTGTTAATCCTCCATGACATTGTCAAGAACGTGCTCCTGAAGATCCGTCCAGAAGTTCCATGTCATAGCAGCAACCTCTAAATGTGATTTTTTTCCCTGTATAAAACATAACGACCATGTCAACATCACGAGCGGAATCTCAACATTCACACTTTGGTCGTCGGCGTTCGAACACTGCACAATCCATTTTAAGGCCTCTACCACCCGCGGCTCCCCCTCTCAAAGCTGGAGACTCGAAAGTGCTCAACCTGTGGGTTCATGAATCCAAGGATTCACCCACCGTGTTGTTCAACCAGTCATTGTGGCCTGGCGTCGCCGATGGAGATTTGCTGAGGATTATGAGGAGTGGGCAGGAGGGAAGTTTGGAGGCCTCCATTTTGTTTATTGTTCCGAAAGAGGATTATTGTGCGAAGCCGCAGTTGCAGGTGAGTTACCTTGTGCAATGATGAGTGGAGGTGGAGTTACTGAACTAATTGCCCTTAGATTTCTATTCCCAAACCTATTGCAGATGTTTTCAACTTGAAAAATAATGGGGAGGTGGTTGTGACCAAGGTCGGCGCTCTGCTGTTTGACGCGCACTCGTTAATTCTCCAAAACAGGTGGACAAGAAACCATGTTCTGCGGACTATGTTGAACTCGTGTTTCAAGATCAGTATCTGGGTCGTAACGATATGTGGAGGCTTGGAGAGCACCTGGTCGACCAGTGTGTGTATACGGACCAAGAGATATCTTTTGTGGGGACGATTGCAGCTAAGATACAGAACATCTATATCAAGGGGAAGAAGGTCTGCTGTGTCTCACATCCGACCCCTTGTATGAATTCTGAATCTTTATCATTGGCGGTTCGCCCTAGGTGCCTTCAGCGGTCGTTACCGCCGCAACCAGGACTGTCTATAGGTCTCTTTCAGCCAAAGTGACAATCTTCATTCAAGTTTGCCATGAGCTCTGGGAGTTTGCCGGAGATGGCGAGCGTTTCACGGAAAAGATAGTCCACTCCTTCCTCCCYGCCCTTTTCGCCAARTGGCGCGAGGCAGGCACGAGYCATGTCGTGACCATTGTCCTRATATCTCGCGTCTTCTACGAGGAATCTGAGATGCAAGGGCCKATTCGGGAGGGCGCGCGTCAGGATGAGAGAGGAAACTGGTACAAGGATTTCTACAAAGTTATCACAGATCACGAAGTTATCCACGAATGGAAGCCAACGCTCGTCAGCCTCAAAAACTCGTTCTGGGACTTCCAGCGTGAAATCCTTCTAACACACCATTATCGCGCGGCTCAGGATGTGGTTGAAGATTCAGATCCCCCGGTTCGCCTCGTCGGTAGACTATCATATGCGCATGATGGTCCGATTCTCGAGTCTCTCAATCTTGGTCTCAACCCCGCAGACACCCATTTTATTGACCGCTCTCTCTCCTTGACTGGTGTAACGACTTTTCTCATCAGCCCGGGGACGGGATATTTCCGCGTCAACAAGAAACTATTACGGCTGACAACAACCCGTATGCTTGACCAGGGATTCGCGTTGGATCTGATCCTCCTAACGAAGCCCCCCTTGCACCAAAGCCCAATCTTCAGCTTCCAGGGAACGGAGCCAGAAGCCAAGACCGAGATTGAGGGCAAATCTGCGGACCCATTGGTTAGCGATCCTTTGTGGGGCGGTGATGATGGTAATGGTAATCACCCCGGCGCAGGGAGGCTGAAGACTTTTTGGTGGGAGCCGTTTTGGATTTCGACGACGTTYTGGGACAAGCAGATGGATTTGCCTCTCCGGGTGGACCGGTATGAAACGTAACCTGGAGTCAAGTGTTCTTCGTTCAATCTTTTTTTTTCTAGGTTTGTTGCTCGGGCCAAAATGCATGAGATCCAAATGCTTGGGTTACTTGAAGCTGATGTCCTGTCAAGTATTGAAGTTCCGTACCTACCAGACAAACTTGACGGATCGATGACCGCCACCATCAAAAACTTGGAGGAGTACAACGAACAATCATCACTCACCCAAGCTGAAGCAGACAAATTYGACATGGATATTTTTTCTCTACGGACCAACTATACCGCTCTCACTGCTAATCAATCCACTACYGCTACCTCGCATCGTCTGAACAACGACAGAAGGAATCGTGGCTCGGCCTCAGCTTCTGCCAAGATCGCYACCATCGAAGAGAGCCCAAGGCGTATCTTCAGGGAATTGCCTGACGAAACATCCTCAAACATTTCGGTTCCTGCAACCGCCAGTGGCCTTAGCACTTCACCTTCCCAGGCTTCAATTCGTTCTGTACGCTCAACTCTCTCGAAGCTATCCGCTATCCCTGCCGCTGTGCCGCAGTCGAAGCAGACCCTGACGTCCAAGCTAGCACCTGCCTGGCTGTTCAACCCTTTCCGTAGCGGACCGAGCGARCCTCAGACGACGCAGGTGTTTGCCTCTGCATCTCCTATTGCTGCGCCATCAGTGACGGTTTCGACTGCGGCCAACGTTCCCGTACCTGCAAAGACGACTRTGCCTGAAACATCTGCGCAGCCGGTGGCTATCAAGACGAATACAACCAACAAGACAGTTTTAGTCAGAACTTTTGAAGAAGAGACAGTAGTACCCCACCGTGCATCCTTTGCCCGAAGGTCTCCAATCAACACCCCTCCTCGCGATGAAATAATCGGATCAAGGCGTCGYAGCACTGCTAGCACACTTGCGCAGTCGTATATCTCTTCTTCTCCGCGTTCGTGGTCGAACCCATTACAGCCAGTAACCTCTGTCTCCCATGATCAAGAGTTTCTCGCTCGGCGATGGGAGCACCTCTTGCCTGGGTCTACGCATAAACATGACATAAAGTGGAAAGCACTTGTAACGCCAGCCTGTTTGCCTCTGACGATGGAATGTCTCCCCTCCAATGCTGAGCTGGAGTCTTGTTATGACAATTACTATTATGACTTCGTGGTGGACCCTAAGGATATGCGTTCGTTCCTCGTCAAACCTCCACAAGTGAGCGGAACAGTAGAGGATGTTCGCCGAGCGTGGGCACTCGCTGTCATGCGTGGTATGGCTGCCATGCGGATTGCRCAAGGATTCCAGTTCATTTTACGACCATCGGGCTCAAAAAGTCATCAGAAAATACAGGCTAGTGAAGAAAAAACGGGCTTGCAGAAGAACAAATCATTCCTTACGAACGACGATTATGTTCCCAAGGCCATAGGACCTTCCGACGTGCTTCGGTCCCCGCTGGATCCCGTGTATCTCAGTATGACAAACGAGATCCATCGGATCTCGTATACAGGCGATTCAATACAAGTGCGGAGATATGTGAGGAGGATTTTGCCTGCTAGGCAAACGGAATATGAATGCTTTATTTGGCCTAAACTTGGTAGTAAGTTATGATATCTTCCAACACCCACGAATGGCGCTAACATAATGTAATAGGTGAATATACCTCCCTGAAGACAACGTTCACCTCCTATGCACTCGAGAACTACGGTTGGAATAGACTGGACATGCTCGTCGCGGGTTACGAGCATAATTTTAATGAATCACTWCGCTACTGGCGAACACGATTCCTCGTAGTTCCGACGAAAGAGTCACCCTCCACCACCGCCGGACCCGGGTGCGAACGCCTCAATGACGAAGAAATCCGGATACTGGGYATTGAAAAACTCGCTGAGCAATTCACCAAGCTTCGATGGGAACACCCAGACGAGCCTATCGTATACCCCGCACCCCCTGTTCGTTTCCTCCCCACCACGCTCGATCCAGCTGCTTCTGTCCGTGATGAGTCTYTGATGGACCAGCTTGATCARATTCATGCTCAGGGTCCGCTGAGAAAGAACATGAAAAGTGAAAAGGARATTGCGGATATGCCTCTTGCAGCTATTGCCAAAGCTATGCGGGAGGAGGACGGGGTGCCGATCAAGCATTACCAGTGGCATCGCTCACATTATCCGGATTCCTTTATYGGATTTGATTTTGTYTCATGGTTGGCCAGGGAGTTTAGTGATGTGTCGTCAAGAGCGCAGGCGGCAGAATGGGGCGCTAAACTGCTTGAGCAAGGGCTATTCGAACACTGTAGGCGACAACACGGTTTTCTGGATGGGTGAGTGACTATTGCATACGTGGAGAGAGTGTGATGATTAACGTTGTCCTGAATGATAGCCATTATTACTATCGCCTGAGTGGCGAGTATTCCATCCCAATGACCCCAAAAGGGTGGTTTAGAAGATACACGAGTGAGGAAACAACACCAAAACGTCCCGGAAACCTCCCACGAAACAGGAGTGTGTCAAATCGTAAGCCCGCAAGGAAAAGGCTCATTCTTAGCCAAACAATGGTCACCGAGATTGATCCTAACAAGGTGAGTCTGCTGTCGAACTTGCTAGTTCCCCTTTTGACTCTGCAAGCAGAAAAGTGACCAAGCAGAGGCCGTAGTCCTTCATCATGATTTGATTCACAACCCTGGAACCTGCTTTCACTTTGAAGTGCAATGGATTGGGACTACAGCTCGGTGCATTGAAGATCAGCTACGTTCATGGAACCGGACAATAGAACGTTACGGTCTTAAACTTGTCGAAGCCTACGTCACRCAAATCAGCGATATCAGTTCCCGGAACCCCTTCCAATCATGTTTCCCCATCCGTCTAGCTGTACCTCCACCTCAAGTTCCGGATTTGGAGGCTCGCGTGCCGGAATACATGCAAACGTCCAGATACTTTGAATACGCGCTCCTCCGCAAGTTCGACTTTATTGTGGATGTAGAAGCAGCCGAACTGTACCCCGAGAACGTGGATGTGGTGTATTCCTATCGCCGTATCCCGTACACGCACTCTCAATTTGTCCATCGCTCTGGTGTGGCTTTCATACAAGTGGTCCGCGAGACCAAGGGCTTCTTGTTCTTCACTAACCGACTGATGGGTCCTGGGAGGCTGGGAAATACGGCGAAAAACAAAGATTATGGGCTTGGGAAGGCTGCAGATGAGATCAGGGTTCAGCTGCATAAMTTTTGCTCTGACGAGAAGGCCCTGAATGAGTTCTACGAAGAGCAATTAGCACTGTTGGGGAATGTATTGGAAGATCCGCCGCCTTTGAGTATCTAGATGTGGAAATTTTTATCTTCGGTGTTGATTTGTTTACATTGGAAAAGGAGGCGCTGACTGAAGGAATATGTTATCAGGTTTGTTCCCGCCCTTCCCGGTCTTCAACGCTATTATTAACCGTGTCGGTCTTCGGTTTGTCAATCAAACCCTTCATCTGGGGCAAACAAGGCAAAAACCACTCGCTAGTAAAACGCCATTGGGTGCTAGACCCTCCACCTTCTCACACCCAGCTCCAGGTGCATTCTCTTGGCGTAACAAATACCCGCCAGGTTGGTGAACTAGCGAGCTCGGGTGACGATGCGCTGCTTGCGCGATTGGGCTTGATTTTCACGCCTGCACTGCTATTCTTAGGCCGGCTCATATTGCCGAATCCCGTACAATGGACTTGGGTAATCCAGGGGGCTGTGTCGACAGGCACATCGGTGTTCTGCCCGACAGGTGAGCGTATATATATGAGCCATGGGAGGGCCGGATCCTTCGCTTCGAAAAAAAATAACACTAACGCGGGTCGCGAATCTGCTGCATAATGTTTGCCTCCCTCAACGATGATCGCTCCTCGTCTTTGAGCTCTCCGTCTCCCACAACGTCGACATTATCTACCTCATCGTCGAGATACGGCCCTTATCCGCCATGGATGATGGTTGGGGCCGGAACGGCTAYGAGGCCAGTTGCATGTAGTCTCTACAAAAGACAGAAAGCATGCGGTTCATTCATTCCTAACCAATCTGGTGCTGCTATGGTTCTACGGACGGYGATAAGAGGCAACTCACAAAACGACCRGCATTTCGACAGTGCTTCTCCCTCCGATGAACACAACAATGATCGAACAAACCGGATTGGATCATTGACGGTGCACACGGAAACACTCACCCCRCATTTCCCGTCATATCTTCCACCAAGGACGAAACCGAAGACGCAGGCATCAAATAGCCCAACGATTCGGCAGCGCAGAGACTCTCATGGAGCCCTGGYTTCCAACTTGGACATCTGCACTGGCTTTTCTGTGTTYACTGACCTCCATCCCATATTAGCAAAGCTAGAAAAGGAGTCCAAGTTGTGCACAGGAAGCATGCAGTGTTCGACGTGTGGCAAGGCGGGTGTGGATTTCCCGAGTTGTGTGAGGTGTAGTGAAACATGGTGTTCGAGGGAGTGTAGGTTGGCCAAGGGGAAGAGGCACTCGTGTCAAAGCAGAGTTGCCTGAGGAATGTGGTGGGTTTGCTGGTCATTCTTCATACTTCTGTATAGGTCCATACAAAATCCGCGAATATTCGTGGCCTTGGTTTCCTTGTAATATAGATAAATGATGTAACGTGTACAATTACCAAAGGAACCCACCTATGCATGATCTAGTCGTCAAATCCATCTTATATGCCGAGGTCAGAGAAGCTGCGGCGCGAACACAAGTAAACCATATGCGCTAACGTTTATTGCCCGCACTCTACATGGTAGATCTATGTATGGCGTAATTAGCTCCTAGGAAACGTCATGTGGACTGACGATCATATCCCGTCCATTAGGCCGCACCGAACGCCGGTTCAGATCTCGAGAAAGAGGTTTACGCATATCTTGTATCAACCATCAGCAAACAAAAAAAGCGTCTCTCATCCCCAATACCCATAAAAACAAAATAAAAAAGCCTCCACTCACCAAACGCATCCTCCTCATCCCGTCCCCCCTTCCCAACCCCCAAATTACCATAATACTCCCTCACCCGTCGATACACACTATAACCCATCCCTTCATACATCTCAATCGCCACCTTGTTCGCACACCTCACATAGAGGTCCACGAAAAATCCTTTATAGCCCTCATCCGACACGAGCTCGAGCAAATTCATCATCTTCCGGGCAAGCCCTAACCGGCGATATTCGGGTGCAACGGTAAGAGCGGTAACGTGGCCATGCCACTCCGTGTTCAATCCTTCCGCTTTTCCGAGGACTGGTGTGCGAGAGAGCTAGGTGTGTGCTGGCGTGGAGAAATGGGGGAGGTGAGAGGAGACTGACCGTAGCCCATCGTACGGCCGCTTGGCGCCTCTTGCACACAGCACAAGTCGGGCCAGCGGGATAGGTAGCTGAGGTAGAATCCAATTCCATACTAGAAATATGCGACGGTCAAAGAACTAATTGTCGCGTGGAGAAACGTGTTGGCTTACGGTTTCCGTCCAGATGTCCAAGTTGCTGCGACGGGTCATTGTGCTGATCTAGGCGAAGTTAGGAAGAATTACAGACTTACATATTGTTAAATGTGAACATATCAGAGGCTTTGAACGGACGCAAGATACTCATGGCTAGAGCGGATGGGGCTGGGTGGAAGGTTGCTCGACTCCCAAAATTCCGACTGCACCGACCCGGCGGGACACGTGATATGGGGGGGGGGGGGGAAATCTGCATTTATATACCGCAACAAGCAATCTAGTGCTAAGACGCGGTTCGGGCCATGAGGCCACGAAAGCGGCAGTGATATGTCTACATAAAGTGCTCCTGAAGTCTGTGTGGATGTACCTGGTACTGAAGGGTATGGTTGGCGGTGAAGCATAAACGGCATCATAGGCAGCGGTGCATAAACATAGTGGGCAGTTATAACCTCATGCCCGGGAGTAGTGATAGCCTTCCATGGTCAGTACCCCAAAGGCGGGTCCTGCCAGCCAAATCCCAATGACGAATCAACTCGCAACTCCATGCCCAGGCCACCTAGGGTTGGCCATGATGAGGTTTCAACCTCGGCTTCCTGGTGTTATAACATTGGTGAGCACCCCAAAGGGCTCTCACTGCGGTCCGCAGCAGTGGGTGCAACAGGTGGATATGGTGTTTTGTCGACCAAAAGGTCTTCCTGGAGCGCCGGCCCAGTCGCAATGTACCTTTGAGTAGGGAATCGAACCCTCTCTGCGTCGCCAGGACCTTACGAAAAGGTCTCCCGGGAGCTCGGTCTCAGGCCTTTCGCGCTTTTTGTTCACGCGGATGTCCCCAGCCTGGAATTGGTGGTGATCTTGAAAAGATACCAACTCGAGAAGCTCGGAGGATGGTAGGTCGACAGAGGGGCCATAGGGCCATGGAAGTGGTGGTGTGGGGGGTAGAATTACACGGTGGCCTTGATGCTGGAGTGGTGGTGAGGAAGAAGTAATGGAAGAACGATTAGTGTGAGGTGTTCGGTAGTGTACTGGACACCTCAGCGCACTAAGCGCTGAGGGATGGTGATGGTTCGAGATCAAGGCGTGTGGACGTGATATGGGGAAGAGTATTTGTTAGCGACAATACTCTRGCTAGAATCATCACTAATACCCTCTCCAATACCCTTTGAAAGCCAGTACGACCTCTTTTTCGCAGAGTCTACGCCTGGAGTAGACTTCTTCCGTGAACTAACCGCCTTATCATCATTCCCCTCCGCCCCTTCAAAACCATGTACCGGCAGCATGTCACCATCCTCATCCGAAGAGCCGTTGCCTGAATCCCGCTCGTCTTCATCAGCAATAAAGACGGTATGCGCATCTCTTTCCCCCCCACGCCTCCTCCTCTTCTTCGGCGGCTGTCGACCGATATCGTATCTCCCGTTTTCTTCCATGTTACGCTCATTCTTGTGTGGACTACTGGGAACGCCAGAATCTTCGTCCCCCATCTCCTTCCAACGCGAGTATACTTCTTTTTTGGATGATGGTTTGGGCGACGAGYGGCGCGGCGAGGGTATCCTTGGTTGATGGTAAATGGGCACACGGGGTTTAATTTGCAAGGTATCATGCAACACGCGCTTGTCATAGACTTCCTGTATGAGTCGACGGTGGTTGATGGTCTGAAGAAACACCACAGGGTGAATATAAATTCTGCCGCTGGCAGGGAAATAACAGCCCACGAACCTCCTGAGTGACTCCGATTATACTGAGCAGGACACTCAAGTCCTCTGGGTGGTACTCCCGTCGCAGCCGAACATCTTTGCCTTTGCGCCTTGACTTGATGATACCGGCACGAAGATACGTCGTTGACGTTAATATGCCATGGGCGCCAGCAAGAGTGGCACGGACTTTTGCAAAGCCATATGAACCGCTGGATATATCGTTATCTATAACAGGTGTGTAAGTAGGATCATGACAATAAAAAGCCTCGCACTTACTGGGATCTACTGGATCCTCAATAGATAGCTGACTTCTCCTTCCAGGATCATACCATCCTCGCTGTCGCTTGCTGAAATATGTACCACCGTCACGGACTGAAATGCCTACTTCATCATAGTTGAAGTAGCACCCGTAGAGCTCGAAGAATTCCATCACAAGAACACCGATGTTTTTCTCCGCGTCGATCTCGCCTCTCCGGATTTTGGGGTGCATCTGAAGGAAGCTGATAGCAAGACAAACGATGCTGTAGCTCCCGAGGCCTCCGGTAAACACTTCGTTCATGCTCCGTTGACTAAGGAAGAGTTTGGTGATGAGGACAAGGCTGCGAAGAGGCAGACCATCTCCAGCCATGGATTGCAGGAACCCTTTGATAACCTGGCCCCCAACGACGCCGTTGGTCTGGTTGATGCTGATGTCGACATTAAACCGGCCATGAGTTGTGACGAACTTGACGATTGGGACTTTGGCTTTCGCAATGACAGTAACGTTCGACGTGATCCGAGCTCGTTTGAGGACAGCAGCGAGGCGGTGAAGGACGGAGACTTTGTTGCTATAAGCCATCGAATCAGACACAATGACAAGGTCTATATCCCTGTGGATGGATGTTCATAAGGGCAAGCGACCGAACAACTTGTATGCGCACCCCGAAGGAAGATATAGCTTTGTCTCGTAACTGCCAAAAGGCATGACTTTGGCGTCAGGAAATGCACCCGCAACTGCTCGAGTGATGAGTGTCACCGTTAACTCACGAATTTCATCCTCTACTGGGGTCGGAGACATCCACTGGGTAAACGCTTCCACCTCCCGGTTCAGCCTGCCCTCCGACGTGAGCACAATACGCGATACCAAAACAAAATCGACGCACATCTCAGCGACATTCTTGCACCTATCCCAATCGATATCATACACCCAAGGTGCTTGCTTCGACCTCCCACCCATCCTGCGCCTCTGGCTCGCGCGTTCATCCTCCAAATCGATCGCGTCGTATTTCCTCTTCCTCTCCTCTCCTCGCTCCCTGCTCCTTTCCCTCCGTTTCCCTCTATCCCATTCCCTCTCGGACCTGTCTCGCGCGGGCTCTTTTCCCTTGGAATTTTCGCCCCGTCTCGTATTTGAGCCGCCCTCCGAATCCGAGAGCACGAAAGCGATATAGTCTTCACCAAAATTTGTTGGGTTTGGGGCGTCAAGGTCTTCGGGTGGAGACGAGGGCGAAGATGTCATGGTCTGGGTTGAAGGACCCGCCATAGCCGCCTTTGTCTCTGTGGTTGGGCTTTGAGGTTCTGGTGCTGGACTCTCGGCTGTTCTCGATGGAGGCGGACTCGATTCATCGTTCCGCTGAGATCTTCTTCTTCTTTTCCGGCCTGGTGTTGTAGTGTCTGGTGCAGGAGCGACGCGGTCGATAAGCTTGGGGAGTTGAGCCATTCGGTACAAATTGTCGAAAGATGAGCGCTGGCAGTATCATCACCTTTATTTTCCCAGGGGGTCCATGTATGCGCCCATGTAGTATCCGCCCACAACTTTATCACTCGTCGCGATGCGCACTAGATTTATGGCAAAAACCACCGCATGGCGGCGAGCGCAGTGTCTCTCTCAAAGTCCATATCTCCGGGCTGGCTAGGCCGCGACTTATCATATTAGCAGATTCTCCCGATTACAATGACAGGGCTCTGTCGCTTGGCTCGCCTCGGGGCACTGCCACGCGAATACCATCGAACATACCTTTATCATATTTTTGCCACGCTCACGACTTTTCGACAATCAGCTCAACTATTGCCGATGATTCCAATTCAATGCCACCCCACAAGGGTTCACGCCCCCAAGTGCCACAAAAACACCGCTACTGAATTGTTAAGCCACCAACAGGCCTGAAAGTCTTCCTCGATGCCTCAATACTAGACATTTTTCACGATCTATTCACTCGCAACCCTCCTCCAAAATGCCACCCCAAAGGCCCGCCACGAATATATTACCACAGTTACAGAACGGGGTCTTGACGATGATAGGCACGCCAGCTGCATCCTCTGCCTGCTGGCGTCGGCACATCGGCAGTTGCTCAAGCCTGTGCTGGGAGCTTGAGCAACAAACTAGGTACTGTGTTCCTTTTTTCCGAATTCACCATGGACGAGATGCTCGATGATGTCGTTTGACCCCAAAACGCATCACTACTTAGATCTAGCTATGAGGGCACTGAAATACCAGTTCGAGGAACTCATTGTCGATAGTCTGGACACGAGCATGACTGGCCATGAGGCATAGTGTAATATTGTCGATATTATCCCAGACCCTGTGCGGGACCAGACGACGCCACTCATTCGAACCTTGTTTTGCTAGCCATATCTTTGCTACATRTCTGCCCGCTATCCATTTCCGTGGAGCCCCTGTAGCGGACAAGCCCGACCCGTGATGCCCTTAACAGATGAGCTGGGGAAGATATGGCAGGAATATGGTCTGCCAGTCTCCTAGCCTTCGGAGCAAGACATCAAGACGCTCGTTAAGCGCGGTGTCGATTTTTTCGCCTATGCTGCCGCGGCTGTTTACTGCATCGGTGATCGTAGCTCACTTGGCCCCAAAAATCAACTAAGGTTGTTCTTACCTTGGGCCGCTCCGTTTCGAGCAACCAGAAACATCCATTATAAGGGAACCGGACAGCTTTTAYATGCGGATCATGCGACATGTACCCCCACATATACTCCCCACCACTCGAAAGATTCTGCTGGCTACAACCCTTCCCTTTGTCAATCACCGGACGCTGTGTAACGTCGATCTGCTAAGTCTGACCAAGCCACAGTTTCGAAATGCTTGTTGCAATCTCTACTCCATGCTGGAGTTGGCTGGCGAACGTTTTTGGATAAATACGAAACAGAGAAGCAAGCGTACTCTCCTTGATTCGCTTACACTGAACCAAAATTAAACTCTAGACAGGCGGCGTATTAGCGCACCTTGAGGCTTCGCCACGGAGGCCAGGGGAAAGGGGGGGGGATAAAAGGGGTAGAGGGGGACCTCCTTCCACGCGATTATTCTCTCCTATATACCATCAGATGTAACCAATAAACCGGAGGGTTTGAGAGAGGAAGGTGCACCATTCGATTATCCACGGCTGAACCTTACGACCTTGAATGCATATGCTCCGGTAGAGTGGGCCACAGTGTTGTGTCGGACCAATCTTCTCTTGTGGAATCATTCGTACATCATTCCTTGGGCAGCATTTTATTCGGGCACGCCATGGGTCTCTCAGATAGAACATAAGGCAACCTTCCTAGCTAACCAGTGAAAAGGTCCGATCTGAAGCTTATATCTCAGTCGATCATTTGCATTCATGGAGCTTATTACTATCAGTAACAACGGTTTCCTGCCTGGGAAATTCTACTGCGAAAGTAAAGCTCACAAAGCGTTAATTACACACAAAAATTAGCGGACTATTGTCACGCTACACGACAAACCAATAGACTATCCATACAACACCTTTCGGGTGTGATCCCAAACAAATCAGCGAATGGCACACAATTACAAGACGTTCGTCCTTAAGTTCATTTGAAATCAAAGCGCGGGACGTTTCGAGTCATCGGAATCTCGATGCTAGTCATATAAAATATAAGTGGACGTAAAACTATGAAATAGGGGAGACTTACGGTATGTGGTGGACTGACATCAATCTCGACGGCCCTGTGCACGGAAATTCCGCCAGCATCATCGTGCCTCTTATATTCGCCCAGAGAAATTTCATTCGTCATGCGACGCAACGATGTGCTGTGGGATAAATGGGATAGATGAATCCGAGGGTTTCCTAGTCGGTTGATACAACTATCGCCCAGGGCTCGGCTGCTACTATTAATCGAATCGCCATAGTTATTRCCAGAGAAAGCGTCATATGCGATGAAAACGTTGCGGAAGACGGTTGTGGCTGCGATGACGGAGACGACGAGGGCAAAGGGGAGTGCGATTATGTTCATGACAGGGTTGAGAGCGAGAGATGCCATGATCATCTGTACAAGATTGGCTCCGAAGGCAGCGCAGAAGTACAGCTATGGAAAAAAAAATGAATGTCGGTAGTGGATAAAGCATGGTGYGTCTAGGACTCACAACCCCATCGCGAAATAAGAGGGCTCCTAAGTCACCCGATCGGCGGGATCCAGTCAAYCGGTAAACACAGAGGATAAGGATGATTAAGTCAAAGACCATAGCTAGAATGAAATATATTGCCCGGTCAAATTTCGGGCACAAAAAAAAGCGCAACATACTGTATGCAAAAACAGTTACAAGGAGCGGACGGGGCGCRGTGGCAATCACAGCGCATACTCTGCGCCCTGGGTCCCATCGTGCGACAGAGTAGCGGAAAGCTATCGAGGCGTGTGAGGAGAGGAAAAGCTACGCCATTACAACAATCAACCACCCACTTTGACACCAGACTGCGATTTGACCACAGAAAAGCGTACCGAGACCCACTGTAACCTTGAGATCTTGGTGCCATAACGCTCGTGTCCGGAGAACGAGAATGAGTGACGAGCAGCACGTTCCAATCGCATCAGTAACTGAGGTATCCGTTAAACAAGCAGCCCTGTAGGCACTGATGCGGGGTAGACTGACCCTTGGAAATCCATGTCACTTGTTGGCATGGAATCTCATCAATGGCGTTCAGGTTCACCGCCATAGCGAAAATGTGCAGAATCATGCAAATACGTGTCACATAGTAAAGCACCTGGATTGACGGTGATTCCAAGGCTTTGTAAATTCATGAGCGGACTCACCATTGGCCACCGCCAAGGTCTTTTGCCCCGCATAATCGAGAAGTCAAAGCGGAGGGTGCTCATGACATCCCAAGCGGCTACACCAGCAAGAACAAGTACGAAAGCGGCATATACTCCTGTTGTGGATCGCCGGTGATAAGTAACTGAATAAAAACCATTACATATAACTGCATCACTCACTGCTGGTGCGTGCAATCACGGCGGGATCATGCCAGTTCTTGCCCATAGCTGCGCCGATGAAGGAGTGAAAAGAACGTGGAGGGAATGGGTGTGTGGAYTAATACAACTAGAGGCGAGATCTTATTGTAGAGCGCGAATGTGCAAATATATCCATCACATCCAGGGCCGGTATCCCCCCAAGAAATAGCTCAGTAAGCCCTAGTATGTAGGTAGGTGTAGGYGCGCAACGCGCGCTACTTTATGTACTTCGGCTTTCAGGGATGGGACGTGGCCATGTGGGGATATTGCGTCTGCCTAWTTCAGTGCGGCCCTKGCGGCAAACGAAGGGTAGGCTTTCGAAATTGGAATGCTAYTGGTCGGCTCCCCTGCCCCTGCATCATTCTCCAGCTGGAGTTGGAGCCCCTCCATACTTAYTCGCATRTGAAGCCTTGCTAAGCTCAACGACGCCAACATCTGGTTGTACTGGTACSGTTTTGTCCATCATTAAGACAAATTACACAGGAAAGCCGAGTCGGACATCATATATGGACGGTAATAAGATAAATGTAGGACTTGACTGTCGCATTTTTTGCGTCACGTCSATGGTCAGTCCCAGGTGCCATTGTCCCTGCTCCAGCTGCATTATCCTCCCCCCCTCCCCCTAAATCACAACTACTGTTGGACTTTCAAGGTGAKTAGCGAAGCGCGGGCCAGGCTTGTCAAAAAYGCAGTGATGTTTTCGCGGTMCATAATAATAWTCGGACGCAGCCCCACACTGGTAGARACATTGACCCACGAGAACAAAAAGCCGRGAAATTACTTGCCTGGCSAGGGCCACCCATCAATAGATATTGCTAAGCTCCTGCCCGCCCTGAAAAATAGACGATCATATCGCACTTTTTATCTCGCATCAAAATGCCTYCGATGTCCACTGTYTGATGTGTATCAAGAACCATCAAAATGTTATCTGATGTTGCCTCCGAAATAACCTCGGTGGGCGTCGGGTGCTTATGACTTTTACAGCTCGCTCCCAGGCGYACTACGTGKGGCACCTACTTTAGAGGTGAACTCTCAACAACAGTGGACATGTGGACCAAGGTGCCCACTGAACGCAGGTTTAGAAATCCCACACTGGTAGACGATTGCCGTAACACCCCTTCCCGTGAGCAGAACATATCTCACRAATGCTACCAGCCAGGTACCAGTCACCCCACTCAACAAGGGGCAACCCAAAGCCAACGCAATAGCGTCATGTTGAATATGGYAGCCCGTCTTACGAGAGGGCATGAAAAATCTAGCAATCCTTCATAGAAGGTCACGGTCAGCAATCGTGGAATATTGCACGGAGCCTCTCAATATTTCCCGAACCTAGGGTTTTATTAGAGTGAAGAAGAATTAAATGATCCGGGTCACGGCCAACCGTATATAACCCTCTCGGTGTGAGGCAGGATTCAAGGGGGGCCCCGTTCTGTCTCCATCCTCCAAAAATGAAGGCACCCACTCTCCTTTCTACGATCGCACTTTTGAGTCCT
Organism: Lepiota subincarnata; assembly: GCA_023014305.1. Classification (NCBI taxonomy): domain Eukaryota; kingdom Fungi; phylum Basidiomycota; class Agaricomycetes; order Agaricales; family Agaricaceae; genus Lepiota; species Lepiota subincarnata. The sequence continues at coordinate 54,832 of JAECYV010000038.1, forward strand.
TTCCTCCGCGTAGCTGCTCAGAATGCGAATGTCACGGAAGTCATCATCAGGAATGCAATTGCCGGTATGACTCTCTGCAGAGTTGCTCGCTTGCTCTAACTCTCGATGGGATTAACACAGATAACATCAACTTGGAGGTTCTAGATATCTTCCCGATTGCAGTGGAAGAAATCGCCGCCGTGTATGAATCCGCTCCCGCAGCGGGAGAACGTAGCCTGAAATTCAATCGTCGTCAGACTCCCGACCCAAACAACATTGTTGATGTTCATGGTAAGTGTCAAGGGCCCTCCTCGGAGATATAAAAATTGTGATTCAACACCCTCTCAGCTCACGTGGTCCCATCATGGTACCGAAAACTTGTTCCTACGACTGGTGGAAACCCAACACCGCAATGGGATCTCGATGGTCACCTCTCCTTCATGGCTTCTGAAGGCATCACGCATTCTGTTATCGAGTTTGGCTCGCCTGGTGCCAACGTTTTGAAGGGACAGAARGTCCCTACCATCGCACTCGCCCGCCTTCTGAATGAGCAATCTGCTGCCTACTGTCGCRCTCACCCCTCTAAGCTTAGCTTCTTCGCGGTCGTTCCCCTTCCATATACTGCTGAGGCTATTCGCGAGGCGGATTATGCGATCAACACCCTCGGAGCCGTTGGCATTGTCCTTCAATCCAACTTTGAGGGTGTGTATCTCGGAAATCCGAGTCTAAAACCCTTCTTCCAGGCCATAAATGCATTCGACGGGCGGCAGATTCTTCACATACACCCAGGCGACCCCTACATCAAAGTTGGTGGTACTTTTATAGTAGCTAATCCCACTATCTATCCCACAGGAAACCTTGAATATTAGTGAGTAAATTAGCACACGTTRTCGTATGGGGAACCTACGACTGACTCACGCTTGAGTTTCGAGACAGCGCGTACTCTAATGGACCTGACCCTCACCCAAACAATTCATAACTTTACGAACATACACTATGTCATTCCCCACAGTAAGTGGTGCAATATTTCTAGCTTGTGATCGCCCTGAAGGGGCTCGGCAGCTGGTGGCGCCTTTCCCCCGGCATTGGACCGTATYTTGAAGTCGGTTCCCTCCATTTATGACTCGTCGCTTCAAATATACAAAACCAGGTCTGCATTCTTTCCCACGTCYGCTATTCTTGCTCCTTCAATACTCTCAGGTTTTGGTGGGATTCTGCTGGACCCACATACTTCCACGAGATCTCAGGTCTGTTAGGCATTGAAATTCCCAAGTCACAGCTGCTTTTCGGAACCGTACGTATCGGGCCACACTTCTTCTAACTCRTGCTTCATGCCAACAAACCTTTTGTTAACTTGGGTCACAGGATTTCCCGTACGCCCCCTCATTTGTACAACCGGATGCACTTGCTGCTATAAAGACATCGCCACTTTTTACTCCCGCTGAGAAGAMCGCAATCTTTCATGATAATGCGCAGTCGCTCTTCGGTTCAAAAGTTACTTGTGAGTTGAGTTTTTACATTGGCGTTGGTTGTGTCCGGATTGTCCTGATCGTCTCCTGTTTCTAGTTTAAATTGGTTTCACCCTGCTTATTACCAGAGCTGTGCACTGGGAAATAACCAGTATACATCCGGGTTGGATTGGGGACACTTATAAAGTTTATACATGAGTGACTATCTATAGGGGTAGCTGCATTGCATCGCTTATGACTTGACAATGAAATTTCCGTTCACGACAAAATTTACCGGCTGCACTGCAGTGTATGATCAAAGTATGCTGCCCGAATCAATCCCACTTTCGCGAAAGAGCYGGTGAATGGTTTGCGGATCGATCGCGCCTTCGAGTCGGGAGTTGTCCAAACATCAGATTGCCTCATGCATCAACCTTCAGATCTTTAGATGTGACATGCATTTYAAATGAACTGTTTATGTTGCTTGCCCATTTATTTTTACAAATATGTGTACTGTACAGTACTTCTGCCAGCTCCTGGTCACGCTCGTGCATTACTACACCACATATTAATCGTCACTATTCTCCTTCAGACAAACACCAGTCTATGGATCCAAGTATAATCCTCATGCAACGTGGCAGGAAGCTCGCCAGCAGAATACGCAATAAGCTCGTACTCCTCTTCAGCACCAGCATCAACCACACGCCCGCGATACGACCAGAGGACACATGCCTCGARGCTGGCAAGGCTCYCATGGTCAGCCACACCCAAACGCTCGGAAGATRGGACAGGGGTACGGGTACCCTCCCGGTCATCAGTACTCTCAGTCTCGCTTGCGCTGCCAAGAGACCTCTTCCTCCAGGCAATTGCGCGACACTCCTCGAATGGCATCCTTGTAAAATCAATRTCAAGATGCACGAGACCCGCAAACTTTATCAGCCCTTTATCACCAAAGGATGACATCAACTCTTGATTCGTCGGACTGGCTATCCAGGCGTTGTGCGCTTCGACGGACTCCCAGCCCGCGATAATGTATAGTGTGATACTGGGATCTTGACCTAATTCCTGCTGCTGGAAGAAGTGGAGTGGGTATCCGGACCAAGCGGATTGCGCCTTCGAGCCGGCGATAAAACCGGATTTGAGTTCCGGTGTGTTGGTCGTGTGTGGGGGTAGGATCGCGAGCGAAGCGAATTCGGTTATGGGGTGGTTGGTCATGACTTTTCTTTTGTTCCTCGCCAGATTGCACACGCCTAGATATACAAATTTTGGTGGACGCGCGTACACTGATATGGATCGACGCGTAAGCATATGCGCGTCGAAATATCATGCGGTACTTACATACTGCACATCTCCGGAGTCTGCCGGTGCGCACCTGGAGATTTTTGAGAGTGGCTACAAGGTCAAACTGATCCTGGGTGGCGAGTGGACAACGGGCAAACCTCGGGTGCGTCCGTATACGGGAAATGGGCTGGAAGTGACTGTGTAATTCACATAATAATTATACGTCACACATTCCGAGTGCAGTGCGTCATATCGGTACAATATTGTGTGGTCTACCAAACCAAGCCATCTACTCGCTTTTGACATTGCATTAACCTGATCTCCCTCCAAATGGATATCCTAAACCACATCCACGTCTTACAATCAAGCGCTAAGCCTGGTCGAGATAGCGTGGGCGAGGATACTGAGCATGATTAATAATTCCCTAAGTGCCAAACCAGCCATTAGAAAGATGATTACGCACTCGTGAACAGTGAATAGTGGATGTAACGAGTTCARCCAACTACACAATGAAGATCGTACCCAATTAGCACGCATAATACCAATTCAAATTTGAGAACTTACAAATAGTTCGAAACAGGTGCGCACCCATCTACTTGCGTCGTTGTCCCAGGGGTTCCGTTCTCATATGCAGTACACCACCCTGTGATATTCACATACCCTAACGCCTCTGCGTTATCCAACAGTGCATTAAAAACAGGCTGAGTGTCAAATAGAATAGCATCCTGGATAGTGCTACGGTGTCGCGTCTGGAAGCGTGCTAGAGTCAGCTGAAGTTCGTTATTGTATTGAGCGATGAAGGATTTTATAAGGACAGCCGCTTGGGCGCCTTGCTGAAGCACTAGAGGACTGCGATCGGTCGGTGGAACAGAGAGGATGAGGAAGGAACGGGCTCCGAAGCTATGAAGTTCTTCAAGCTTGGTGGATATTGAGTCGCTGTCAAAGGGATGGTATGGAGTCACACAGACCTGAGTATTAAGCCGGTTCATCAGGGTAATATAAAAATCGGGACGAGTGATGTTGGTCTGGGGTGTATTTAGATCAGCCTGTGCATTGGGCCATCGAAATAACTGACCCATCCAGCCGAATTCCCCTGAACGGCMATTGTGAACAAAGTATAGGAATATTTGGATTGAAAGGATACACACGACATCGTTGATTCCAATCCAGAATGCAAAAAGTGAGTTAGAGCTTTGCCATCGTGCACCTGCTGGTTTTTTTGAGAGGAAGGTTTTGAACTGTTGGACTTGGTCCACGATAGAACTATGCGGGATTTAGTCATACAGGCGTTGAATTACACGAGAAAGTGCGCCAACAGTACTTGGGGTTGGAATGGCGGAACAAGCGCAGCATCAATGGTTGCGCCTCCAGAAGCAAGGTCAAAAACCTGATCTGCGCTTAACCGAGACCTCTTGCTTACGAGGGAGAGTTAAGGCGTACYGCTGTGTTGGTAACATTATATTTTCCACCTGTGCGTTTTGTTGATAGATGTTCAATCTGTAGGGAAATGCAGTAAACACACCGAGGAATTGAGCCCAAATTAGCCCATTCGAAGATGTCTAGGTGGGATTCAAGGTTAATAATAAACTGATCGAGCTTCAGCTGACAGTGTTTAGGAGCAAACTCACAAAGCCGGGTACAGGGGAGTCTACACCCGCAGAAACGTTGAATCCTATGATCAGCACCGACTCAACACGGTGAACATCTCTATAAACGAGGCGCTAATCGCTAACCATCGGTTGTATAGGAATCACCAAATGCAAATAAAAATTTGGTATCCTTCCACGCCAACTTCGCAGATCCCAGAGGGAGAAGAGTAAATGAGAGAGAGRTGAGGAGAACCTTGGATAACAACAGYTTCATGGCTCAGGGTTGGATGATAAGAACTTTTTCTCTTCTCTTYGGGCCTCCTTGTGCTTAAATGAGGGCCTGAGCCCGGTACAATAGTATCCCATGTGCCTTTACCTTGAGAATTGCTACCTTCTACCCGAAATAACACCGAGAGAAGGTCACATCTTGGGCCTTGACTCACGCGCATTATCAGCCCAGTATACGAGGAGTGGATCCTTGAATAGTTGTGGTAGGGAGGTAGGACCGAGTCCAAGCAATAAATTGCACTTGCGTAGGTGAAGAGCGCATATTTTCGAACAAGGGTCTGCGGGTGGAAGGTACTCAGCAGAGCATGTGACGACGCATAAGAAACCCGGTTAGTACAGTCGCCGCGTACGGCGTATGAAGGCGATGAGGAATACAACTAATGGCACGGAGTCAACACTCTGTTGAGATGCGGGGAAAGGAGTGAGATGATGGAGGAAGAGAAAAATACTACTTATACTGGCAAGCCGCAGCCCAAGAAGGCGCAAATGATCATATTCTTGCGAGTTTGTTGTCGTGGCTCAGCTGCACTGTGGGGATATTTTGACCCTAATTTCCTAGAGACGAGGCCTCGAGAAGGTTCACTTGCGGCGCCCCTTTTGCAAGGTACACCAGTCGAGTTATGTTTCAGCACATTCGCACACTAACATGGAGTAATGATGGGCCAAAATATTGCTGGGTGCATCCTCGATTTATAAACAGCGATGTTAAATACCAAATTGGTAAGGCTTGCCAGGAAGGCATCAGCGGCAATTGACAAAATGCGCCTTYCGAAACCAACCTGTCATCGGTGATTGACAATATGCGCCTTCCAAAACCTTGACGTTCTCATCATCAAGAATCCAGGTTGAGTTCTAGCACAGGCCTTGCTCGCACTTTAAGTTGCTCATCTCAAGCTTCTGGGATCTGGGCACTAACCGTCGAGCATTAACAATTGGGTTGGCCCACCTAAACATCAACTCGAGATTGAGATGTTCAATTAGTGAATATTTGTCATTCAGTTCAACACGCTCTTGTCCCGTTATCTGATGCGATCACAGGCACACATGGACTTTGGCGATCATGGGTTTGATCATCAATGAGTTTCGATGGAGGTTCTATCACTTGTGCAACTTGGTCGCTCAATGTTCATCGCCKTTAGCTTCTCAGCTMTAGSATATTTAAGAGGYMGCTGTAGCTTGAATTTGTGTAACAATTTCTYTGACTCCACTCAGCTTCATCTGAACTCGCGGGCATAGGACATAGTTATCATGARACTATTAAGACTTGCTTATCTGCTGCTCTGGTGCTCACTTTCAAGCACAATTCCCATTAGCTCTGATTCTTCTCTCGGCCGAAGTAGGTGATATGAACTTCTTAAAGGACACGCTTATGTCGGCTCGRCTAGGGAGCGATGGARCTGCGATTGGATATTCTGGTAAYTAYAATGGTCGTGTTTGAATAAGTRCAGCTCGTTACATAGATTTTGGGATATAGGGATGTCGATTRGCTCCGGYTTTTCTCTCAAGCRGAGTGAGTAACTTGTATTTTTACCTAGGCGAAAGTCTTTAATGTCAGATTGGCTAGGSGGCGATGGAACCGTAATTGGGATGGCTGGTAAGCACAATAGTCATCCCTTGGACGAATCCAYCTCACTRTTTTTRAAWKGGTACCCAGGCATGCCTATCGGTTCCRGTTCTTCTGTCGAAAAAAGTGGGCGAAACATATACGTATATTTGGTAAATCACGGCCTTGCTGAATATTGAATTCGGTTAGGGGGCGACGGGACTGTCCTTGGATATGCTGGTAAGGATGGCGGTCACGTTTGAAATGCSACTCATTGCCTATGAATGTGCTTAAAGGAGTGCCCATTGACTCCGGWTCTTCTCTCAAAAAAAGTGAGCGAAACATCTATTTGTGTAACTTAATGCCTCGCCGGTTATTGAATCGGGTTAGAGAGTGATGGGACTTCGCTTGGATATGCTGGCAAGTGCGGTGGCTACTGTTTGAACGAATGCAACTCATTCCCTATAATTCGTGTAGGTATACMTATTGGGTCCGGGTTTTCTCTTGGGCGAAGTGGGTGAAATATGTTTACGTCAGATAAAGGTCTTGCTGATAATGGTTGACCAGGGGGTGATGGAACAGCGATGGGACTTGCTAGTGAGTCCGGTAGCCATTGTTTATGCGAGCAGAGCTCAATGTCGGGAAAATGGGAACCCAGGAGTGCCCATTGGTACCCATTTTTCAAGTGGGTAAAAATCGCTCCGTATAAGTAAAAGCTCGCTAAATTGAATTGGGTTAGGGAGCGATGGGACTTCGATAGGATATGCTGGTGAGCGTTAATATTCACTTGGGCCGATATGTCTCACAGCCTGGATAGAGGCGAAGGGCGAAGTCCGAGATGCTGTGCGGCATAAATTATGAGTCACTGCTGGAGGGATGCTTCCTGGCTATATGCCCGTGGCAGCACTGTCAGATGCTGAGAGCTGAGGGGCTTTGGAAGAGAGTGAATTTCTCGAAATGCMGACTTGTGGAAATTAGCTTTAGGTTCATGTTAACTCATGGCATTGGAATTTATAAGGTTAAATTGTACCGCAAGTCCCAGGGAAGTATTCCACTGGGACATCATCGAAGGGGGCTTGAATAACGCTGGTATTTAGTGGTATGGTCTACCTAGTGTGAAGCGGAGGTTTCAAATGTTCAACTAGCCTTGATGGATGCCAGGCAATACGCGTTAACCTTTTGGTAGGTTAGAATCTAGCCCATCCCAACATGAAAAGCTTATCTACGGCGTTCTCATTCTCGTTCTCGAAAGATATTCGTCTGTATTGAACACAAAAWCACTCTCCTACTCCTTAATGTCCCCGATGAAGTGTACCTGCCTGGACCAATCACCCTCCGACATGCATAGGGTCAGTTGCCTAGTCTATGCCCCTTAGACCGCTGTGCCTTCCTTGGGTGCAGTATGTTGTATTTTATTTTCGCGCTCGAGGATTGGATACATTTTCTCTCTAGCCATGGTAATTTGGCGAAAGCGACCATGATTCGAGAAGTAGTGGCAACAGAACCGCCAGTGATAGGTGTGTCAACTGACCATGAAGCTTTATATCACTTATCGCACAATATGTCATCGTGTCTCATGTCAAACAAAGTTTCATTGGACAAATAATAGAGYCACCGTGATCCTGGTGGGTATTTCGTGTATAAGGCTTATTATTTTACACCTGTTGATGCGGTGGAGAAAAGTCCATGGCTAAGAAGTCGGATGGAGCCGGAATGCCGGGGGCGTTTACTTCCGGGGGTCAATGATAGATCTCGACGATTTTCTGGGGACTTTGATGAACATGAGTTTGATCCGAGAACAAAGGTCACCTGTTGCCACTCAGGCTGTGCCAACCGGTGCCAGGTAAGTACAGCGCCTAAGTGGTTAAGTACATGGGATTTGCTTTTCTTACGCATATCATTTATTAATTAGCTGAGTTGAGGGGTACTATACAACGAATCAGCACTTCAGCGGCGAACCGTACTAACTTGTATTATATGTTACAAAACCTACGCCATCTACTTGGTGTCGCCATGTAGTGAGGAGAGCCGGTGCACGTCGTGCTTTGAATGTGCATTCATCTAGTTTTACAAAGTACCTGAACATAGACGCTCATTTGACAATGCTGTAAAATGCTATGTAAGGTATGCGTTGTTTTCGTTCGTTCGTATCCTTGGCGAATCTTTCTTTTCTCAACACAATGTTTGCTCCACAGCTTCTGCAAAATACCGAGAGCCTGCGGAGCCCACCAGTTGTATAAGTASCATGCGGTGGCGCGATCCAAGAAAACTTGAATTCCCCTCCTTGTGCCCCCCCCCCCCAAACCAACAAGTGGTATTCGCCGTTTCCCGTTTTCATTTAACCAGGAAGAAACATGACTAAAAAAGAGAAAGGTACAGTGGAATAAGTTGCAGAGGARCTCTCTATCTCACCAGTGTCACTAGTAAAAGTGTCTCTCATTATTGGGGAACAAGTCTTCAGGACGTTGAAGAAGGCTGCTGGTGTTGTGCCGGAGCCATTCGGCAAGCCTCTTGTTGGAGCCGCAGATATCGCACTTTCTATTGTGGAGATCTCGCAGGTGAGCGTGACCATTATGTTGGAAGAAACGAAAACTTATTCTTCCCCACAACCACTTAGGACRTTATGAACAACCGGGATGATTTTGTTGAAATTGGGAAGCAAGCGTGTATCATTGTCGCAACTTTAGTTGACAATATAAATCTTATCGAACAATCGGAGCTGCAGAGGGATGCGGCACTGCTCTACAGGTGGGTACTCATGAGTTATTCGGGTTTGATCAATGCTAAGTCCCTGAATAGGGACATAGTCGATATCAAGGATATGGTACAGAATGAACGCTATCTAGTGACGGAGATTACCTACCACAGTGAAGACAAGAACACCATCAAAGAATGTTGGCGYAAGATAGGGCACGCCCTCAGTCTGTTCAACGTAAGCCCCCTTCTTGCTTTGGGAGCATTCACCTAGGTTTCTGAAACAATCCACCTAGCTGGGGTCAAATATCGCCATCCGCAAGAAGCTAGATGAATTGCGCATACAGATARCCCAGGTACTTGAGCGATCCGGGAATGCAGATGCATGGGCAGACCAAGTTAACTTTGCTGATGCATCCCACTTCGGTCTGGAAGCACCGATATTCGCGGCCGGAAAAGCACCTGAACACAAGCTAGCCCGGGTCTCCAACTTCCCTCGTGCAAACAATTTYGTTGCAAATAATGCACTCTTTATGGCAGGAGAGCTATCCCCGGCGGTCCTCGAGCGATGGGGACCCGGTCAACGTAGTGGCGCAGGTTTCACTGACGTAAATTCAGCCTTGATAACGGCCRGGCAGGTAACAGGTGCGCTCCAGCCTCTCGGTGAGCCTAGTCAACCTTTCTCTGTGACAACTTCGGCTCATTCTTCACAAGGTGGCCGTCGGTCCAATGCTATTGTTGGGATGAATGGGGCCGATCCCCAGCCACCGGTGGTCACYCTACAACCCCAATCCACAGAGGAAACGCGYCCTACCCATCCATCCCAATTCCGCCTCGAAGKTGGGACTCAGCCAYCGCCGGTAGAGGTCACCGCCACCCCTGTAATGATTACACAACCCTCTCAAGYCCAGCCAGGCTTTATGTTATCCCAGACTCCGTTTACCAATRCCGGTGTCATGCCAGCTGTAATGACACAACAGCCTCAGCAATACCTGAACCAACCACAGGATCARCTGATGTACCAAGCTTACCCAGCGCAGTCCCAGCTACAGCCTGTTCTGGTTCCCGTGCAGATGATTCAAGACCACCTTCCTGCTGTGCTACCGAATCCAGCCCCTGTCAATGAACCTCCTGCACCTACTATCAAGAGGCCATGGTGGCGTCGATTGCTTTGCATGTAATGGGATTCAGGTGTAATGTTTGATATCTGTTAACCCGACTTGACTACTAGGAAACATTATCTGGGTCACATTTTTGTACTTGGGAGCTTTTCATCTAATTTACATATCGAATGGGTTTTGTAGAGCTTGAATACTCGAGGCTGCATTAATTGTAATCTTTCTCGCCTCACCACGCAGTCATTAAGGTAGCTCGCTATCAATTTTAGATGTGCTTAACACCAAGAGGAAGAAATTTCGAGACCTCAACTCGAAGGAATGATATCCCCATTGTTATTCCAGGTATTTCGAGTAGATTACTTTAGATTAATATCTCAGTAATAACTATGATAGTAAATTTCCGGCTGGCCCGTTGCCCACTCATTATTGTATGATTCTGTCACCTCGTAGCTAGTACCATCTACACATATGCAAATGCAATTGTGGCCTGCTATCTTGCACATCTTCCAGCCAGGCAAGGTACGACACTGTGCTTGGGCAAGCAAATAAGGAGTCAACTTTGGGGATATTAAACTGTGGCAGCTCAGCGTCTGGGTAGGGGTGAAGGATTCCGATCCGGCGCTCAAGMAAGGCAAAATTTATTCTGTGTGGGTAGATGGTCTCGCTGGTATTTTAGGGGACAAATACTGATCAYAGATGTAGGTCAAGGTCAGGATGGTTGATGAGCTTGCGACTTAATCATTTACTTTGAATATGCGACGTCATGTGTAAATAAAATGGAATATAATCACGTGATACGTACCATGTCAGCCCATCTGATGCAGATGGTCGTCCGCCAACTTCCACCCATCCAACRTTTGGATAGATGATATCCGTGAGTTTAGTGTCGTTGCTTTTTATTTCATTTCGCGTGTTTATTGAATTTATTTGTACAGGCATTCTTTATTTTCAACCAGAAAGGAGAGGTGAGTACGCTCTTCCGTTGCCTACCCCCCGCCTCGTCTGATTACTTCTCGCTCTCTTTCTCTCTCTCTCACACACGCACACATATAGGTGTTGATTTCGAGGCTTTACCGGACTGACTTCAAGTACTGTGTCTCTCTCTCCCCATGATACACTTGACCGAGATCAAACTCACACACATACCCCTCTCAAACAGGCGATCCATTGCAGATGTCTTCCGGATACAAGTGGTATCCAATAGCGATGTGAGGTCACCCATYATCACACTCGGTTCGACGAGTTTCTTTCATGTGCGGGTGAACAATCTGTACGTCGTCGCTGTGACCAAGTACGTTTGTTGGATCCTTTCTCTTCTTGTTTATTGGTCTTCTGATATGTTTTGTGGATTGAATAAAGAACAAACGCGAATGCGGCGCTCGTGTTTGAGTTTTGTTACCGGTTTATCAATATCGCGAAATCGTACTTTGGAAARGTGGATGAGGAATCTGTGAAGAATAATTTTGTGCTGATATATGAACTCGTTGATGGTACGTTCGTTTCTTTTTTGATTGATTTACGGGATTTTATAATTCTCAAGTCTCGACTCTTCTTAGAAATTTGTGATTTTGGATATCCGCAGAACAGCGAGATYGATACGCTCAAGACTTATATCACTACGGAAAGCATCGTGTCCTCTGCCATTGCTGTTGTATGTTGCTATGACTTCTCCCAGCACTTGTGCTGATTGTAGGGGGGGATGGGTATTCTGCAGGAAGAGTCGTCGAAAATCACGACACAGGCGACTGGGGCGACGAGTTGGCGGAGGGGGGATGTCAAGTACAAGAAGAACGAGGCGTTTGTGGATGTCGTGGAGACGGTCAATCTGAGCATGAGCGCAAAAGGTGCGTTTGTTTTTTTTTCGTTACTCCTTTCACAGGGTGAACAAATATATGCCTCCCCCTAAAAAGGCAACACATTGCGCGCGGATGTGGATGGTCACATTCAGATGCGGGCGTACCTGTCTGGAACACCGGAATGCAAGTTTGGGCTTAATGATAAGCTGGTGATTGACAAGAGTGAGCATGGGACGAGTGATGCGGTTGAGCTTGATGATTGTCGGTTTCATCAGTGTGTGCGGCTGCATGATTTTAACAGTACCCGGACGATCAGCTTCATACCGCCCGATGGGGAGTTTGAGCTTATGCGGTGAGTGGTTTTTTTTTTCTTTTCTTTTCTTTATTTTGACGTGCTACAGGTACCGGGCCACGAGTAACATCAAGCTGCCGCTGCGGGTGATAAGTACTGTGAATGAGATTGGGACGTCACAAGTGTCATATACGATCACGGTCAAGACGAGCTTTGACCCCAAGCTGTCAGCGACGAATGTGGTGCTGCGGATACCGACGCCACTGAACACGACGTCTGTGGACTGCAAGGTGGTGAACGGCAAGGCCAAGTATGTTCCGGGAGAAAATGTGGTCGTGTGGAAGTAGGTCGGAAAACGGGATGAGCGAGTRTGATACTGACTGTAATATAGAATGCCGCGCATCCAGGGCGGGCAGGAGTGCACGTTYGCGGGGACGGCGTACCTGACGAGCACGACGACGCGGCAGGTGTGGGCGCGGCCGCCGATTGAAGTTGATTTCCAGGTGCTGATGCTGACGGCGTCGGGGCTGATTGTGCGGTTCCTGAAGGTGTTTGAGAAGGGGGGGTACCAGAGCATCAAGTGGGTGCGGTACCTGACCAAGGCAGAGGGGACGTACCAGATCCGGGTAAGTGTGGCAGCGCTGTGGCGAGCGGCGCGATGGCTGAGCATTGTTGGCTGGCAACACAGTTTTAGAGTAGGCGTAGTCGTGGTAGATACTTCCGTGTATGGTAACACGCTCTCTCTCTCCGCCCCCAAATGTTCTGGAGGTATGCGCGCTGCAGTCCCGCCGCAAGTCACTCACCCTCCCCAGATTCGGCTTCCACAACGCCTCGTCCATCGACAGCCTCCTCGACAGGGAGGACGTCCCCCTCGAGGCCATCCTCGACGAGGACGACCTCCTCCAGGAGTGCAAGTCCCAGAACACCCGCCTCATAGACTACTTTGGCCGCGTCCCCGTCCTCCACAAGCTCCTCGCGTATGTCACCGGCGAGATCGAGAGTGAAGACAAGGGCCGCTTCAAGTCTGTCCCTGCCCCCCCCCCCCTCCCCGACCCCCCCTACTCACCACCCCTCTGCCCACTAGATACCCTTATGTCGCGACCGAAGTCCTCTGCAGCGACATCTGGTCCATCGTCGAGACCTGTCTCCGCGAGCAACACGACCTCCTCGCCCCCTTTTGGGAGTCTGTCCTCGACAGATCGCCCGACGACATGAAAACACAAATGGTCATGGCCTCTCATTTCGCCAAGATCAATGCCGTCTTCCTTAACAGGAAACCTGCAGAGGTGGGTCTCTTGCGCTGTCGCCCTCTCCGACCCCCGTGTGCTTAGTCTGCGCCCCCCCCGCACACACCTCTGGAGATGCTTGCCTTTGTCCAGGCCCAACCCTCTATCGTGGAACGACTCCTAAGACACATCGAGACCCCATCCTTTGTCGATCTTCTTGTCCAAATCATTCAGTTAGATGAGCAGCCAGGTGGAGGCGGGGTCTTAGAGGTCCGTCTTGTTTTGTTTATCCAAGAGCGCCCTCATGCCCTCCCCCCCTATAGTGGCTCTCGTCCGAAAATTTTATCGGCCGCCTGATAGACATGCTCGCACCATCRTACTCGAGCGACATTCATACCATCGTCACCGATCTCATCAAAGGCATCATCTCCATGGCCACCCCTTCCCCCGCTGCTGGTCTCACAGACGCAGCAAACGGCCCTGCCTCCAACCTCTTTTCTCGAGAGTTGGCCTCGCGAGAGGCGGCTGGAAAACTCGCCTCGTATATCGTGCACGAYTTTGGTACTTCGAGCAATGGTCTAGACACAATGAGAGCAGATGACATGGCAACACCTCTACAGCTTCCGACCCTGGATTCCTCCGTGTCCTCTGTTGTCAACTCGATATCCATCGTTATTGAACTTATCCGCAAAAACAACTCGGATTACTTTGAGCCCTATCTCTTCCACACACTCCGCAATCGGCTCATTCARCTTCAGCAGCARTTGCATGGCACRCCGGAGGAGACRAGGGACATTCTTGAACAGGCGATGAAAGACATGGTCGATCGGATGGGTGTGGTACATCTTGGGCCTGTTCTCGAAGTACTTGGTGAGAGAATGGCCGATTTGAAAAAGTTTTTGCATTCACCTCGYTCATTGGTATGTTGTTGACTCGGTGATGTGAGCTGCGCCGTTGATTGTACATAATCCTCTAGGCTGGTGATATTCAGACCACAGTTGGTTCCGTCACACCCCTCACTTTTGAGCGCTTCCGGATATGCGAACTCTTCGCCGAGTTGCTCCATTGCTCCAATATGGCGCTGCTCAACCGCCCGACTATCTACGATCATCTCTACGACTCCAAAGGCCGGCTCCAGGGTGGTCTCTCAGCCCTCGAGGATCTCGCCCAGGTTATTGCGCTCAACGGGACCTCGGAGAATGAGCGAGAACAGATGGATGAGACGAGTGATATTGAGCCAGCGCTCGAGTTGCCGATTTCGGGGTCGCACGATGATTCGCCGTCGATTGATTCGGAGGATATGACGGATAGTAGTGGGCCGGAGAGTAGTGATGACGATGACGATGATGATGGTGCGATGGAGGAAATTGCGATGCACGATCAGCCGAGGTCAGTGTCGTCCCCTCCTCCTGAGGCTGGTCTAAGCGGTGCTGGTGCTGGTGCTGGTAGTAAAGCAACACAGACAAGGTCGGATTATAGTTCGGTGTTGACTGCTTCGCCCACTATATCCATGGATGTGAACGTGGGCGCGGGAGTGGAGAAGGGAGTAGATGCGAGCTCTGGAGGAGATGAGAATACGTTGACGCCGCAACCTTCGAGGCCATCTATGCCGTCTCGCTCGCCAAGTTCGAGAAGGAATTCGCGGAAGCCAACAWTGCAGGACTCTATGCCCATGACTGAGGCTGGGATGACATCTGGAAACAAACTCAAGCGGTGGTTTTTGGACTTGGGACTCTTGTCAACACTACTGGTTCGTCTACGCGTTATCCCCTTCCTCGTTGAATGGTTCTAATTATGCCTTTGTTATCAAGGACTTGTTTTTCGAGTTCAGGTGGAACAATTTCCTGCATAGTGCAGTGTATGACGTGATTCATCAGATATTGACGGGGAATGTGGAGGGCGGACTCAATCGCGAGCTGGCAATATCGTTATTTAGGGATGCAAAACTTATGCGGCGAATTGTGGATGGACAAAAGTTGAATGATGCAGAAAGGTACGATGAATGCCTCTATTTTTCGGCTTGGTTTTATATCGACCCCCCCACCATCGTTTAGTGCAAAACCAAAAGGCGTCAGGATAGGCTACATGGGTCATCTCACGCTACTCGCAGAAGATGTCATCATCTCGCTTGAGCGGTTCCCGCCTGACCTTCGCATCATCATTGACCAATATGCGCCTGAACCCGAGTGGGAACAATATGTTACTGGGAGGTTTAGTGAGACGAAGCAGAAGGAYAGTCATTTGTTGGGTGGTGGTAGGCCTGTTGTTGATGGGGTGAATGGAAGTGGGATTGGGAGAGGGGGAGGGGGAGGGTTTGGTGGAATGGCGGCTAGATGGAAGGTGGATGAGGATGATGCGGATGTCCCTGAAGATGTGGGATCTTCCCCTTCTGGTGGTGGTGTGAGAGGAGAGTTTAGGAGGGTGGGTGGCGCTGCTGTTGGGATGGGAGGTGGTGGTAGTGGTGGTGGAGTGAGGAATACAGCAGATTTTGGGTCGGTGCCGATTCCGGTTGATGAAGATGAGGATGATGATGACGAGGAGAAGTATGGAAATTCGCGGACGACACATGTGAGTAATGTGCACTCTATTTTTTCCCAAGTGAGGCTGGTTGAGCTGAGCTGAGGGGGGTTTCTGTTTTATAGTTTGCAAGATATCTGGCGCAGGAGATTCAGTCGTCGAATCATATTGGTGAATCCTCTGATTCGTCGGATGAGGAAGAGGGTGGGTGGCTGTCGCAGTCGAATTTCACTTTGGGAAGTCCACCTATTTCGGCGAGGAGGCAACATGGGATTGAGAGGAGGCCTTTGGATGTGATTGGGTTTGATGTTTGTGGCCGCCGTTTACTCTGGATTTCGTAGTCGTTGCTCATTTGTTCTCTCTTTGATAGGATGCTTTTCACCCATCCAGACACAACAATTCGTTCTCCGAAGATCCGTTTACTTCACATGATGATGTACGTTCTCAAACTTTTTTCTGCCTCTCTCTCAAAGACGCGTGTCTTCCGAAATAAAAAAAAACTCTAAATCTCACTCTGACGCGCCTCTCTTTTCCACCAGGACGGGTTCGGTCCATTCTCAGATTCAGCGGCGGTCACACATTCGGATAGCATTCTGATTTCGTCGTCGTCTTTTTCTGATGAGATGGATGATTCGTCGTTTGAGAGTTTTGGTGATTTTGGTGATTTTCAGAGTGCGGAGGGTGATGCGGATATTGGGCATGGGTTTGGAGGTGTTGATGAGAGTCGTAGCAGTGGCGGTGGTGGTGATGGTGGTGGTGGTTATTCTCATCGTGATCAGGGCAGTAGTAGGGCGGATGCGAGCACGGGTACGATTAGGATTAGAACGAGCGGTGGTGGTGGTAATGGGGGTGGTAGTGATGAAGAGAGGGATGGGGATGGGGATGGGGATGGGAGTGAGTCGTTGACGTTGACGCCTACGACTGGGAGTTGGACATTTGCGAGTGGGCATGATGGGTTTGAGGAGATTCGGAGAGTTAAGGGGAAGAAGGGTGGTGGGGGGGGGAGTGGGGGGAAGGGGAAGGAGAGGGTGTTAGGGGAAGTGAGTGTGTAGATGTGTGTGTTTTGGTTTTTTTTTTTTTGGATCCGCTGCTGTTTCTTGTTGCTTAGTTCTTGTTTACTTTTTATGGATTTCTTTAACTTTGAGTTGTGATTGAGTCTGGGCCTTGGAGTTTGAGYGAGAGGGGTGATCGGATGATAGGGGAAGGTTTGTTCTGGGTTGCTGGAACCTGGACTCGCCTGTAAGTATGGTCACATGTGTAGACTGGGGCAGGACATGACTGCTACAGCGAAAACCTGGGTTTATGTGTCTTAACGCTGGTCTTATRTATGTCACACTGGAGGGACTTGGTGGACCACTCGGATTTGAAATCTTATCCAGGCATCTCAGTCACTCTGACCCGCCAAACCTCTTCTTGTAAACCAACACAGGAAGAGCTCATGGTAATTACACCCTAGTACAGCTGTGAATACTCGAATCCGATCCGTGGGGGGGCGCACACTCAGTGTTTACAAGGAGGAGAAACACTTTTGGAAGCTGACCCTTGGAGTGGCGGTCGTTAATCAAAAATGACCTGCGCAACTTACCCTACTTGAATGGGTCCGTTCACCTAAAAATATCACTAGTATTTGAGAGCAGAATCGAATCTCGTAGGTTGCTTACGAATTCAAAACTCTAGAGGAAAGGAGCTATTTGGGGGGACCTGGCCCAAAAAATTCTACGCTGTTATAAAGTAAAGTAGTGGCCCTCGAAAAACCTTGCTCCAGCATCTGTTGTCGCATGTCCACTTGTTTATTACCGCAGATGAGTAAATCCTTTCTGGTCAAAAAAAAAAAACTGCTGGAAGGGCGTTAATGAGAGTTAGCCAACACACGAAAATGTTCGTAACTGTATTTCACCATGATTTGTTTTCTACCTCCTCGTATAATGTGAGGCCCTTTTTTTTTGCGAAATGTTCACAATCGCGGCATCAACTCCTCCAGACTTTCTATCTTTGCTCCCCGGTTGCAGGGCTCCCATTCCCGTACTTGAACTCATCGAGTTCATACTCTTTAATAGCTTCCCGGCGGTCCCGATAGTACTAACTGCTCAKGTCATCCGACTGCTCATCCTTGAAACGTCTGCATTTCACGACCATCACGGACCCGGCGAGAGGCGCTGTCCCAAGAAATCTTGGCTTGCGCACATCCAATGTGACACACATGTTCTTTCCGGTATAAGTAGAAGGATGGCACGCTGGACGAGAGATTTCTGAAGTAATTATGAACCCCTCGGAGTAAACGGGGGCCCACAATCGGAGCCCGCATAAGGGGTTGATTCTGACTATGCTTTTTTTGGATTTTGGCTTCGGCGTTCAACTAGTCGGAAGTGGGTTTCCCCTTGCTCGCGCATGTATACAACTAAGTTAGKGCATGAGCCAGTATCTCGTGCAAGACACCCTGTTCTGCCTCCTCACGTTCAACTGATACTTGACATCCTCTCACACCAGTATCTATTCCCTCGTCATTGGTTCAGATCTCGTATTTTACGTGCCAAAGAACGCTCGCGTAGCTTTATGCATAACTGTTCGGAGCTTCATCTTCCCTGCTACTATACATACTGCACCGCACTGTTTACGCATGTCATCAGTCTTCTAGTCTGATGATCATTTACATTACCGCCGGCACCATCGATCTCCTCCAGTACTTCCTGACTCGTAAATGGGCCTAAACCGTGGTGTATTGATGAACCTGAACCCTTGTCTAAACTCGCYAATCATCGTCTTTTGTTCAGTCATGCACCTCAAACTTTTGCTTGGCGAACAGTTGGATGGTTGAATTATTCCTGGGTTTGGAGGGGAAATTCAGATAATTTGTGGCTATTATGTAGCGAGATCCCTTGGATAGAATTCGTGAAGCCCGGATCAGGGCTACCCACGAATCATATCAATTAGAAGCGCGTCAACGAGGGCGAAATCAACGGTTGATCGTATCCTTCCCTCATCCTATGGGCAAATCCGCGGTTGAGAATCGGTGAAAGACTGCTATCTCCTATCCAAAAGTTGGGAACATCAAGACATTTTCCTCCGAGCACCGGTCGTTCAGCCCTGGCATGGAAGGGTTATCGATCATTACTACTAGGTCTCATGCACCAAAAATATCGAGGCCATAAAAAGAAACCGATGACGAGACCCTGCAATATCCTCGCCAATCGAGAATCGCGGTGCATCTACGGAGCCGTAACGTGGATGAAGATGCATCGAGGGAAGTATGATTACCATGAGTAAGTCACTTTGGTCACTTCGACATGCGGACACCACGTAGTAGCCTAGTAGGAGAAGGGGACCGAGGACAATTGTATATTTGCAAGGTATTCAGGCTAGATATTCTAGTTACAGTATTGGCGCCTTCTGTACTTGTTGATGCTCCAAATTTCTAAGTTTGGCCACAAACGGTTAGCAATACATTTACATATATACTTACACTCATGCACGCAGCACGAACTCGTTACCCCTGGGCAATATATAGTTGGCGCCGATGGATTCAACTCAGCTATCGGGATGACTGCCGAAGATTGCTCCTTTAATCTCGACCTCGTACATCTCGGGGTCACTACGGCTGCTCGCTTCCTCGGTGACCACGATAAGTACCACTCGAGAAGCAACTCGATCCACCCTTTACCCGAATAACAATCCTCCGTGTTGGTAGCGTGTACCGCCAGAAACACTCACGACCATTCAGAAGATCTGCCGAGTCTAGCTTCGTTGGGCAGTCAGATGGGTCAAATGCCTATGTCTACTTCTCTTCTCCCAGGGAGTACTTACGAGATCCAATGAGATGTAAAGGCATCTGTGCCAAATTCATTTCGCGGGGACTGTAAAAGCAACAGTTGGACTGGGCTAGCTACATATAGTACTTACTGGCTTGAATGTGTAGTAGCTTGTCCCGCTGACGAGAATTAATCACATCTTGTAATCGATAGGGTTCATTAGCAGCACCAAAAGGAATTTGATCGGGCGCCATTTCGATGTTGTAGTGGGCACTTGCATAGAAGGCTTCAGGTTTGGAACTGAGCCAATGCACTACTCAGCTGAAACAGGCAGGCTGGTCTCGTCTCGATAATTTAGGTAGTGGTTGGGCTTTACTGATACGCGAGTTCAGTTCGTTCGAACGCTGGAAAGCATAGCAAAAAATTAAAACGCCTTGCGAAATTCAAGACTGCTTAGTTGTCTCTGAAAAAGTCCTATCGAACCCGGGTGAAGGGAAAAATARATCACTCAGAGTCCGGGGCAAATTGGTAACCCTTCTCCCTCTCTATAGCATCAAACTCCAACTTCAATAACTCATTCCCTTGCGCATCTTTGAGAGCGCAGACAACATTGTCGCCAGGAGAGACTGGACCAACACCGGAGGGAGTTCCAGTGAGCAGGAGGTCACCTTCCTAAACTCATCAACGGTTAAAACTCAGGCATACGTGCGAGATGACGGGGCACGCACCTCAAGTGTCATGATCGATGAAACATGCTCAATGAGCTGCGGGATCCTGAATATCATGTCTCCAGTCGTCCCGTCTTGCTTGGTATGGCCGTTGATCTACGTCTCTAATAGTGAGCTATGCAAGGAGGTGAAGTGGAATGGGAAGGGGAGAATATGTACTGCAAGGCTAAGTCGCAAGTTGTGAGGATCGCCAATGTCCTTCTTAGGTATCCATCCCCTGTGGCCCAGCCTGTTAACGTTGATCCGCCGTTGGAGGGGGCGAGGGCATACCCAATGGGCGTAAATGTGTCAAAGCCTTTCGCCGCTGACCACGGTAGACCTGCCTTGCGGACTTTGTCTTGGAGGTTGCGGGCAGTCATGTCCACTGCAAGTGCTAGTGGAACGAATTTTTGTTAGAGATATGTAGATAGGAGACGAGAAGGAGTGTCCACTTACTGTATCCAGCGATGTAAGAGTCGGCTTGGGAAGCTGGGATATCGCGACCTGTTCTGCCGATGACAAGGCCAAGTTCGACTGGTAGAGGGAAAGCACATTAAAAATGGGTTTGCTGAGTTTTGTGCTAAGGAGGCGATACGAGTAACAGAGAAAATTGGGTCATGATATCAATGAGGACATCCATGAAGAACGTGCTTTGTGCATTCGAAGACCCGCAAAAGAGTGAAGGAGTTTAACATACCTTCATGGTGTGCCACGATTCCCTTCGGAATTTCGACTTTACCGCCCGATGGCAGGTAGCTCGACGTAGGTTTCAGGAAGAAGAAAGGCTCTTTTGGAGGTTTGTTTCCGAGTTCCCTAGCGTGTGCARCATAGTTCCGTCCGATGGCCACAATCTGAGCTTGTCGTATGTAGTTTAGCCGTTCAGGTGATTTGGAGAGGAGGAGGGTGTGGGGTTCGATGATGGGAAGCACAGTTGTGTAAGGTCAGAAGACGGTGGGTRTACAGAACGTGGTTCAGTGTATGTTCGAGTTGTCAGTTTGGGTTCAAGTAGAATAGGGGGAGCGTAATTAGAAATTTGTGTTGCCAAGGAGTAATATTCGTACTTTCTTTCCTGCCTGAACAAAGTTGGACGCCATGGCACTGAGCCCCCTACAGCCAATCCTGACATTAAGTCCAATCTCCTATCAAGTACAGACTGCAGAGCTACTTACTGTTGTGCTTGGCAGCGATGACAAGACGGGGAGTGACGGATATCGGACACCCGGTTGCCATTCCCGGTCCGATCTGGTTCCATCACCGTGGGAACATGTTCATGCCAGGGCTTGTCGCCTTCCTGGGGCTATTCAACGCAGTTGGCCAAGGAAAGCCATACATAACAGTCCAAAGGCGTTCAAAGATACTGCACACATGTCTCAGCATCGCATCACATCGCACCAGCCAAGTTAACCAAGGCATTGCCGATATGTTCTGATCGTGCCTGCATGCCAGCGATAATTATCTAGAATGTTGATAACTTGCTGCGATTCCTCAAAAAGAAATACTGGTCGGAAATGYTGCAACGCGGACAGTCTGGCCAAGCGATCAACACCTCTGCAGACCCGGCCGTTAACAGTCAGCCTATCTCCGTCTTTTGCATCGAAATACCGGCCTTCAAGGTGGCGTGTGCCCGCCTTCTTGTCTTTACCAAGCCAAGGAGATGTCGCGGTGCTTGAGCTTGCTGTAAACGGTCTTGGGTCTCAGAGTGATGCAGGGAGCCACGCCGAGCAGGAGCTGATACCATTCCTGGCTGTATTACATAGGTTGTTTGACTTGGCTCAACGCCAAGCCTTAGTTTGTTCATCGCCACAGGTCACGACCACTGTGCAATTCTCTGTATGCCCAGTCCACTGGTCGCCCTCTCGTCACGGAGGTCGATTTGCAAAGAGGTGGCGCAGCTGCTAGGCCGACGCTGAGCCGAAGTGGACGCCGCCCCTAAGCCGACTTGGCACATACCCAGARATCAGCACTCAGACCCGAGGAACATGTGTCCCGGGCTTGGCGTCCTGGCCGCCCAGATTCACTTGGAAGGCTCGTCCGCAACTTTCTTATAAAACACACCCCCCTTGCTGTTAGGCTCTCCCATCACTACCATCCCCCACCTCCCTACCCTGTGTCATCTTCTCCCTGCGACACTGCCGAGACTAYACGTCTTCTTGGAAACCCTGTACTTCGTCGACTGTACGGTCTCCCATACCTACCCCCTAAGAAGACAGAAAGGGTGCAGACGTACCTGGGGACTCAATTCACCACGAAAACTCCAATTTACCCGTATTATCCCCGAACACAYCACACTCATCTCTCGGACAAGGGCCACCTCCGTCATTCAACCCTAGTGGGATGTCTACAAACAGCAGTAACGAGAGCAGYAGGTATGTCATTCACTTATATTGTTTRCACCCTCTTCCCCGCTTCAATCCTTGCCTACTTCCCAATTCCTCCCGCACTCTGCACTCCATTCCCACTGGTGCCTGCCGACCCTGGCTTTACCGGCTTAAGGCCCTTTTATTTACATCAAAAAACATCGTGATCCCTGCTTAATCCTTGCAACTTAACCYGATCGCGACTTAACATACAACACCACATCTCTTTTCATCTCTATAACCCAACTCCATAACCGACGACTTACGATTATGTCCGTCAGCCCCCATCATGGACATCTAGGATTGGCCTGGGAGATTGCTATAGCTGCAATCTTTGGTAAGTYATCCCCTGCYCACGGTTCCAGCTCAGCTGATRTKGCTCTGCAGTTACGCTAGTCCTTGGGATTTGTGTTACTTTTGCATTCCAGGCTCGGCGCAAACGCAGAAGTCAACAGCAAACACCAGCAGGGGGCGTTGGCGATGTTGAAGGAGGCCGGGGGCGAGTTGAGAGGAGCTATGAAAAACATCGAGAGACTGTAGAACCAACACATCCAAGAGGCACCACCAATAACGAGGGGGAGGGCGCTGTGGGTATCGGTGAAGTTGATGAGGGGTCCATCAAGGTAAGCCTATTCATCCACTACTCTCACGAATCGCCTGCCCTTGTCCCCAATGCTCTCACACCACCTCTGTTTCCTTGTTCTTGCTTTGRCCAAATAGTCGGAACTAATTCATGTTGACCAAATAGCTGCCGCCAGCTGCACAACAAAAACGATTGAGCAAATCATCATATCACGAATACATTACTCACCACCCACCAAAATATTACTGGGACCAACGATAACCCACTTATTCTACGGCAACATAGTTTATGGTGGTGAAACAGGACCTCCTGCAGACGCTAGGAGCGGTGGTGGATGGTTG
The DNA here is from genome assembly GCA_023014305.1 of Lepiota subincarnata. Taxonomy (NCBI): domain Eukaryota; kingdom Fungi; phylum Basidiomycota; class Agaricomycetes; order Agaricales; family Agaricaceae; genus Lepiota; species Lepiota subincarnata. The sequence goes on from JAECYV010000038.1 coordinate 78,337, forward strand.
TACTCTACGATTGTATGTATTTCTGCTTTCCAAGGACCGAGGGGCTGGGTCGCCATGTTATGTTATCTTGCCCTTTGTTTAATCATTCCAGCCTTGTGAGTTCAACACATTTTCTTATCATGAAAACTTGACTGACGATAGTTGCCAATGCTACAGTCTCTTCTCTATCTTCCTCAGGCACACATTGCAACTGTTGTACTCGTATCAATCTAATATTATTACRCATTATCATGACCACTTTTGATCCCGCTCTTGTGTCTTTCCMGGTCATTGGTGCCCCGCCATCTGTGAACAAGCTACAGTGGTTTTCAAGTTTTCAATCCGAGAAAGCACCATAACAGAAGATCTGTCGACATCGCTTTGGGCGTAATATATTTCGCTGCTAATGCCGGTAGTGTCGCGCCAAGGAAAACAGGGACAGTGGAATTTGTAGTCAACTGGTCATTCTCCAATTTATGACGACTCACCCAATAGTCGGAACGAACTCTCATTGGGCATGAGCACATACACGACCGTGACCAGGACCGTGACTGCCTGTTCGCGCGCTTAYTGCTCCRACACCGGTACATGGACCCTTTTTATTAATGGACCCGTGGGGATTAAGTTAAACGTTAAGTGCCCATTGAAAACGGGGTACATGGCAGACAAAAATAACATATGTGACCTCCGGGAGATTGGATGGTCCCGTGACGAGTGGTGGGCTTGGCGACTCATCCATAGTCGGAATGTGTTTCAGTTGGGTATGAGTACTGTGATTATAACCATGATTACTTTGCCTGTGCATGCGCTACTACCGCTCCGACTCCGGGCCATGGGCCATTTTTGTTAATGGAAATCGCAGGGGTTGAAGTTACGCTTCTACCGAAGGCAGGYTACACGGCAGGCGGAATTAACCCACATGACCTTCTGGAAGTTTCTTCGTGTCCCAGCGACAAATCTTGGGTTCGATGAAAATTATATATCYGGCAAAGTACACATTTCTCAGTTGATTTGTGTATTGAAATCAATACTATGACAACGTGTTTTGATGTGGTTAATTCATTGGACAATCGGCCTTAGTTGGCCAATGAGTGGTAACCGTCTGAGGTCAAAGCCAAAYGGACTGGGGCCCCATGTTGCCGAGCAGGCCCCTATATTCACAGATTATGGTCCTTAAAGTGCAGAAGATATTGCGATGGGATTTGGGACAAATAACCCGCCCCATGATGATCGGTTTGGCGACTTTCTCAGCTCCGCGAGGAGAAATGAGTAGCACCTYCATTCGACCTCCTTTCAGCCAACCCTTGACCGTCCCCGAGATCTATGCTTTCCATGTCCTTAATAGTCCCAAGCATCCCCTTTTCGCCTATGCAGATGATTCCACCGGTGCTAATCAGAATATATGCTGCCCAGAAGCATACGCCGCGATTCAGAGGGTCCATGGATTCGTTGCCCGCAAACGCACTCTGTTGAATCAGGATTCTGGAGGGCATCTTGGTTCCGTCATGCTGCCATTACCATAATCATTAAACGACCCCCCCCCCCACCATATGTCAAGATTTCTTTCAAAAAGAAGGCGATACGTAGGGGGGAAAAAATCGGCACTACTACTCGTTCTGGTTGGTAGCCATATCAGTTCGCAAGCGGCCTTGATCCAGAATAGCCTTCTATTAGCGATTCGCTCTTTAGGGAACAAGGCAGATATTCGCCACACCCCTTCAACCTTCTTCATTTATACCCATCCAGCCACTCAAGGACTGGGAGGCGACTTGGTCGCTCTTAACAGGGCCAGCGGGCATCATTCAACCAAGTCGTACTGGATCGGCCCAACTGGAAATGAAATGTCTTCAAATTGAATCTCCTTTCACCAACTATACTGCAGGCATTCCGTCTCCAGCTTGGAAGTCTCCACTTGAGTCGTTCAAGGATGGACCTGCTTTACTGTGAACTCCAAGCACGGTATAGGATTATTTGTACATAAATATTGAAGATAGAGGCATATAGATGAGGATCCCCGAAAGATATAATACTCGTTCCATGAGCAGGATATTGATGTTTTGACAASGTGGGGGGCAGATCCGGGGCGTCAATAAGTGGGCACATTGGAATGGGGCTGCTCACTATATAAGAGTTTTGAAATTGGAGGTCTTTGACCGTATTGGTTCCTGGCGATACGATCACGATTCGAGGCCATGAAAGTGATCTGAGCACTAGGTACACCGTATAKCCGCTGTCCTTTTGTAACCCTTTCAACATATAAAATGGAGGTCGAATACTAAGATCCAAAAGCCTGCCATGGGGACACACACGGTGGGGGAAAATAACAATTCGACAACCGCTGTAAAAATGACGAGCAGGAGCGATAGGCAACTGGGAGCCTGCGAGGCGCCATTGTACTGCACTGTCCATATCCAGGGGCTGGTGGTGTTTCCTAGAGCAGAACTTGACGGCAAGGCCAACAGGTTTCAGAGTGGAAAAGCCGGTTCAGCGGAAAGATAGCCATTAGCTGCCTCGGGTGGGTTAGGGGTGAGTTTGACGACGTGAGGCACAAACAGAGCAACCCCTGCCCTCACTGGGGTGAGGTGGGGGTGTGAGCGTTTGGTGGACGCGGCCAGTATTGCAGGCAGTAAAGGAGAGGGATGTTGTTAGAGAGACATCGACGTTAAACGTTAAGGGGCTGAGATGCGGCACAGGGCAGGGGTTCAACAATAACCTACCTACAGGCCATCTGGGATTTTCCGAGCACGCCCAACTGATGGAACGGGCCCTTTTTCTGCCCCATCTTTGCGGTGACAACCACTCCATGATTTCACCTGCCCCTGTCTCACGCCAGTCAATGTCTGAGTGTATACCACGTTATAGAATACGCCATTCCCTACTCTATCCAGTTTAACCCTATGAGCTTATGTACGAAAATTCCTATGCTGCCAGCCTTATTCCCGAATACAATCTTGCTCAAAACCAATGATACACTCGTTCCTACATGCTACTTGTGCCTGTCAACACCATTGGTGACCTCACGTCCGCCGTCTTATGGCACTTTTTTGCCCTTTTWTTATTATTACCAGACTATTCTATTCTGGTTGAATCAGTGTGGSTAGGGAGATAGGACCTTGCGCTGGTCAATCAACATCCATCAGGCATCCAACAAAAATGCCCCCAGAGTCGCACCATGACATTGTGTCACTTCAATCAGTCAAATCAATCGACAGCTAAGTTATAGTCATGCGTGGCTGAAGGGGCAGCGCATATGAATCCCGACAGTAACCATGGTGTGTACGATCAGAAGGACAGAGGGGAGGCATTATATTTTTCTCGATAAATACAGCAGAAGGCACTGCACCCCTGAATTGTTAGGAATAATAAGTTATTCTCATGAACAACTTTGTTGAAATTGACAGATGTATTCATCAAATCGCCCCCCGAAGCACTGGAATATGCCTTCTTGAAACAACCGTTGTATTTCCGGCTATTTCTGATCAAGAATGCTGTAGGATAGGATAATTATTTCGGGGACCTCAAAAACTAYATCTATGGGAAATTCCCAACGCCGAGTCTTTCCACCCGCTGGACTTCATGGAGGCTTCCTTCCCACTTTCCTCAGCAGATATAACCAAATCTCTTCAACAGGTATATGCCCAACGGGTGAGAGAGCTCTGCGTAGTATTGGTTTATTGTCCCAAATTGTTCTAAGCTTGTCCTAGTACTCGGATGGTACGTTCACGGACCCCACTGTGGATTTATTAAAGGATGCTCAGAAATATTTTACTCGTCTCAGTTTCAGGCTTCGCAATCTTTGTAAGTCGTCGCCGGTCATGGTTTTGAGCTTGGGTCATAAAGCAATCCTTCTACTGCTAGGCCTTTGATTATCTCCTGACATTAGACGCGGAAATAGCCTTTATCTGGAAAGCGAATTGGAATATGACCAAGATACTATTCCTTCTCAACCGTTATCTACCCTTCATTGACATCGGTTTAACCGCAATCAGTAGGCACTCGTTTCAGCTCAGATATGATATTGTAGAGCGACTTATGAGCAATGCTTACATAGTTGATCAAGCRCCAGGCATTACTGGACCTTGTAATGGACTACTTCAGTTCGAATCATGTAGGCTTTTGTTTTCCTGGCGTTTCTACCTGATCCGAGGCCCTTTGTGATAATCACAGGGATATATGTTGTTGGGGTCTACGTGTCGGAATGTAAGTCCCCTGGCCTTTCAACACCGCGAGCAGAGTCCAGAACTAAACACCTTTCCTAACCCAGACATTCTTATTCTCCGACTCTGGGCTATATGGAACAGGAATATGAAGGTGACAGTTGGAGTTACGGTATTGTATTTAGCAAGCTTCGCAACAGTATGTRCAATGCTTGTCAAAGATGCGATGCAGCCTTTCCAGTGTAAGTATAAATTTCGGGTTATTTAGAAATTAACATCCGGCCAGAGTCTGAGTTTAACAACAGACTTCAATGTGCCTCCAATCCCCGGCTGCTTTGCTTCGTTCGATGGCGTCAAGCTATACATCATATTTGCGATGTTTCTTGCTTCTAATACTGGTATGTCATCGCATCTCACAGCAGGTCCGACTACTCAGAAGTATTGGTAGTCATCCTTGTTTTAATTGCTGTTCCATTCCTAAAAAGGAGTATGTTGTGTTTACACTGCATGGCAAATGGTTCCTTGATTTCTTGACCAGCACGAACACCCCCAAGGACCACATCACTCTTTAGAGTCCTCTACACTGAGGGTAGGGCACCTGGCTTTCCTGGGATTTTCATATGACCTGACGCATATTTCGATGGAGGTATATTACTCTATGCAATTCTCCTAGGTGAGACTCAAACGTCGTCACATTGAGATTTAAAGCATCTAATTGGTTTAAGGAACGGACATTGTGAACCTCATTCTGCAACTCTCTTTGGTGAGGTTAATCCAGCGATCAGGAAATGTAGGAAGTCTGACCTCAAACCTTCGATAGAAAGATGACCCTTTGCTTTTCGTGGGGTACGTTTATCGGCACCTATTCCCCTCGCCCGGGTTGACCAAGCCAACTCTTACTGCTTTTCAGTCTGACATGCTTTGTGCGGGCTGTACTGACCAGCAGAGTGGTACTTCATATCCGAGAAGCATATGCCGAGAAACGCTGGAATTCTTTGGACACCAGTGGTCTTAGTGATGGATAGGGGAATTTGGAAGGAAATTCGGGAGCCCAATAATCACTCCGTCCGGTCCCGCCCCCCGTCTCCCAATGAATCCTAAGGACCTTTTCAATCAMCGTTCTTGAGGCTCGGTCTTTACTCGGACCTTGTGTGACCAATGTGGAYTTACTACAGACTATATCTACGGTCTCGGGTGTTTACTGACGAATMGTATATGAATTATGGACSTATCTAATGCTAGGGACGATATAAATGTGTTGGGATGCTGTCRCTTCGAACRCCAATCCATCTACAATGATGACRAGAAAAYTAAAGTWCCAATTAAGATCTCCTYAAATGCTCCCACTCTGCCTTYAGCAAGTTACCCGKCTCATGATTTCYAGAGGCCCACCAMCCGGCCCGAGGTCTGAYGAACACAGTTTCGGCGTGTGACATGACCCTATAAGCTCCATGGACTTCTGCAGGATCATCTAAGCCCCAACCGAATCCAAGTGCRCGTGGACATATGTGGGAAATRAAATAGTGCTTTGTACTGGGGTCRAGGAATCGAGCCAATTGCTCGGGATCTATGTGATGGAGGACGCGTTCACGRAAGTCGTTCCACTGCGAATGATCATGGGGTTGTGATTCGAATACCAGCGACCTGTATCCCCTCGAGAACCACGAGGAAACAATAGCTGCAAGACCTYCAACGGATGGAAAAACTAGTCCTCGAGCGTAGTTGTAWACCCTCAGTTCCTTGATTTGTTTACAAGAAGTCAAGAACTGAGTTATGACATCAAAGCTCCAGGCACCTAAGTCGGAATCACATTGTTCAATCACGAGTTCAAGGGACATCAAATTTGGTGTTTTCAGGGTCAAAAGGGCGGGCAAAGCTTCAACGGTGCATCCCAGTGTGAGGACTTGAAGGGATGGAAAATAGTGCATCGGAAGCTGGTCGAATGGGAGCGGCCATGCCCTCACTAACCCGAGCTCCAGATGGACGAGGTGAGTGCAACGAGTCAATAGTTCAACTGCGGCCACAAATTCGAGGCTCGTCCTCAGCTTTAAATGAGTCAGACATTCCCATTTTACGGCATCGGGGTCGATTGCTCCAGGGACTCCCCATAAAAGATGTGAGATTCTAGGAAGTGCGAGTATCCAAGATAATAGGCGTTGGGGGGTGTCGTTCGTGTGATGGAAGGACACATTGGAGTGGATAGCCACGGAGGAAAGCATGGGTACGTCTTCCGGACTGATAGACAGCAATATGCGAGACGTCTCCAAGTCTATTTCAATGTCAAGATGTTGCCAACGTGAGAGGGCCGACGTGCACAAGTTGAGCATAGCCGTGGAAGTGATACAACCTTTCCTTGCCTCGGATTGCCGTTCYAGAAAGAGGGCGAGACCTTTGCGAGCGGACCGTTCGAGGCTCGACTCGATACACTCCCCGAAGATCTTCGATATGCCACCGGTTTTAGTGTTGCTACATAAACCGGAAATATTCGAGATCCGTGTCCACAAGGTTGAATCGGCGAGAGCCACCGCTCGCCAAGATCGACAAACCCAACAGAGAACAAGTGGCGCTTCCAGCTTACTAGGAAGGAGACCGTTAAACGCCGGAGCGGCTCGAGCGCACTCGCGAAAAATATTTGAGAGCATCTCGACTGGGACATTGTGGATATAACACGCTGCTGGGGGTATGTGATATGGTAGAACTGGTTTCTGGCTTTGAACCGCTACCTGAGCCCGGGCCTGATCGCTCATTGTCAGTCGAAGTCCGGGGGTTAAGGGTCGAAAGGTCTAACCTTCGGATAACTCGTTCCCGCGCCTTTGAAGGGGAAGCTTCCTTTGCCGTTGATCATGACTCAGTGAGCGGAATGTGCACAGTAAGCTGGGTCGGGGTGAGACCTCGAGATGTGCAATGCTACCTTCTTCACTTTGTCCAGTATTTAACCATTTCCAACAAGCTGTGCCGTTTGTGCCCCTTGAGCAACTCGAATACATGTCGGCCCAAGCAATGAAGGGCATACGGACACCATAAAGGAAGGTACAGTGGCTCCTTATGGCAGGGCTCAATTGAATGAGCAGATTGCGGACCACGGGAATCCAGGTGAACAGAGGTGCCGTAGAATGGAACGCGATCAAACAAATATGGGAGACCTGTCTTAATGGATATTAGCAATCCAGAGCTGCTGCTGGGTTCGCCGGTCGTATTTGGAGCGACCCAGGTTCGGTGCGTTGAATTCCACCTGTGTCCGTGTCTTGGCAAATGTCGGTGGACTTCGAGAATGAGCTAGTGGTATAGCCTTTAGCCCGTTCGGTGACTGGGTCAAATGTGAGTATGAATTGAGTTAACGATGATCAGTAGCCTCCTCGCCTCAAGTTTCCAAGTCTGTCAAGGCGTGAATGGACCTTTGACTGATGAGGAAACATAAATCACGTGTCAGGAACACCTACCGATCTCGCTAGGGTCCAGCAATGCCCTTCCCGATTTGAAAGTGGTGGCACACGTCTACCCCACCGTCGTCCACTGAGTGTTCCGCCCGGGGACACATTGAGGTAGGGTTTGTCCAGGCGTCAGCGCATCTTATTTATTGTCTAAGCTGGTGCCGCAATGCTTCAACGGTACTTGTCGATACGGTATTGAAGAGAAGACCACCATTGGCGCTTGCTAACACAGTGCTGAGACGCACGCGACCAGCTGTGTCCCCTCCAAAACTATGATGCGAAAGCGAAAAGGACCTGAAAATAGGTCCGAGCTAGTTCTTGGTGCTACCTACTGCTACTATTCCGAACATCCTCTTATGTACAATGAATAAATTAGCACTGAACCTAAAGCAAACTGCAAGCAATGTATAGACAAAAAAAGTAAGGATGGTATGAAGAGATAGAGCAAACCGGAGTGAAACGAGCGTGAAAGTCCACCATTAAGATTGTGTACAACATGAAAATCGCCTGTTCGATATTCCTCCACCGTATCGTAACAGAGATCCCGTAATTTTGAGTTTGTCCCGTTTTGCCCTTCCCATTTTGGAAAACGAAAAAGTCATGATGAGAGGTTCTGCCTTCATGCCTTCTTCCCCCTAGTCAGCATAGGGTGTACGAGTTGCTCGTGCAAGGCCTTTCCAGCAGCCACCTAGGTGCCATTATCAGCAAAGGATCCCAATGACAGGGATATGAAGAGCGTCAACGCACCATAGGGAACACGTGCTCATGCTTCTCCACAATGCATTCCATGACCACAGGTTTCGAGTTATCATACTCAAGGAACTCCCTCATCTTCTCCTGGAGTTCCTCCGCATTGTGGCACCTGATGGCATGAACGCCCATAGCTTTGGCCAACAATACAAAATCGGGGTTGGTCATTGCGGTGTGCGAGTGGCGTTTCTCATAGAAGAGGTCTAAAGCGAGGACGAATGAGTACGAGCGAGCGTGGATCGGATGTAAGAGGCAAGCTTACCCTGCCATTGCAACACCATGCCCTGGAACTCATTGTTTAGGATGAGGGCTTTGACACCGATACTAAATTGCGCGGCAGTGGCCAGTTCCATAGCAGTCATACTGAACGATGCGTCGCCGTCAATGTCGACGACAGTCTTGTGAGGAGCAGCGACCTTAGCACCAATCGCAGCTGGCAGACCAAAGCCCATAGTCTAAAACAAATAATCAGTTTTGAACAGTAGGGGTCATAGAGGGGAACTCACTCCCAAGCCGCCCGAAGTGACCATCGTTCTTGGGTATCTCCACCGGTAGTGTTGTGCAGCCCACATCTGATGTTGACCCACACCGGTTGAAATGATAACGTCCTCTTTTTTGTGGCTACACTGCCTATCCAACTCTTCGATAACCTCCTGTGGCTTCAATCGCTCGCCCTTCCCGCTCTTCTCGTACACGAACGGGGAGCTACTCTTCCAGTGGTTGATATCCTTGAACCAAGTCTCCCTGGGCGAATGTTCAATCATAGGCACCATAGCGGCCAGATTGGTCGTCACGTCACCCAAGATCGGGATGGAGGCATCGACAACCTTGTTGACGTTCTTGGGCTGGATCTCGAAATGAATGATGCCCCCGCAACCTCGAGCAGCAGCGGCGCGAGCGGCAGGTGCAAACGCATCAAGTTTGCCGGTCACACGATCATCGAAGCGACCTCCGAGAGCAATGATAACATCGGCTTGTTGCATAGCCGAATTTGCTGCAGTGCTTCCATGCATGCCAAGCATATACAAAGAGCGTGGGTCTGTCTCGTCGAAAGCACCGAGGCCTAGTAGGGTGGTGCATACTGGAATATTTCCTTTTTCGGACAACTCCTTCAGGAGTCGGGGGCCGTGGGGGGAAGTCAGGATACCGTTACCTGCGTAGATCACAGGCTTTTGTGCCTGGTTGATCATGACGGCCGCTTGCTTTATTGACTGCAAATCTGTTGGGGCTTCGAGCATTTGCAAAGGATTGGAGGGTAAACCGAGATTGATCCCGGGGGTGGTGGCTTTGAAGGGCAGGGGTGTGCGAAGGACGCCAGCTGTGACATCCTTCGGGAGATCAACAAGGACTGGGCCTGGACGGCCAGACGTTGCAATTTTGAAAGCCTCGTTGATGCGTCTGGGTAGTTCACCGATGTCCTTAACCATCACATTCCACTTCGTGCAGCTTCGGGAGATACCGACGATATCAGCTTCTTGGAAAGCATCAGACCCGATGGCGGAAGTGGCCACTTGGCCAGTGAAGACAATTAGGGGTATGCCGTCGCTCAATGCATCTTGCATGGGCGTGACCACGTTGGTGGCGCCAGGGCCAGAAGTTACGAGGACCACGCCAGGTTTTCCCGACACACGAGCATAACCCTCGGCCATATGGCCAGCGCCCTGCTCATGGCGGGGCAGGACGAATTCGAAATGAGGAGAGTTGTAGATGGCATCGAAGACGGGGAGGATAGCGCCACCGGGGTAACCAAAAATGTGTTTGACGTTGTGGCGAAGCATCATTTCATGAAAGATTTGACCGCCGGAAAGACCGACGAAAGTATGATCCAACGGTGTATTAGGTACGGGGCCCGGACCGTTGATGTGGGAGGAGGGCAAGCGGGTATTGTTGGGGGTCGGCACCTGTTGGAATCCTGGTGCTGGATTGGGCCGACTGTGCGAGCGGTTGGTGGAGTGGGCAAGGAAAAAACACGATCAACATACATTGGTGGAGCAGGAGAGGCATTGGAGACAGTCGAGCGACTGATATTGCGTGCATGCTCACGCACTCTTGATTTTGCCTCGACGATGGAGGAGCCTGCAGCGGCAGCAGTTGAACGACAACGCACAAATGTGGTCGCTGCGTTCTTTTTGTTTACTGGCACACAGAATCGAGCGGCGGGAAGAGCCATGGTGGTTTGAAATGCCCGACAGTGACAAGGGAAAAGGAGGAATGAAATGAATCGCTTGCAACTTTTTGATTCTTGACTCGACTCGTGTAGGCCGATGGGGATCGGCCGACTCCACAGGTCACCTGACGTTCTTACATAAGTTCAACCCATTGAATTCGTCCCAAGAATAGACTAAGAATTGGCTTCTGTCCATCCCAGCGAGTTCTCGTGAGCTCCTAAAGTTCTAGGTATCCCACAGCCTCACTGCCTTTGATCATTGACGATTTAGGCTCAAAGAGCGGTCGGTCTATTCTGTGCGTTAATGTCAAGGAGTCAGATATTGATATAAGGCTGCAGTCAGGAGGATCGTAGTAAGGGCAATGCCTAAATAGGATATTAGCAAGTCCTGATCTCATGCTAGAACGATTTCGACGATAGACAATAAAATTGAAGAAGCTGGTGACGACAGTTACTTCCGGGAGTTGTGTACAACGGCTCGGAAATATCGTGAGATTCTCGGTAGCCAGCTCCCGAAGTGCATGTTCTAGAAGAGCATCAAACTAATCCGGGAATATCTATTCTATCAGTTAGGACCGACCACTAGCACGCAGACCCTAAAAAGTGAGGGACCTGTAATGATGGAAGGGCATTGCGGGTGGATTACAATCAGCCCATAGACCATGCTAGGCTCTCAAAGCGGTTGGAAAGTCGAAATATGATAACTTGGGTCATTCGGAAGTAACAGTGAGGAAAGCCTGCAGCAGTTCTTCAAGCCCAAGTGAATGCGAATCCAGCTGGTTGGCGTATCAAGATAAGATAGCTGCGTAAACAAGGAGTCCTGCAGCGACATCGGTGAGTGTCCGAATGATTTTATCCTTACTGCTTTTGATCATTGATGATCCAGGCTCAAAGAGCGGTCGAGCTACATATCCTGTGCATCAATGTCAAGGAGTCAGATATTGATATAAGGCCACAGCCAGGAGGATCATAGCAAAGGCAATACCTAAATAGGATATTAGCAAGTGCTCTTATTATCGGTAAACGTACTCAGCGTCACGCTAGTCTCGTGAACTGCTAGTTTCGTGCCTATCGATATATTGGGACATCAAACACTACATGCATTAAATATAATGATTTTAAAAAGAGAAAATGGCTCCTATTATAGGAATAGTTGGGTATGAGACAGGTAATCAGGACCCTTAGATAGCTAAGTGATCGGGACCCCTGCAGTGTAATGCCTATCCAACTTGGACTCCAATCCCAGGCTCCCTTCACCCATGGACTCACTGCACAAACAAACACAGCCATATCACACATACTGAACTCCACTTGACGGATAGCACTAATTTTAGATCATCACAATGTATCAGTACATGGATTCTATTGAATTGCATCTCCAAATTCTGGCTGAATGAATCAAGGCATAAGAAAGAAAAAGACACAGCATTGCCCAATGGATGCTTCCTCCTCGAAACCTGCCCTACGATTAGAGGTCCCCATTAAATATACTAACTGGAAGAGGGCTGAGTAGCCGCATCATGGTGGAGATCGAAGCCAATAGAGGCAATATCCGAGTGTTTTCTGATGGGACCGTTTCAGAGATGCTGAGACGAATGATAATAGAACTTGCCACGGCCGTTGGGCAGTTAAAGGACTGGACACTCGCACCCAGGTGACACCCACAATCACGCATTAATGTGCAACAACTGGACAGGTAGGTGTACTATTGCAAACGGAAACAAGGCATAATGTACACAGAGTGGTGGAATTACTGGAGGGATAGATAGATAGATRTTGCACGTGCATCAGTTTTTTATGACTCTGTCTGATCATTTGGTCGGATGTTAGTTATGCCCATGATGCCATCTTGATGAGCAAATGTAGGAGGGTGCGCCATGCTTATACTTTCCCCCGTCCCCGAAACAGCCAAAGGTCGGATCAAGGAAAAGCATGACAGTCAATAAAAACTCAAGGAAGCATCAGACAAATATATGCTAATCATGGCGATGGCCCACCTGCGAGGGGGTGAAAGCTACCCTTCACCTTGAGACAAACCGCTACTGTGGACCAGATCCGTCCAGTAACCTGTAGCGGAGCGCGGTACCCATGGCTGCGAAACCTTTGCGGAAGTTTGAAAACAGCTGACAACCATTGCACTTTGGATGATCAGCACCAAGCTCTCGCGTCTCATACATCATGATTGTGATGCATTTTGCTATCCGGCGCTTGGCGCTTAAACCCCACCATCGACAGTCACCGCTAGAATATATATCTGACTCACCCGCGTTTTACATTTAGAAAGCTCTTTGGTCCATATCCCCGCATATTTTGCGTCTTTGTGGGTCGATACCCCAGCCGTGGGCCCGAGATATATAACCTGCGATTTTTGATATATTTTTAGTGTCATAAGATTGGGGGCTTTGGCCTTTTAAACGCGGCATGAGTTGAGATTGGCTTTGCGACAGACAACCTTCCCCCTCCCCCAATCATGACAATCGACGTAGGGAGTTTCCCTGCTCCGCAAGAAGAAAAGAGTAGCACTCTCATTCGACCCCCTTTCAGTCAATCCCTGACCATCCCCGAGATCTATGCTTTCCGTGCCCTTAATAGTCCCGAACATCCTCTTTTCGTCTATGCTGACGATTCTACTGGCACTAGTCATAATATATGCTATCCGGAAGCATACGCCGCGATTCAGAGGGCTCATGGATTCGTAGCCCACAAAAGTACTCTCTTGTATCAGGATTCTACGGAGCATTCTGTAATCGGAGTGTTGGCTAATATCGGTACATAATTATCCGTGCTGGCTTCACTACGGTGGTACTCAAGCATTTTACTCAGATAGTATCACCTATTTTACATTCATCGTCGGGATCATGCACGCAGGCTTGACGCCATTCCCGATCTCCACTGGTGAATCCGTTGCTGGAGTTGCTCATTTGATTCGAACAACGCACCTTCGCCTTATCTTTGTCAGTCCGGACGCTGCAGCGGAGCGCAAAGCACTAGATGTGTATGCTATTCTGCAGGCCGAAGGTATCACAATTCACATCTTCTCTGCACCACAATTCGACACTCTCTATAACCAAGACAGCTCGCTTATGCAGCTGGTACCTGTGCGACGCTCGCCCGACCCTGAGATCCTGATTTTACACTCCTCTGGTGAGCTTTGGTGATCATTCACCACCTTACTGCTGGTCATATATCTCTCTCAGGTTCAACATCCCTCCCTAAAGCAATACGGTTATTAAACAGCAACTTCGTCAAGTATGGCCTTATTCCACGTATGCGCATTCCATCGGTACTGCTGGAACAATGGCTCTGATAGTTAAACAATACAGACTACGGAGAAATAGATATGAGGGGTATGGGCATCGCCGCACACTCACTTCCATTGTCCCGTAAGTCTTTCCGGCGGGCTAAAATGCCTACGATATCATTTGTCATTTTCTCTATGGCTYCTAGATACTATGGGCGCAATGTGGATAGCATGTGCGGTACGCTTCACATTATTCCTTCTGAGGTCGTCTTTCCTGACCGATATGAAGGCTTGTACTGGCACAGTGATAGGGTGCTTTAAACCTACCAACCCACCAATCAAGCCGACTCCGGACGCTTTTCTTCGCGGGATTATCGCTACAACTTGCGAAATTGTGTTCTGCATCCCTACCTTCATCGAGGTCAGCAGCATTGAGGAGCTCCAGTTGTCTTTATTCTTACATGCTCTAGGAATGGTCGCGCTCCCCTGGAAATCTTCCTATTCTACGCAACTTCAAAGCCCTGGTGAGATCTCAAATCTTGTTGATGAACCAGGCCAACCAGACCAAAGATATCTGTGGGTACTCCAGCACGCTCCATCGGAGACCAACTCATTTCTGCGGGTGTAAACCTTAACTCTGTRTATGGAATGTAGGTGACTCTATGGGCTGAGTTTCCTAAGCTTTGACGGCTTTCTATAGGACTGAGATAGGCGTAATGTGTACCTTTTGTCCAAAATCGACGTCATTGGATGAGTGGAATTACTTTAGAATGGCCCYGTATCTCACCTATGAGATGGCTCCCAAAGGCGAGAATCAGGATGGAGAAATTGTTGAACTGATCATAATAGTGGGTTCCTGAGTCCCCATATTTCTAGTCCCATACTGGCACTCAATGGAAGTACCCTCTAGAGCACCGAAAGGTTTTCTCCGCACATCATAAATACTAGGTTCCAAGGCAGACCAGCATTCGCAACGAATGATCTACTTCTGCGCCACCCTGAAAAKGAAGACCTATATACCGTTTATGGGCGAGTGGGCGACCATTTGACACTCTCCACTGGCGAGAAGGTATTTTTCTAATCTGACCCGGGAACTTAGCGCTCATACAACTTTAGACGAATCCAGTTCCACTAGGTATTGTTTAGAACCTGCTCCGTTAAATGACTTATTACAGCTCTACTCTCTGGCTTTCCAGAAGCCATGTTCCGCGAAAACAATTATATCACTTCAGCAATTTTGTTCGGGTGCGGCCGCTTTCAACACGGCGTCCTAATCCAGCCGAAAGAGCCCTTCAGCCCTGATGACAAACAGAAGCTCAGCGCATTCCGAAATTTAATTTGGTTATTTGTCATCTATCCACTTCTAAGTGCAAGCTCTCATCTGACTGTTTAGGCCTACTGTTGAGAGGGTTAATAAGGTCGCCCCCGTGCACTCCAGAATCTTCAAGGAGGTGGGTTTCACATTTCRTTGTCACTTAATCTCTGACAGGTTCATGCTTTTTATACATAGATGATAATTGTTACTGACCCTAAGAAACCTTTCGAGTTTACTGCGAAGGGAACAGTACGACGTCAAATTTGTCTAAAAGCCTACGAAACTGAGATTGACGCCCTATATGAAGGCGTAAAGGAGACGTCACGGGCCAACATACCAATCCCCGAGCCTTGGACGGCCAAACAYAGTTCGGTATTAGTGATACCTAAATAGATGACATATACTTGCAGGAATGAGCTGTGGACAAGGACGGGCTCAGTCTTTTACCGGACGTGTCGGATGATTGTATTTGCTCCTGGAGGAGTTATTGGAAGAGCATAGTACATAGCGTATTCAATGGGGGAAGACTCCAAACCGTTGTAAAGCGTGTCAAACCAGAGGCATTCTACTATCCCATTTCAGCACCCTATGAATCTACGCGCATTGCCACTATAACATTCGTTTTTCTTGACAGTGGTAGTAATCTTAAGAAGAATCGACGTGGGACCCCCACAGATTTGGCCTCCGGGGTAAGATGCAAGCAGTATTGAGGTAACTTACCAGTTTTGCTTTCGGAGAAGGCATTACCTTCCAGCGGTATCATCACTTGGATAGGGATGTGATTTCTTGCAACGTTGTGCAGCTGAGACGGATAGTCCTGGGGAAAGGGATTCAAAAACCTCATTGATTTTCTTTTTGGCAGTTGCGAAGCGGAGAGCTTACAAGATGCAGTTCTCTAACCGGGTTAAAATTGGAAAAAGAGGGACAGAGAGGAGGGGTGTAGTAATTGGCGGGATGGTAGTGGGAGATGAGAGTTGGGTGGATAACGGGAGTAGTGATCATGATGGGGAGATCATCATTGGATCCAAATACGCGCGCAAAATATTGGCGTAACAACCAGTAAGAACAGGTGAAAGCGTACCAAGCAATCTCCAACACCCCGGCCGAGAGCTCCGATCCAATATTTCGATACCTAGCCTATTGTCTGTACTCCATTTCACCTACGGATATGAAGTAGGTTTCGGCCACAGTCTTACGGAATCCCTCAGAGCCAACCACCCTTTCTGCAACGTGATAGAACTATCTGAGAGGACTAAAGGACGAGCACAATCAGAATCGCATCCAGAATCGTCTGCAGATAGAAAAAGCTCTGTGGCCATGCATTGCCTGGGGGAATGTTTGTCATTAGATGTATTCTCTGCGAGTGGGAAATAAGATGCGACTTACTCAGTTCGTGCAAGAGGTATTACTAGATTGAGCTGGTGCATGGTTAGGATCTTTGAGATGACCTCGAGTGGCATTCCGCATTTTGAGATGCAGGTTCGTGGGCCCTATTGATTCCTGTGATATGATCGCTTCTATGGCCATAAAAGTGATTGATAATGCACTGGGCATATCGTAAGGGCGTCTTCCGGTCTTAAAATCGGAAATTCCACACGGAAAGCGAGAAGAGCCTTCGACGTCGAGTGCTGGAATCGAGAGTCTGCATGGAGATATGCAGCAAGACGATCAGATGTGGCATGTTATCACGGCGAAATCCCTTCTTCTTCGAAGGGTTTCACCGGATAGCCAATCTACTACATGCTTATCGGAGCTGGTAAGCCGCTGCGCTTTGAGTCGAGTTGGTGAAATGGAGTTCGGAGTCAAGGTTCAGAGAGCACGTGAACTCCAGGGCCAGACAACGCGACTCTCAAGCTCCCACGTATATGATGGATGTCCTGAATGCTTTCCTCCACCAACACCAGAGATAAGCGTCTAAGCCATTGTCCGACATCGTAAGCTACGAGCTGCGTTACTAAACGCTCCTCGGGCAGCGCTGTAAGAGCCTTACCCTCAATAATGTCGCGTTTACCCTTCCCAGCTTAATATTTCTACTCCGACTGAAATGGCAACAATCACTCGACGCCAGCGTCATGGACTTCACAACGATAACTTTTTATCGACTCAATAACGATTTGCGCAACAGAATAGACTTTCCGACTCTGCTGCAAATCAGCCTATTACAAAGCAAACGCATGCAAAGTGGTATCTGCATACTGCGGGGGGTGAAGAATCATGCACGCTAACCAGCTATGCCTGTGGCCCTTTCCCTTAGTAGTACGTACACCCAGTAGCGTCTCGCCCACTTGTTCGATTATGTTGACCCCTGGCTTTGCATCTATACAAGACATTTACAACATTTTCACGTTAATAATTTCGACGACATCCAGTGCGATTCGATAGCGTTCTACCCCTTTTCACTTTTCGTAAAAGGAGTCCGAGCCTGATCCGTCAGCTACCCTGCGGGGGGTGAGGCAGGGAAAATCGGTTTCGCCAATTTGGGTGAAACAATGCGCCTCCGGCGGTCCTCTAATATTGTTGACTGAAGGAATGATCGACTGAGCAAAATGAGGGGTAAAAGGACCCGTAACTGGTTCACTCCCAGCGTCAGCTCACAAACAGCCTGTCCGTTAGGAGCTGCTTTACACCTCTTTACGGTACGGCTCTCATTGGAGCTGGCTGATTGCACTTACATATGAGGGTATTCGTTTTAACTAGCCGTTCATGCTCGAACGCACCTTGGTTACCCATGGTAAACGCTAGACGGAGAAAGAGTGGACTAACAACCCGTCCTGTCCTAGACAAACCCATGCCTCTCACCGCGAAGATTAGTGTATATCAACAGTGGCATTTAGTCGTGCCTTAAGCTTGGATACTGACTGCCCAAAGGACATGCAGCATCGTCAGAGGTGTTTCGTGCGCTTGCCATCTCAGTACTTGTCCACGAAAGTCTACTTCCGTCTCCTATGCGACCGATCAGCTGCGGACGTGGCTGAGAGGTTAGCAAATGCTCAGTACATGGAGTCCTTCTGCATCACGAAGTTGTCTCCGATACTCGAAATCAGCCACTTGCATGATGTCAGCACAATCTGACTCGAACACTAGCAACAACATACTGATATCTAACAGCCTCCACATTGAGAGCTTGATGATACCACTTTYCCAAGTCATTGTTGAGATGTTGTGTCCAGATATGCATATCAGGTGTGTGCAGGAGGTGCAAAGCTCAGAGATTTGAGCTGACAATGTGATCGCGCAGGAACTTGTCAAACACAGGTGTGCCGATGGGCTGGGGCGGGTGTCTTGCCTACCTCAGGTGGAGTATAGAACCCCTGGGGGAGTGTTGTGGAGATTTTGCGAGGATATGAGCCAAAAAACCCGCCGAAGCTACAGGCTTCCAGACATTGCCCCAACTTTAGGACCAATCATAACTCGGGCAGACTACCAAAGGATCTTTGCTACTCGGATACTTTGCTCGGCCCCCTCTGGTAGTGGATATGCTTTGAGGGCATCGCTCAAATTATGCGTTTCCCGGGATCCCCCGTTAGTCTCGAAGCGCACGGCGTGGCCACSATACTTATTAGGCAGGGGGTTGCACGGACTCCACGGAAGAGAAGCACGGAACCCATAGTTCTCGCTCAGCGGAGGTCACTTTCTCTTTGGTCATACCCGTATAGGGCCCAAGCAGTTAGACAACTCGAAACTCACCAACCCTTTCTCGAGTATCCCCATGCCCACTCACATAGGAGCCCTTCAGGGTCGGTATTACCCGGTCCGCTGATAGACTCAACAGATACAGACCACAACCTTCTATCCCCGGAGGGCTTATTCTTCTTCTGTCATCACAATGCGGAACATATCGCGCGTCCAAAACAAATMGAAAGTTTGACAGTTCAGCTAATGAGAATTACGGCTGTGTGAAGATGCGAATACCAAGTCGACCGCATGACTGGATTCTGGGACACTGGACTATCGGAACACGAGTCCAACCTTGCCTTGATCGTTATCAATCACGATTTATTTTCTTGGCGAGCTGTACATCAGCCGAGGGCTGCTGAACGTGGTCACGAAGAATTGGGGCATTTTGGACGAGTCGATCGCGCTAAGGCATGAGTCGTGGGACCGAAGAACCACAACAGCACCCTACCCCTTCCCTACGTAGGTTCTTTTCTATGCACTTGAAAGCTCCCTTGACCGCGGAACTATTGGCGCCTAATAGTAGGCACACAAATTTACAGTGAGGTAGTTTGTTCTTTGGAAGCGAACATCGTAGTCAATCATTCACCGATTGCCCTACATCTGTCATCATGTAGCGCCCGGGATCAGCACCTGGCCGGGGGGTAGACTCTCACAGAGCCATGCCAATAATTCCGAAGGTTCCCATCCGGACGCAAAGAGAATTTCTAGTGATAGTTAAACATTCATCAAGTAGAACCTCCACCSGATAGGACGGCACTGGGGCTTCGAAATATGATATGGGCGTCTCTTCTTGTCCATGACAAGTAATGACCCGCCCAACCACCTCTCAATAGTTCCGACAAAATCTCCTCATCAGCAAATCCTTATCTGTTCGGTATGTGTACTCCACTTGGCCAATTGTGATATCAATAGCCAAGTTACCATGATGAACGCCCGCTACCCTTGCTCCTCGCTGTTCGGCTCGTGGTTTTCTGCCCTCACTTGACCAATCCTATCCCGGTATACCCCACTTCTTCGCCGACCGGCTGACAGGCAGCTCAGAACATGCCATCACGAGGAATAATTGACCTATTTTTGCTTCTTGATTGATCCAACCCACGGATGGGAATATTAGTACGAGCGTCTATTAAAATTACAAGCGAAACAAACTTACCGATTCAATTATTGACAATGGTTGATCATCCTATTTAGGTATAGCCCAACGTCTCTCCGGATGGTCGAGATCTTTTTCGAAGCGGACTGCCGTCAGATAGCGGTGATATAGAGGCTAAAAATTAACAGTGGACATGAGGCAGAAGCCCGCCCATAGGCTTACGATACTAGATATAGTCCAGGCTGGGCTCTCATGTGTCTCTGTTCTCATCTTCGCTATGACTTCCCCCAACAGCGCAGTGACCAACGGAGAACGCACCCCCCCCAGTCCAATCGAGGAGAAAGGGAGGGTAACGCCTCCTCACCCTACAACAGTTGTCCCTCACCTCGAATACGATTCAAATGCAACTCCTCGACCCGTCGTTAGCAGGAGGCTACGAATAATGTTTTACTGCCGTCTGGCAGCATTTTTCATCATCGAGGCGGCATTCATTGCCCTCGCTGCCATCTGTCTAGTGAAGCCCGTCCCCTTGAACATCCCTCTCAGATTCAGCGACTCGGAAGTCAAGGGCGGCTTCACAGTCATCTTCATCCTCTGGCAATCTATCGCGGTCATCGCTGGTGCACATCTTCTTGCTGATGCATTCAGCAGAGAGTGGTCAGTGCAGTTGGCCAGACTTGTGCCGGGTACGACGGACAGAGTGTCAACCGTCACTTCCGGTTTCTTGGATCGCATCCTATACTTCTTTACGAAACGCGCCAGCGGCACATTCAAACTCGCATTTATGGCATCCCTTTGTTTCATGGCGCTAACACAGCTAGCGCCCGGGACAATAAGTGCTGCCACCACCCTCATCGATATACCTATGACGGTGGAAATTGGGAATCTATTCGCCCAGCTGGGCAATGAGAGCGACGCTCGAACTTTCCTTGCCACAGGCTCCCGTGCCAACCTCATTACTCGTTTGGAGCAGATCGAGAAATCGCCATTTGGTCTGAAGGTAGAGCCCAACTGGATTGCAGCATGGCCATCCGTCAATCTTGGCGATTTGAACGGGACGCTCGAATACGACACAGATGTTGTGRAGTTCCATTATGATTGTCACTGGGAGGCTCCCCGCTTCCTCAACTCGACTGCTGGGGTTTTGATCGAGGCAGCAAACATTGGATGGACGACATCCTCACTCGTTTTCGGGTCGGGAAACGCAGGTAAGAGTTTAGATCACAYCGACAATCAATATTTCTGATGATCTCGCAGGTTCAAGCATCACGCCCCTGGCGCTAACGAGTGCCGATCTCATACAAAAGACTAGCTTGTCCGCCTTCCTCTTCGTCGGCGGCAATGACACATACCCSAACTCTAGGGTATCACCCCCAGTCCCCTTCGCAATCAATCTTGGGTCACTGGCTGCCACCTTGGTGACAGTAGGAGTCGGTGTGAACACCGGCCCGAATGAAAACTTTGTCGGCCCGCTTGCGAGTATCCTCATTTGCGACCCTCACCCCCAAGTCTCTGGCGGCCGTGCCAGCCTTTCCACCACCGGCGACCTTGCTATAGTCGCTTCTGGACGACCAACCATCGGAAATRTCCCCCCCTCTGCAGCTAACATCATTTTCTCGAACGGGCTTGCAGTTGCAGTCCAGACCCCCGGTGTCCTTGAGGTGACAAACATAATAAACGATATCTCAGCCGTCCTGTTCATGAGCAACTCCTCCGTTGACTGGGATGTTGCTCGCAACATTTCCCCATTGGACTTAAATTCCATCAATAAGAATATGGATAAATTTATGTTGTCCGCATCCAAGGCATTTAGCGATGGATACAGGAAAGATGGATCGTCCGCCGTCGCRTCCTTCTCGCTCACAAGAATTCCGGCCATAGGACAGGAGCAGCGCTTGGCGCTTACTACTTCCATGGGTCTGTTCATCACCGTGGTCGTGTTCGTTGCGATCGCTTTGGCGTTATTGTATGCTCTTTGTCGAGCTACGTTGACGCAGAGCAGGTACCCCTTCGATTTGCATAGTGTGTTTACGGTGCTTCAGGACGAGGCTTCCAAAAGGGCTTCCGTGGCCCAGGGACGCCRGGCAGGCCAGTCGGAAGCCTGATCCCAGGCGAAGTTCCTTTCCATATATACTTCCAGGTGTACGACGACGATGATTGGTGACGATCATTCTTTTCCTACGACTATTAAACGCTCCACTCTGTATGTCTTACCGGATGGCCTCTTTATTGTGCTGTATGATAGAAACGTAATTCAAGAGATGATACCGAGTCTTATTTTGCCGTAGCGCCACACGGTCAGACATAGTCACCATGATCCGAGCCCTAATTCACGGGCCTCGAGGTTCAGTGGACTCGAGGACAATTCTTGGCGATCATATGTTCTGCTGAATGCGACATTTTTCACATACCCCGTGCGCAGATTGTTATTTCCAGGCTCATGACCATGCTCTATTTATACATTAGAAGACGGGTGCGCTTAACCGACAAATCGTTGAATAGTTCACATAGCAATCGCTTCTTATTCATGCGCAACGAGTAGCAGGATATTTYACCGCAGGTCAACTGACAGTTTCTGAAAGCACCCGGAACCGTCAAGAAGATAGAACGGTGAGAATTCGCCTACGGGTATATTGTCACGTTGACTCTAATCCAAGTCGATGAGCAGAGGTAGAATGTGTACTCTTCAACGGCTAGGGGAAGACAAAGTCAATTCAAACCTGCATTAACGATCCACCACAGTCACGATCCATACTGCGAGGCGGCTTCTGGAAGGACTCGGACCAAAAACCTGGTCCAACCTACAGGATATCGTTTCAAGGTGCCATAAGTGTCAGCCAGTGAAACGTGCACCGTCGCAACAAGTGCACCCGTGCCATGGGAATTGCGAAGCCGACTAAGTCAACATCTGGAATCGGCAGCGAGGTCATAGATGGGAGAAGGTAGCAGTATAAATTGCATGGCGGTTGACCCGGGAGTCCATTGTAACCAAAACCAAAACCAAAACCAAAATGCTCAAAGCTGGTCTCTCTGCAGTCATTTTCTCCGCACTGGCCCTCGCCGCGCCACCAATGGCGCCTCGCCAGGCTTGTGCGGATGTCGCAGTCATCTTTGCCAGGGGCACAGGCGAATCTACGCCCATCGGCACCATCGTGGGCCCGCCTTTCCGCACTGCTCTCCAGTCAGCCCTGGGAGGAAGGTCATTGAGCTTCGTGGGAGTTGACTACCCCGCTACCGTTGGGGGTTTCCTGGAGGGTGGTGACCCGAACGGAGCGCGTACTATGGCAGCAGATGTGACTTCGGTTGCAAACTCCTGCCCAAACACAAGTATCGTCATGTCTGGATACAGGCAAGTTCTTCTGCCCTCCCATGGGTTTGGGGCAAGTCAAAACTGATGGAATATTAAATTGGTTAGTCAAGGTGCCCAAGTTACCCACCTCGCGGCGAGACAACTTTCGTCCACGGTTCAGAACCGTGTTGATGCGGTAGTTGTCTTTGGTGATCCTGATAATGGGCAAGGTTTCCCTGGTGTTTTGAATGGGCGATCTATCACTTTTTGTGCTCRGGGTGACAACATCTGTGCTGGGGGCGTCATCATCCTCCCAGCCCATCTGAGCTATGGCGCCGTAAGTGTTTCATGAGCAGATTAAATAGTAAGACTTACTTGCCACTCCAGAATGCTGGCCAAGCCGCTCAATTCGTCGTTTCCCACATCTGAGTTGCATGAGCCAATTAAAATGTAGGATAGGAAGAAATGTGCAGTTCTTTGAAAATGTTTATTATGGTGTCTTCCCAACTGGAATTCGAGTTAAAAGAAGGGATTAAACTTGAGCATTTGAGACTTTCCAACTTTAAATTCATCACGTAGTTGCAGAAGCTCGTTATGGTAGGGGGTATGAAGTTGTAGCCCCATAGCCCCTAACCCGCCTTTGTCAACATCAAAGAACGAACAAGTTCCGAGCATTGGTCGGGTCATTGCTCGAGGGAAATCGGAATAGAGATCCAGTTGGTGTGGGAAGCAGCCGGCAAGGTCGGTCATAGACTCCTAAGTGACCAGGACGATTATAAAAGAAAGGATCCGAATCTTGCTTTAAACTTCGAGTAGGTCAAACGCTTTAATACGGTAAATAATCGGGTTATCCTGAACGCTAGAAGGACGCATGCTCACCACGGTTATCCAACGATGCCGGTCCTCGCGCTCTACAAAAATGGCAGTTCAACGTTGGATATGCAGAAGTGAATGACTTCCCGGCTGCTGTTCTCTTGCATCTCTGCAGTTCAGGGGGCTCAGTTGGCACAGATCGCCGAGTTACGGGCAGGTTGACGCGAATCTGGCTGGTTCTTCGATTCTGTGAATCGTTGTAAGATGAGCGAAGCCTTTCGAAGATTGGCAAGATCCAGTAAAAGCCTGGTAGAGAGATGAGATCAGTAGTGCGACCAATAGCCAATTCAAGCACGAATCGAAAGAGATGCACTGGTTCCGCGAATCTGTCGGCCGTAGGTGACCGAGCACCTAACCTTCGCCTACAATAAAAGGACGAAGTATTGACGACTGAGGGAGTTCTCTTCCTTTCCTTGATTGTGGCTCCACTGGATTGGGTGTTGCCTCAAGGCCAAAATCGCAACCATCAATTCGACGCAGTGACCTCTTCTCAGAACCACTTATGGAAGCGTTAAGACCGCATTATCATCCTACTCTGCGCAGGACTACCTCAATCGTGAACTGCAGGGTATTGCAGCCGCATCGCTACGACTATTCAGTTGTTGTATGTGACTCTAAAGTGGCGCGGTTCGGCCGTGGTTCATAACTTTATCCAGTATTAGCAAAGAAGTGCTGTGGAGGTACAGGGAAGATAGAACACACATACTGTAGTATAGCATCTACGAACTCTATGATCGACAGTTTGGTGTAGTGCGCCTCCTGTGATCTATTGCGACAAGCTTGCTGTCAATCTGAGGAGGGGATTGCTGCGCCCGCCAGAGGCCCCCAACACGGGACTCCTACTCTGAGGGTGTTATCAGCCATGTCAATGATAAATCCATTATGCAGGGCAGCGACCGGTCAGGTGTCTGACTCTGCTCCCCACAATCCCTGCCCCAGATAACAATGATCAGGGCTTCTCGATGCTATGTGCGTCATGCGAGATTATATTAGCCTTTGGCCAGTAGGATCAATGGAGTGATAGATGTAATTTAGGGGGAAGGCGAGGACTTTCTAGATCCTCGGTAATAAGTTTGCAAGGGTCGCTGATAGAATATTCTTACAATGAGCAGGTCGAGGATATGGAGAAAACCCTAACAGCACTTTCCCGAGAAGGCACCTGTTTTCGGCTCCGGTGTGATCCTATCAATCAGTGTCGAGATGATGGAATAATAATCCGAGGGCTTATAGCAGAGGTGCGGGGAATGCTAACGATCTATATGTTATCTGCGTGGAAAACTTGGAATCTCCAGACGTGCCCGTTTGAACGCCGCTGGTTTGATTCGGAGCCCCACGGGCGAATAGTAAGGTGTGACGGGAGGGCGCAAACTGCTACAGTGAGAGAGCTCAACTGGGGATGCTGTTGAGAAGATGTATCATGCTCAGAGACGGACCAGCGACGAGTAGCAGTGGCGTCGCGCTGGCCAACAAGTAAACTAAAGATGGGTTGATACAGGAGCTTTCACTCTGAGCGCCCTGAGGCGTTCCATAGCAGTATGTATGCACAGCACAAACAGGACGCACCCGGGTACACAACAGAGCCAAACAGGAGCCTCTGACACCCTGTAAGCAAATTTCTCAGAAAGGCCCCCGAGGACTTCCATCGACCGATAACTCTCGTTTTCCTGATCACATATTCTGGGGAATGCCAAAGATGTCGCAACACATACAACACCACCACCCTCAGCAGCCACAATATGTCCATTACACAGGCCCACCGGGCGCCCAGCTCACCGTAGCACCACAGGACACCACCAGACAACCCCAACCAGCTCCTCAGCCTGTTCAACAGCAAACACAGCAGCAGACGTCGCAGCAACAGCAGCCCCAACAGACACAACCAACAACAGGCGCAAGCACAAGCGTACCTGTCAACGCGACCGTGGGCGTACACTCCGCCCCTCTGGTGGCTACTGGTGATTGGACAAAGGATCTCGTCCACCTCGCAAAAACCGCCGAGCTCAAGTAGGTGTTCCCCACAAAATTCTATCTTTTCGTAGTGTGTCTGCGCTCCTATCATTTCCTATTGTGTTCGGCCGTCACTATCGCTCATTTCAACGTCAACGTTCAACATATTGTGCGGGTGACTCTACCCGTTTCTCACACTTGGCTTTATTCGGATGGTCTAGTTCGAGTCGGAGCTCCTTTGCTGAAATGAATTMCCCCCGCCCAGAAAACATGCCTTGACGCTTCAATTGCATACGGCACACATCCTCTCGGCCCATACTACACTTGAGTCTAAAAGCAAGGCGATCCAGGACATACGTGAACAGAAGAACAAGTGGGTGTTGAACGYTGATGTTTGATCGCTGGTCTTYCCCTTGGAATATCAATGAATCTCAATCGGATCATTGTTACCCTCACAGGCTTGATAGTGAACGAACACGACTACTGAATGCCCTGCGAGAGGTAGAGTACATTCACCTTTTGAAAAATCTTCCGAACGCTTAGGCCTTGTATGACAGATCAACGAGGACAGGGACAAAGTAAGAGTCAAATATTATGGAAACTTGGCCGTCGGCTCAGATCTATTCTTCACCCAGGCCGACATTATGGAAGTTTCACTTGAAAAAGAGTAAGTTTAGCACCTCATTCTATGTTTAGCGTAATAAAATTTAAGCTATGCGCAGGTGTAATGACCTCCGGGCGAAAATTACACAACTTACGGATGGAGAGTACACGGTGGCGAAACAAGATGTTGACAGATTACGACAAGAACTTGGTCAAGCCCCACTCCCAAACTTACAAGAAACACTAGAGGAAAAAACTGCGCAGTGTGTACCCACGTCATCGCGTTTGYTATTCAATTCGTTTGTTTTGTTTTTCTGTTTTTCCGAGAAMGCCGCAGGTCGGCGACTTCGATGTTGTTGACCCGTACATYGACCCTCTCCCTTTGCCTTGTGTCTGCACCTTCTCTTCGGTTGCCGCCAGATTCTCGACATGGGCATGCCAGTTTGTTCTGGGTTCAGTTACCATAAAAGGCAGCCGTCATGTTATGGAATCCTGTCACAACTCCACCATCAACGACATCAGACATGTTGCGGAAATGAACACTGTTTATCACCGGGGATTGTTTTCTCCTGTGTCCAACAGATGTTTGTTCATGCAATAGTTGACTTATGACTTCTCACTTCTCAATTGATTGATTGGTTTCGTTCCCTTCCTTGCTTTTCGCGCTCTTTCGGAACTTTCTTGTTCGGTTCTCCGCTGATGCTAATATTGTCTTGCTTGCAGGTATCTGAACGAGCGCCGGCTTAACGGCAATGAGAACTCAGGCTCGTCCGGTGCCGCAAAACGTGCTGCTACCGACCTCCCGGAAGGCCAGCCAATAACCGGAAAGCGACCGCGCGGGCGTCCAAAGGGAAGCAAGAATAAGGCGAAATCAGCGGATGCCGCCTAGCTTTTCTCTGCTCCTATCTTCCATTCAACTTGCCGTGAACAGATTGGATTTGTTAGTGTATTGGTATGGGAGAGATGAAGAACTATGTCCAGGAGAGGGAGGCATGTCACACTGCCGAGGCGATCATGAACCGGTCATCTTGAACCTGGAAAGAGGGAAGCTGAACGTGAATGGGAGGAATGGAGGGCATGCGGAGTGGGCATGGGGCCATTGGTGTGGGTTCGTTAGTGCCTTCTTCCGCAGGGTTTGCCTTTGGAGGAAGAACAAAATCCAAGAAGCCCCTTACTTAAGTCTCTGGCTACACCTATCGAGCCCAGAGGCTTGGAGCTTACCATACAGTAGATTCTTGGCTATCGGTCTTCGGGCACCGTGACTTGCTAGTCCGACGATTATCCTACAGATAACGGGCTGCCAAGGGATCGCTTACCTCCCAGCCCTACGACGGAATAGGCTTATTCGGACTTGCAAACCTCCTCGTTCCCATCGATAGGGGTAGTAGGGTGTGATATGGCGAAGCCAACCTTACCCCTAAGCTAYACCTAGCTCACTTCGTATCGGTAGTTTTCTTCACGTTGCTTCATTTTCTCGATCCAAAATCATGATGCCGTGTTGTTGCTCTAAGTCGTGTGCATCGCATCCGAGCCTGCTATTCCTCTCTCCCGTTTATTCTTGTGTGGAGCTGTCTATTATTTTTGCATGATTTCTCTACTTGTACGCACAAAGTTTTCAATTATTAAATGGTCGCGACTACCTTGCGCGTTTGCGAAGTTCTCAGTCCATTTAATGACGTGAAGGTTGAAACCTACGGCCTCCCAGATCAGAGAAGCTCCTAATACGCTTCATATCAACTCATATGATCAGAACCAAGACTTTACATTTCCCTTACGAGGGCAGAAGTGGAAAAGTCGAACGGCAAGCGATTTGAACCACCTAACCTGAGAACGCCTATTCTCCCGAAGCCGATCGAACGCACAGATTATCGCTCCAAGTACCCAGTCCGTCACCCATATTGACAGGGTAAATTCGCGAGAGGTATTGATGGGTCGGTTTGGAAGGGCCGTCGGTGGCAGTTTATTGACAGGGCTCGTCCAAGAGAGGGAGGACGATGGAGTCGGACACTGGGTGCTCTGCTGGCACTCACACCCCCCAAGCCTATGTTGGGGGRAGGATCTGATCTGGTGAGCAATTTATTACGACACCACGTCGGCTGTCCATCACACCCMCATCAATGCTTCTTTGCCTACTTGGGCCATCCAATACCTGGTTTGCTGGCAYTACTGAGATCTACAAGTGCACCGACGCGCGCCATCTTGGAGGGTCGTTGAAGAAGAAGGAAGAACCACCATATGGCATGAGACACGGGACGGCCTTATTTCGACTCAATACCCGTAGATCGTTYTCACCAAAGATTTCACGCGCACTAGTCTAGTTACTGTTTTTGGTGCCCGACGCGTGCGCCCGAAAGGCGCGTTATGATTAATGCTAAGATCCCTGCACAATACCTTTATCGTTYCACGAAAAAATGGATCTGAGGGTGATGGAACGGGAAGTTGTGTGACTCGAAAAGAAAAAATTACGCGCGTTCGGTTTGGGCATCTCGGTGACGTCGAAGGATGGTTGGACCGTGGTGCACCATGCAGCAGAGATTCGTTTATTTACCAATGAGGCGCGTTGGATCTGGAGAAGAGATGCTAAATTCTGTTCGGTACGAGTGACAGATGGGACGACTAGTCTGAAGGCAAAAGCCAATTTCCGTTCATGACTTGGAATCCTTCCCCCCCGACGACCAAGCGTGACGATCAACTGAGCTGAGTTTGGATCTTGACTCTTGCCCCCTTTTCCCGCCAAGACGCACTTATCCTGCTACCTGACTCAGTACGAATTTCGAGCTGTGACTTCTGCGAGCTCAACCTAGTTGAGCCACCGACCCCGACCAACCGACCAGTGTGGCTGGGGTTTGCCGGGTGTGACGGACATGGATTTGGCCGGGTGCCGGCGCAGGGTACTGTACAAATACTCCTCAGCCGCTTGAACGCCACTCTACAGACGCGCAAAATAAAATAAAATAAAAACAAAAACAAAAACAAAAACAAACGAGCACACCCCTGCGCCCACACTGAATGCCACCGAATATCTCCCTTAAATGATTATATTTCTTATGCCACCAGTATGTCACCGAGCTAGAAGAAAGGCTTCGCAGGGTAAAAGAACAAAAAAGAAAAAAAGAAAAGCCCCGGCTGTACTCGACATGGGACGCGGTAAGCCCTGTGGCAGAGCGGCCCTGAAACCTGAAGTGTCTGACGGATGTAAATCCTGGGCGTGTTCCGTACCTTGACAGTGCATTCATTCGATTCTAGATCTAAATGAGCTCTCAAAGTCGGCGTTTTGCCATCGGGACATCATGCATTCATTACTCTTGAAGGGAATGTTTCGTATTAGGTCTTCCCCACGAACATGAGACCTGACCGGTATTAGCATGCCTGCGCTCCAAACACACGCGGAAAGATGCAATGCGCCYCTTTGGAGATGTTTTCCCCGCCCAAGCCAAGCCAAGTTTCAAACCAGAACAAATCTCCCCAGTGCCTCTTTGTCGAAAGTCAAGGCACTAGACACTGCTCACAAGACATACCAAGTCCTCGTTGAATTAGAAGTTGATCCGCCCCGACGAGGTCATGACAGCAAATCGACATGACAGGACTGGATGTCGAGCGGATGGCCCACTGTCAAACGCTTTGCGCAGGCACCCGCCCCAGATCCAACGCGCATGGTACGAATCTCACCTCAACCTCATGGGCAACGTCACAAAAAAACCCCACCTACAGTGGACAGTGGGGCCTCTTCCTACGAGGCCACGTCAATTAGAGCTTACATTGAACGTGTTCTCGGCTTTCTCGAACTGTAAGAGCGAAAAAGAGGGGACTTCACATTGCAGGCAGACTCCATGATAAGCTTATACGGGGGGCCTGATCGTCTCAAAAATAAAAACGGGCCTGATGGCTCGATTCATCGCCTGCGGCACGAGCAACTCGAGCTTTCATTGAGTCTTGCTTGTTTCGTCCAGTCCCCCTGCCCTTTGTTTCCTCCTTCGTGTTTTTGAAATTGAAAGGCACCGATAGGAAACTTGCGGCATCATCCCGATGACTCCAGCATTATCACATTCGGGAGGGGGAGCTCTATACAAACCTTCGATTCCATGTTACGTAGTAAGCCCAGAATAGATCCTTAATTGTATACTTCGTGCCTCGACCTCATTTACTCACAACAAGGCAAGTCCTTATCGAACTCGGCCTTTACGACTCCCTCCCAAACCAGGAGTCAAAAGCATAAGGTAAAGTGAACCAACGGTGATAGTATAGTTGAACGTGCGCTGTTGTGACTTGCTTTCGCCCCACACACAACCCTCTCCCCCTCCTGGAAAGATCACATCTTTTACGGCACTCCCAAGAAAGGGGGCTTGGGTGTGTGTGTGCGCGCGCGCGGCAAGAATCCCCTCCCGATTCAAACTGCGTGTTTGGACAGATTGGGGCGGGGCGGAACAAGTTTGTGGGCAAATCGGTTTGGATGAGTTGAATCTATTGAGTTGAGTTCACAATCAAGCGATACATCGCGAGTCTCACACAACAAACCCTCTTTTTCCTCTCGTACCCAACCCCCCCCTCCTACTTATCACACCGGGCGCTAGAATGTGCGCTGAGAAACCAGAACAAGAGGTATCACGCCACATTGCTCTCTCTCTCTCTCTCTCATTCCCGCCCCTGGGCGCCGCCGACCTTGCCGTTATAAAATGAACCCGCAACTGAGACTTTTCCAGTGCGCAGTGAATTACAAGCTGAGCAGCGGCTGTTTCGTATCATAACCATGTTTTGATAATTTGAATTTGCACGGGTGCATTGGTGGTCCGCTCTTCATAAGCGGCGCTTGAGCGTGAGCCGTTCCCAACTCTTCTCTTTAGTAGTTTCTCTCGGCTATATATATATATATATATATCAAGGAGAAGACGAGGCCCGCTCATCTCGTAGAAATAAAGAATGCACCATCGCTTCAATTAAGCGATGTAACTCTCACCAATGATTTTATCCACAGCCCGATGGTTCCTTGCCCCCCTTTTTTTTTGTTTAAAAAAAATTCGAGTTCCACCTACTGGGTGCATCACAAGTTGAGTTGATGATGATCCTATTCACCTCGAATTGAGATGATTATCGATTACAAACCCCCGCCCAGCAACATGCAAGCAAGATGTACATACGTTTTTGTAGTATAACCCACCGGCCGAAAACTGCTGGTGTTTTTCTAATATCGCCCAATTCCAACGAACGCCTGTGAGAGTAGTCCCTTTGTTGTCGATTCTGGAAGGATGGGGATTTTTTTTTAAGCTCTCCAGGCACCAACCACATGTGGGAAGTAAGCATGCACACAGTAACCCGAGGTTGATGGCTGTGTTGACTGGTAAGCGAGATAAATTCAATCAACCTCTCCCGCCCACCCCATTCATTCATCGTCCCGATCYCCTGGTCCCCGCCGAGAGTAAATCTGACGCTCAAGTTGGCCAGGTTACAACAACAACAAAAAAAATCAACTCGTACGAGATGCGATAGTGGTGATACGCATTCATTAAAGGAAAAAAACAACTTTTGATCACCGACCGCGGGTATAAAAAAAAATCGGCATCAAATCACATTTCCTGGGTGTGCTTTCCCGGAGACAATTTTGTGTGGGCGCGGGAAAAAAAAAAACCGGCCAACTTTTTTGCCAATAAGGACGAAGGGGGTTTTTTTTCCCCACCCGCATGGGTTGATTTGCAAATATCAATGAAGCGAAAGGGTTAGGCGACTGGAGCTCCCTGAGACATTAATGTATTTGTAACGTGCAATAGGCGGCCGCCGGGTTAGTTGTTTTGTTGACTCAGATACTGTATAATGAAATCAAAGGACCACACTTTTACGTCCAGGAGAGAGATCGTGTGGGGGTCAAGGGGGTTCAAGTTTGCCTACATTGATTTGAACTGATGCTGGGAATCGGCTACTATGGTTGCAAGGGCACCTCTCCTGGGAGTTTAGCTCCTCCTTTGCCACGGTGTTGGCGGAGGATGAGATACGGGGTCTGATTGTGTTGACCTAAAGAGCTACTGATCAAAACACTCAGGAGCCGGTTATATAAGAACATTTTTGGGGAGTGTAAGAACAGATATGAAGTAAAGCGCAATCGCAAAGGATGGGGTTATGGAAGGGAAAAGGAATTTGACTCAATATACAAGGTGCATATATGCGTAACTTAACTTAAGATCAATTGTCGAGATGTGGGATTAGTGATTCCGCCGGCGGCAGGGTCGCGCGCCTACTTTCGGGGAGCATCAGTTGGAAAAGCCCGAGCTCGTAGCATAATACATACGCATCATAGCGGTCTTTGTGATGGGGTTCGCAATTTAAAAGCGCGGACTTTATAGACACGGGCTTTTTAATTTTAGTTTTTGTTTGGAGTTTGAGGTGGGGGTTTTTAGTTGACTACATCGGAGAAACTTGGTTCGTCGCAATTCGTTGTCAACCTGCTTTGCGCCACAGACCAAGGATATAGAGGTGGGTGGGGGAGGTGGATTGCTGCGCTCATCATCTCTACTGACAAGTATATACCTACATGAGTCAATTTAATGGAGACAAACTGAGTATAGGAGGGAATCATATTGATGGGGGATGGACTTGAGGGAAAAAGGTGACAGTGATCGATGGAGGGATAATCACGATCGACTCAGGTCTCAGCTCTAGGACCCCGCCACGTAACTTAGAACTTGATCCACTTGTATTATTAGAATGGCTCTTGACTGGAACACTCTCCAATTCCCGAAAACCCCACTGAAAAAAAAAAACAAAAACAAAAACAAAAAAGCTCTGGCCGCCTTCTTCGTACTCCGAGAACACCTTTCCGAGCCCGCTCCAAAAATATCAGCTCCTTGCAGACCTTTGCCAGGGTTATCAGCATTGCCAGGGGGGGGACTTCCATCATTATCAACCCATCTTTTGTGGGCCAAAATGCTATGATCAAAAAGAGCAGGTCGATTTCCACGATTTTGTTGTCGACCACTCTCCCATAATTGCCTGTGGGATGTTCTTACCCCAACAGGAAAGGAGTGAGTGAGCTGATGGATGCTCTTCTGTCCCGTTGGTGGGGGACATTTCCCTTGTTCCCACCATCTCGTCCGATGATATGACAGATTCAGAGAAGGCGGCGTTGGGAAGGCCTGACAATGGGAAGGTATAGCGAGCAACGGCATTAGATAGGGAACAAGAACTCGGAAAATCCGGACTTGTCGATGACATACCGCCGTGCATGAAGACGGTTGTAGGGGGGGGAGGAGGAACTCGGGATGTTGCTCGGTCAGTTACTCACAGCCCAGAGTCAAGAATCTATAGCTCCATGGGTCGTTTTCTCTTTTCCGAGGGAGATACTCAAAAAAGAGCGACTCTTCTCTTCTCAGCGATACTCATGAGAAATGCACTTACTAAGGGTCTTTTGAAATGCATTCCGAGCAAATAGCAGCAGCAGCACAGGCCCAGTACTCACGGCTTCCTCTTCCGTAGGGCCATGACCAAGCATCTTTATGATGCATGATACTCGGGACGAGAAGAGTGGAAAGGGATATAGATCGCTCGATTCTCGGATGCGGTTGACTCGGGCTGACATGCATATACAGAAATGATGGGAACATRAAGTCTGGGGGTGACGCCCAACCTCCCCCGGCCGCTTCCCGTACGCGGATTTCTGGGAGGTTCTGTGGGATAGAAGTGCGCACCCGCGCCAGAGAAGGGGAGGTAAAAAAGATTTGATGACTGAATATGGGTCTTAACTGAGGGTATGGGCGTCGGGAAGTCTTAGGCGGGGTAGAATGTTAAGAGGAGCAGGTCCTGCCCCCTATCCTAGTTTTGTATCGTGGGACCCTTTGAACGCGGAAGAAATTTTTAACTTGGGCATTGTCTTTGTCGGTTGGGCTGAAGCCAGGTTTGCTTGTACCATTCGGAATGTGCCACCCTAAGTGGATGGGGCTTTGACCACAAGCGAGGTGAACCAGTCTGGGAGTTGCAAACACGTTGTGACCGCCTTGCAAAAATCCGAGAGAGAAAAGAAGAGCGTCGCTTGGCTAGCGCGASGTTGCTATAAATTGGATGGTGAGATGTCTGGGGGGATATGCATCACGAGAGGGTAACGAAATGGAAATAGGGGCAGAGCGGCACTTGACCAAGCATCTACCAAGATGGGAAGACTCAAGAGTCTTGACTCTTGCCCCCGCCCCAAAGTGGTCGAGTATGTCAAAGGTTGTGACCGATATATTATGGAGTCCAGCTTAGTCGACGGCTAAGTGGGACACAGGTTAGGGCGTCTCTTAATGATGCGATGATTATGATAGCGATTACGATCAGTCTAAGTATGGGTGTATCTCCACTATCTACTGAAATAAAATAAAAAAAAGAGWGTGCTGTGGTACGGAAATTGAAGAGGGGAGCCTCCGTGGATGTCGACTGTGGGTCATTGTCAATGCGTCATAGGAGGAGGAATGAGGAATGTGGGACATGAGGCCGAGTTGCCACGGGTGGGTTGATGYTGTCCATAGAGAGTAAGGGACTCGAGTTGCATTGATGGTCGCTGGTGTGTCTGCTGTCTGTGAAGGRAGTGCAGGGAAGGAGGAGTATACGGCGGGCCGAGTCATACGCGGCTGGGCTGGAGAGAGACATGGCCAGTTCCGGAGACTATGTGCGGAAAGCGGTGCAGTGGGGGGTGTTGCCAGGCAGGGCTGAGTCATCTGGGCCGGTGCGTGGTCAGCGGGAGAAGTGTGGCTGGCGGGCGTCGGGTAGACGAACTGAGCTGGCTCGGAGGAGGTGGAGTGTGTGACGTGTGTGACGGGAGATCCATCGTGCCCCGATCTTGCCGTTTCACAGCTCTGTTTCCGTATTTCCCGTATCGGCTCTCTGCCTCTCCGATTTCGTTTATATATCCTCTGCAAGCAACACAATGCCTCCCAATTATTCACCGCCCTGCTCTCGCCAGCCATGCCATCCCGCTCTCCTCTCCACCCAAACAGCCTCGTCGACCCCGCCACACACTCCCCTGCCCTCCTCGAGCTCATCTCTGCCAAGGTCTCTAGACCCGTCATCGGTACGTGCCCCCTTCCCCTACCCCACCCCGCTTCACTTGCACCCTTCTCACCTTTCTGTCTATTTCTAGAATATGTTGTCGATTCTGTCGTAGAAACAGTCGACTATGCAATGGGCCGTCCCACCGCCTCCTCTTCGCGCGGCCGCTCTCGCACCCGTCGCCCAGAGCACGCCAAGTTCACCACCTTTGTGAGGAACGTCATTGAGCGTGCAGAGGTCACCATCCACACAATCCTTGCTGCCCTTGTCTATATCGACAGGGCCAAGCCACATCTGCACATCGCTCTGGAGGAATGGGCACTTGAACGGGTTTTCCTGGGTGCAATCATTGTTGCTTCCAAGGTTAGCACACCTTGCTCCACCCGGCTCCTTTTAACCCGCTAACCTTGCTTATTCCAGTACCTCAACGACTCTACGCTAAAGAATGTCCACTGGGCTCTCTGTACCGGTGTCTTTGGCAAGCGTGATGTCGGACGCATCGAGCGCGAGTACCTCGATGTCCTCGATTTCGAGCTCGGTATCACCGAAGCCGATCTCCTCAGCCACCACCAAGGGCTCTCTGCAGTCGTCTTTCCGTCTGCCCAGCATACCTACCGGAGCAGCCACCTGCACTTCTCCCACCCCCATCCCGCCACGAGCCGAACAATGTCCTCTCAAGTCTCACCTGCTCCCGTACCCGAGCTATCGCCGTCTAGCGACTCTTCTTCTGCGTCGGCATCCCCCCGCACTCCCAGCACACTTGACTCCTCCCCTAGTTACTCGCCCGAGCATGCCAAGCATTACCAGCCACAGAGCGTCCCGACACATGCCAAGAAGGTTTCCTTTCAATCATCAACACTAGAACTCCTTCGTTCCTTCCCAATTCCGCTTCCTCAACCAGCACACCAGCGACAGGAGCATTCGCACTCCCACGTCTCTGTTCGCATTAGGTCGTAGATGGGCCTTCTACACCCGCCTCTTTTTTTAAAAACCATCCGGTCAACTCCTTTTTTTTTTTCTTCTCAATTCATTCTCTCAATCTCATCCCCTTTGGATACCAACAACACCCACTCTCGTTGTCATGGTCATTTTTTCTGGTCACTTTTTGTCTATGTCTATGCACACTCGGCCGGTTTCCTATCATCCACAATTTCAATGCTTCCCAACCCATCCATCATAACCATCATTCCAGCATCTTCTCCATTCGTTGCTTTCAGCCCGTTTATAATTAAATATCTCGGCACACATCGGTATCCTACTACACCTTTCCCGCACATCCTCCGTATCTATGTTGTTTTCACGCTTTACAATATGTCTTAGCTATTCCTCTTGACAAACACATTGTATTATCCCTTGTCTTAGTTGTCTGCAATCAACAATACCACCCTCATCGTCTTTTTTTTTTTTGTGAATATTGGACTGCGCGCCCGTCTGTGTTGTTGACATGTGCGAATAAGGATGTTGAATCATGTCATGGAAGTTGCGTTGCAACCGAGTATGTATATAGTGCGGCGCCTCCGGCAGACTGGATTGGGTGAAAGAAAGTTCTTTTCCGAATATCTCTGTCTCTCTCGTCAACTCAAGTCAAGGCGAAAAGGCTTGACGTGGACAGGGGGGGCACGGGCCACACAACAAGACAAAACTCGAGTCACGTAGGCAAGTTGCAACGTGGATCCCCCGAAAACAAACGACTGTGCCCACAGTCCCACTTGTAAAAAGCCACGTCCCTACACACACACCCGCCATCAAAACTTGCTTTGTTCAGTTTCGAGGAGAAATATATTGTGTATTGTGTATGTAAAAAAAAGTCGACTCATAATTCCTATTCCTTTTTTCCCGAGAGCTGGATATGGTAGAACAATGGCTGGCTCGGTCCACGTTTTTTGAATAGTCGGGGGTGTGGCTTTTTATGATGACTCGGTGTGAGCTGTTTGCTAGGGAGGCCGTACAACAATGGCGCTTCTTGGCATGGTAAAAGCCCTCTCAATACATGGGCTTATACGTGTTTAGACTGGAGAATCTTCAACAGCCCTGAGCTTATAAAATAACCCTCCATGACAGGACAATGGCGGCGGAGGTCCATTTCCGAAACCCATCCGACCCACATCGTTCGCGAGAAAATAAAATAAAAAAAGACAGGGAACGGGCGCTTTGTATTATAACGAGTTTTGTGTGGCGAAGTCTTCGGGACCCTTGACCCCCCTAAGAGGCCGAAGTGTTGAGATTGGAACGGACGTTGATCCAAGTGGCGGTGCTGAACAGAGGAAAAGCACAGCCACTAAGGTTTGCTTTTTCTGATCTCTCTCGCACCTCCCTTCCATTCATAACTTTTTTTTTAATTATTATCATCTGATAGGAGAATCGATGAACTCCGAAGGGGGAATTCGAGCTCTTTAGTAGCAGTGGGCGCTTATACATGTCAGAAAGAGAGATTAACGCGCGCGTATAAGGAGGGAGGGTTGCATGAGGGTGTGTGGCCTGTGTTAGCGGGGAATGGTGGTCTGCATTCCCAGCCTCCTTTTTTCCCGATACACGAAGCGCAGTGTCGGACGATTAGAGATCTCTTTTTTTTTTGGCCTTCTTCAAGCTCCTCTCTTTCTTTTTTTTTGTTCTTTGTCGTTCGATAGGCGAGTCACTTTTCAAATTCGTGTGGAAATTTCGATCAAAGGTTCCTAAAAACCGCAGCGAAAAAAAACACACACACACACACACACGCATGACTTTATAAGGAAAACCCTCAACCCCCGACCCTTTTGACTCGTTCAAGTCGAAGAGAATTCCAGAAATTTCCCAAAGACCGGTTCGCTATCTGCCCCAAAATATCCTTTAATAGCCGTTCGTTGAGTCGTGTCGAATTTTGTTTTTTTTTTATTCCTGAATTTGCCTTTGAGTAAAAAAGAAAGCCTCGAGTTATCAGATCAACTAATCGTGTTGTTTTTTTTTAATCTACCCTAGAAATACGAACCGGACCTTCCGCCGCCACACTTGCGTCAAGTTGCAACGTGCCGTAGATTTTTTCCTCCCCCCCAAAGTCGCGTGGGTTAACTAACCCCTACTGATTAGTTACTCCACTTGATAAACGCTCAATGTGTCCCATTGTTGGAGGGTCGTGGGTTGAGGCGGCGCCTCGGGGATACTAGTGGCGCCTTCGTCCCTCCCCCTCCCCACGTTCCACAGAGAGCATTCCATAAGGCAAGAACGACTGAAGATTCGCTTTTGGAACAAGAAAACGTGAAAGCTGTGATGGGGGAGTTGCCAACAGGATTCATGTTCCTCACAGAACTTCATATTCCGGATTTGGATAGGTAATTTAACGCCACGATGGGTAAATCCCCTAAGTTGATAAGCTTTATCTCATTATCACTTGCGTAGATGAAAAGAGAAAAGAAAAGCTATTCTGACAGTTGGTCCGAGAACCGACTAAAGGTTTCTCTTTTTTTTTTGAGTATGAACATTCCAGGGCATCGTTCTGTCCGTGTTTCTCCGAGAGCATGTTGTGCATGGATGAGTTCAGTTCGTCTTCGCCTCGTGTAGTCATTTTGATTTAACCGCCCAGCACTGGTTGCCCAGATA
The DNA here is from genome assembly GCA_023014305.1 of Lepiota subincarnata. Taxonomy (NCBI): domain Eukaryota; kingdom Fungi; phylum Basidiomycota; class Agaricomycetes; order Agaricales; family Agaricaceae; genus Lepiota; species Lepiota subincarnata. The sequence continues at coordinate 117,442 of JAECYV010000038.1, forward strand.
TGAAAACTCTTCGGAAACGGGGTACCGAGGCTCTGTAGTCTCCTCATGTTGTTGTTACTCCAAATCTCGTGGTACCACATGCGATGTAGTGTTGGTAATGATGCAACGACATAAGGTGTATATCCCTGTGCTGTGCAAAAACAACACAGCTTTTGTTGTGGACTTGTCGGCCATGAGCATTACTCGATGGGAACGTAACATGTTTTAGCCATCATGAAAAAACCCACAGCGGCACGATAGAAATATTATTAGCAATTCAGACMAAAGAACGATCCCATGGGTTGCCCTAAGGTACCAAATGTACACTAGTTTCCCCACAATTCAGGGTGCGTCATGCCGCATGGGTTAGGGACCGTGCTGTAAATTACTTCACCTGTGACAGGCAGTTTGCTTGACTCGGGGATATGCCACAGACCAGCGTACTAGTGTGTCAATGGGAGGGAGGGGGGCGGGCTGTTGTAAGTTGAGGGGAGTTGATGCCGAGAAGATCCCGAGCTTTGATCACACAGCAGGTGCTGTGGGTCCAAGTCGATATAACCAAGAGCACTGAATGGCACTGCGCACAGCTCATCGACGTTTCAAGGAACTTTGGCCCTGGTACAGGTATAGAGACGCTCAGTTCGAACGTTCATCGGGCTTTTGAGCCACCCCCGGCATGAGCAGGGTCTGACGGCTCTGTGTGACCATACTGACTAGTCAAGCCTATGAAAGGTATATGTCCTCTTCCTGACTCGAACCACTCGATCGAACCGAGGGACTCATGAATGCCTGAATGTTCAAATTCGCCTCCGAGTAGGTGACGCAAGTACCCTCTTCGAATCTTCATAACAGCGCAAGCTCTTAGCTGATAAAATATTAGACTCGATGGTTAATGACTAGGTATGACGTCGTGGGACTTTGATTCGATCAACTGCCCCCGGCTTTTCCCAGATCTTCCCAGACGGGCTTCCCCTATAGCACACACACACACACACAACACACACGCACACACGGGCAACCGTGCCGCGGTGACCCCAGCCAAAAGGTCCAGTGACGCGTCATGCGAAAGGCATGAGACCGTAAGTGTTCTTATGCAAGGTTCGGGGTTTAGGAGGGGGGGGGGAGCAGGAGAAACAGGCCCGATGCCGAGGATGAACACGGGCGCCAGATGCTCCAGTGCGACAACCCTGTTTTGCATGTATCAGGGATTGGGAAGGGGGGTGTATCCGCTTGCCGCCGGTGTATGCCGGCTATCTCGGATAATGCTACCCTCTGCGTACCCATAGTGCCAGATATGGTACGAGTAGCCTCATTCTGAGGCTTATCTTACCTGAGACTTGATTGATTAGGCACGTTGGGCGTCTAGAGCAAGGGCAGCTCTCCGGAACATGTCATTTTAGATGTGGGGCGGATCCTGAATGTGTCCTATGATAGTGGCTTCGTTATCTGGAGGTATGGAAGATAGTATMCTGTCAGGACGTAAGGGTATTCTAGAAGTTCAACGCAGCACTGGTCGCTGCTTATTGCTACGGATTGGCAGAGTCGTGGTAGAAGTACTTTTCAGGGTATGTCTGCGGGTGCTCAGTTCGAAAGGTCCTGCGCAGTTCAGCTGATTCTTGATTCCATATGCGTACATTGTGAGAATAAGATGCAAGCATATGTAACTGGGGAAGAGAGGATGGAAGTTCGTGGCGGCTGCGTTTGAGCTTAGTGAATGGGAACACGACCATGCTACGCAAGTCCTTCTGGCGTTCACATAGCTGGGGGTGGCCGACACGCCCTATGTGACAATYGGCTCGTGAACCAATTCGCTCTACGTCGTATGACATGGGTTGGTGGAGCCCCTCCTTCCGCTGGAAGTTATTAGTGTAATGCCAGAACTTCACCAACGTTGACGCAGTATGATATATGACTGGAGAAATATTTCACACACATCATCAAGAGGGATAGGAGGAGTTGGTCATCATATGTGACGTCAGCATCCGGCAGCACAGCATGCGCCCTGGGTGGAACCAAATACGGACAGATAGATCTGCAAGCTGGTTAGGCCGGTTTGGGACGCCTTGGGTTGCCTTTGCATTTCCTAGTACACCTTCTATACTAGCCAATTCATGCTCACTGCGATTCTCCATATGCCCAAGAAAGGGTATCTCTTTAACTGATGGCGCTTTCGGTGGCTTGAATCCACCGTGCGCGACAACAGTGTAGCGGCCTCCCATCCCCRTAAACTTCTAGAGGCCACGGAACTAGAACTTGAAAGATTTAGGCAATTCATGGAGTCAGCTTGTGCTGCATATCCGATGCTAGGTTGCTCTGCATTTTCCGTCCATGTCGAACAGAATGTACCTGAGCAAAAATATCAGCACATGATCATATGAACAAAGACTCTCAAAGTGCGCGAACTTAGTTGCTATCGTTATCGTCGACATCGGAAAATGGCTTCGCAAGCGAATACTCCCAGAGGTATGAATTGAGGCGCATTCTAACAGTCCAAGTTGACTAATCGTTTGCGATATTTGCGGCAACACCAAATGTGGAACTCGAGTCAAACTTGTTCGGTCAGTCAGCACTCTCTCACTTCATAAGCGGCAGAGTAAGTATCCCAACTTGGACGTTCCGTCCCTTCAGCTCGAGATCAGCGCATCAGCATCCATGCCGCTCGTGAACCAGAATAACGCCCATTTTCGGCACTACCCCGCTCTTTTCCTCAAGAGGTTTCGTTGCTCTCCTGGTTCAGGTATAGTGCTCATATGGTATTGTTACTCAGATCCAATAGCTATACCACCAGTCACTATGATGATTAGTGTAACACCATCAAAACACTGATCAACGTAAATCCCCAGCGCTGTATCCAGCGACGCGAGGTGTAATGTAATTCATTTCAAGGCCGTACCAGTCGTCGCGACTTGCCTCGGGCCGCTCTCATCTGCGACCTTCGAATTGTTGGTTCATGCCTTTCCATCCCATCACCATCAATCCCCCCTTCCCGAGTCAACGGCCCGGGGCTAGCTCGGCTATCGTCTCGGTCGCGAGGTATGCACTCCGTTCTATGCGGGCGCTGTGAAACGCATGTGTACCTGGTTTTCCTGGGGCAAATTTCCCCCAAGCTGGTCCCGTGACATTTCTCGTCCCACTACCTCAGGTGCATGAGCTTGCTCCTTAGTGTACTAAAAATACTGCTTGCCAAAGTATCTGACTTAGTAGGCTGACAAGAAACATTGGGTTGAAACACTAGAGATGGATATCCAGTAGTTCCGCATTATTGAGAAACGAAGAAATGGATCGAGTACATAACACCGACGAGTGCCGCGCATCAAGTAACCCAAAGTATGCGGGAACATTGCGGATGATACTAAAGCTGTGGCTGTACACCCTCTACTTTGACGGTCCCTTCGGAGCTGAGTGTTGCTTAGATAACCCCTCCGGAAATTTCAATCCATTGCTATGCCATTTATCCCCGGACTGGTTCATTACTCGAGTTGARGGGGGCAGCCAAGCGTGACTCAAAAAATCACGACTGCGGGATGCAATGACTGAATTAACAAATCCAGTCGTGTTAGTTACCGCCATGASACAGGTGCGGTGACTTACCGCGGCCGTTCCAGTTTGGGGAGAGGGCCGAACCTGTGACATTTTGGCGTTTGGTGGTAGCCATACTGACTACGTCCGAGGGTTCATATGCCAATGGCGATACGAGAAGTTTTTATTCAGTCGTCCGTACGAAGTCCTAGGGCAGTGAGTTGCAAATGGATCGGAGCGCGCAGCTCGACTCGACACTTATCGGATGGTGTCCTCCGAGGACGAAGTTTGTAGGTCATACATATTAGCCTCTATGCTAGAGGGGTGACATCCCCCATCTACTTTTCACTTAAGCGCGGGATGATGAATAATAATGATAGAATTAACCCGAGTCTATACTAGTATGTAACAGTATTTCAGGAAAAACATAATATGCGGACATCTGTGTATCAGGCCATCGGTGAGCTCGGAGGCTAAAATGATCATGATTATGCGTTCATGCCCCATGCCCAGATGCCAAATGACCAGCTACGCAAGTTCTAYCCTCCCTTAAAGATAAGCGGGGTTAGCCAGGTGACCTGCACGCCGATGAAAGCTCAGTTGATCAGCGCTCACAAAGGCGTGACCCTAAGCCTTCCGGTATGTCTCAGGAAGACAACAAGCAACTCGTGTAGTCATGCATGCGCTGCGCGCGGCAAGGGGATACTCTGGATCACAAGGAAAAGAACTTCATCAAAGCGCTTGATTGCTGTGAGTACTGTGCAACAGCTTTTGTCTGCCAGTCATGTGCTCGACATTTGATCTAACAAAGAACTTGAGAGAGGTGAGGCCCGCCCTCCGGCGTTGAGGGAAGATAATGTATCCACTACTACAGTGTTCACAGTATCCGTACCAAGTTTGACCGATATACAACCGAACACTAGAAYCAAGCCCGGCTCATTCTGGGCCACTCATCGAGCAACAGCATGCTCCCCCAGCATCTTACGCCCTAAGCCACAAGGCGTCTGTAACCCATCTTCCCCCGAACCCCAACCTCCGGTCAATCCGCATCGTGGATTACCATACACRTTCATAGCCACCCAGTGAGAAAGGGAGAATCGTCGGATGAAGTCCACAAGCGGTAAGCGATCTCCGTTGTGCCTGATTTCTGGCAAATGTGGGGGAATCGGATGCTGTTAATAGACACTAGGCGTGCAGTCCTCGCGCCGTGGGTTGCCAGAGAGTGAGTCCGATGATGTCTTTACCTGCCAGGCCGGAGTGATACGTCCATCAGTAGGCATGGTCATGATAACTCGAGGGAAACTGCGCTACGAGCGCCACGAGAACGACGATAGGGTGGCTCTGGGGTAKGGCGAACGGCTGAAGCCGGTCGATTTGGACCGGATTCATTTGCATAGGACGAAGAAGCATGGTGAGAAAGGGGGGGAAGGGTTGGGTGGTGGTGTTCCATAGTGCTTCTGGTCTCCTGCTAAGTCGGATGCTTGATTTTCGCATCATTTAGAAAAGCTTGGGTCCAGGTGTCACTTGCGCAAGAACTTCTTGGCCATCTAGGGGCTAGACTGAAGGTGCCATATCATTTTCTTGTGCCTCTCTCAACGCATCTGACAACCTTGCATGAGGCGGGTACAGATTGTAGCCGGAGTGGTTTGCGGGGTGGTCAGGAACCCATCCTAGGGACATTTGTCTTGTATACGAAATATGTGTGGAGCATGAACACTAGCGATGTTGAATGATTTGGCAGTCTGTGTGGAAAGCGAGCCGAAGATGGCATTTCGGACCTGAGTGCCTTCCACGTGAACAGAGAGAATTGAACAATGATTCCGACACAATGAGAAAACGCAGCTTGTAAGATGGCACGTCTGGCAAGTTTCTAACAGTTGACACTGATGAAGATCATGGGTCTAGAGACGTACGCAGTCAAGCTGTCGTTGAAAGTTGCCTAAAACGATAATATGACGCTCGGGGTCTGAGAAAACCATTTATTATTGTCAGATCACCTGGTGGAGGGACCAGGGACAGAGTAAGCTTGCCCTTGCCCCTCACGCAGCACGAGCGGGTGTTTACGAACAAGGTAGTCAGACGAGTCACTCGTTGAAGGTTTCAAACGACGTAAGGACTCAGGATGACTAAAAAACCATCCCACTTCCTCCGTATGTCTGGGGCTACTGGTTCGGCGCGAGAAAGTAGGGGCGTAATAATGGGTAACTGGTAGTGGGCTGGAGCATACGAGGAGCCGCCGAGGTAGTTGCGTAGGTGGGGTTGGGTCATTGGGACGACGTCAGCCCCCGGCCGCTCCGAAATACGCAACTTGCCCGCCTTCCGCGCGCTGATCCCGTTCCGCCCCGGACCTTTGTCCCCCTCTGCCGATCCGTTTGTCAGATAATCCGAAAGCGCGAGCTGGTCCGTTGGGGCGGAACGTCACGCCCGATGGTGTGACAGGCTGGCTTGACCAATGACAAATCGCTCGACATCAAATTTATTCACAACAAATCACTAACACGTCATGAATAACCTCGGATGCGTTGACATTCTGCCTTGACTCAGATGATCACTTTGGAATGGACTMCGTGGGTTGAGATTTGCACGGGTTTTTTTGTTAGGGGTTGGATCCCCGAAAAACCGCAGTGGTTGGTTACCGAGATCAACAAACCTTTTCTGGGAGAGCAAGAGGTTTACCGCGCCGCAGCATATCCGCAGTCGAGGGTTGTCGCGAACGTGGAGAGAGCAACCTGGCTAGCGTCCTCGATGATCGTGATTTTCTTTCAACCACGTAGTCGTTTTGACGTGATTAATTCTGCCAAACACCGCTAGGTAAGTTGATTCGTTGGTACGCTTTGTCAGATGGTTCGGGCAAACCCACTTCTCCCYTCACAACGGCCGCCCAATGTCGAATGCTTTGTCATGGAAGGACGCGRTTTATGTTGGCAAAGTTTCGGGGGTCGATGGGCGCCCGGGACACAAACTGTCAATCAACCCTTTTCTCTTTCGTGAAATGTCTGGCAGGAGCGGGTCGTATTTTTTCAATTATTTCCGTCCGGTTTCACTCACTTTGGTGAGACTCGGGCGTGTTTATGCCCGAACACCGCGTAAATAGACCCCTGAAGTTATATTGTAATTTGACACAATATTCAATGCATAAAATGCGCGCGAACTCGAGTCGAAATTTGTGGTGATGGGATGATGATGGGGTGGTGGTTCATCATCACATTTTGTGTTTACAACAAAAACTTTCTCGCAGGCTCGCAAGTACTGCCACATGTTCATTCGACACAAGGTTGTCACTGGGGGGGGATGGTGCTGATGCCCGTGTTTTGATCGAAACTTGAGCTAACGATGGGCGAGAGTGGAGGTCTATTGTTCCCAACTTTAGTGACAAGACAAGTTTATTTGATCGTCTCCTACAAAATTTCCACAAGTTACTCGCCAAGAATAAACTCGCCACGCAAGCCGCCGGCCATTGCTCTTAACCTTCTATTGACGCGTCAGGGTTAGCGTAAATTCAGGGCTTTAGAGACACTTGTCGGGTCGCCCAAAGGCAGTTCAAACTCGGACTTGTAAGTGATAGCTCTACCCTTACCAAATAGCGCGAGAAATTCAACGCTCTGGAAGCTTCAAGCGCGTTTCAAACCTGGCTAATGTCACTTGACCGCGTCTTTGTCTCCGTTTCTTTTTTTTTTTATATAAAACAAAATAGCACCAGGGCTCGTC